>CM043871.1:33304577-33851758 GCA_023846275.1 Vanilla planifolia | reverse complement strand
CTACACACTAGTGAAGATTGTTGAGAAATTTAAGTTTGTCACTTCACATTTAATGTAATCAAGAAGCCATATGGTAGATTGCCAAGAGAAATAATGCAAAAGTTTGCATGCAAGAAGCAAGTTTTTATTGCATATATTGAAGTTATTAAAAGCATTCATGATGGGTAATCTTGAAGTTTTCAAGATTACCAATAGACATCATCAAGTATATAAAATATTAAGTTTAATAATGATAGAAGTATAAATTATGTAGCAATCCAAACAAGTTTGATGCAACTTTATGCATGGTGATATCTGTCAATGCATAGTTCTTTTCTTACCAACCTCTTTGAATTGATAATTGGTTTCGTGTAGTTAACTTGGTATAACATCTTTTGAAATTGTTAGTGGTGTTCATAACATTTTACATCACTAAGGAATGGCTAAGGGTGATCAACAAATATTGTAATTTCATAAACCAAATGCCCTTTGTTTTTTGACATAGAACAAGTCGTTTGCCTTTTCCTAGAGATTTATTTCTTATTTTGTTCTTGAAACCTACAGCAAATCTTAGATAGTTACATGCCATACTAACCCAATTAAGTCTGTTAATGAAGATCTTGTTTACAACACCTATCACTCCCTACAGTAGAATGAAAGAGATTGTGGCTGCTTCAAAAGGGTTTGTGTATCTTGTAAGCTTTCTTTATCCATTCTCTTTTTTCTAAATCAACAAAAAAATTTATCATTAATTAGCTAATTTAACCCTCTCAAAATTACATGAACTAGGTGAGTACTGTTGGGGTCACAGGGGCCAGGCCAAATGTGGACTCCAGAGTGCAATCTCTGCTTCAGGAAATTAAAGAGGTCTTCCTTTTACCCTTTCTTTTTTTTCAAGTAATGGATAAATTGGAGGGACAATTTCTCATCCCACAAAAGTCTAGAAAAAAAAAAATAACTTAACTATTTAATTATGTCATCTAATTAAACTCTCACAGTTCTAAAATAGAGTTTTTAAAATAAAGTTTGAAAAAGAAGAAATTTTTAAAATAGAGTTTAAAAAAAATGCAAGGAAGCCTTTGGCACAAGTATAGATTAGTCATTGGGTGATTGCAAACCTTAGCAATGACCCTCCATTATGTGCATCCCTCTTCTCTAATCATAGCAAAGCCTAAAAAAGATGGAACAATAACATAAGACTTTAGCAATGATCTTGTTTGATTGTAGCTCATGGGTTTAAAGAAGAGATTTGAAGATGAAATTCTACAAAATGAGTCCTTACTATATGTTAGAAATGAAGTTTGACATGCAACTCCAGGTACCTTTGTGTACCCGATTCTACATAAGGAAGATTATAAAGATCAAGCGAAAGAAAAGCAACACATAATACCTTTGTGAACCTGATTTTTGTAGTCTCGTCTCTTCTTTTACACCCAACTCCAGGTAACAAACAAGCCCATCGCCGTCGGTTTCGGGATATCAAAACCGGAGCATGTCAAGCAGGTTGGTTTACCTGCACATCTTCACTTGCTTTTGAACGATGATTGCCCCAAGCTTTGGTGCAGGTTGCAGAATGGGGAGCTGATGGAGTGATCATTGGAAGTGTACTTGTGAAGACAATGGGGGAGGCAAAATCCCCTGATGAAGGTTTGAAGAACTTGGAAAACTTGGCCAAGTCTCTCAAGGCTGCTTTGCCTCAGCCTTGAGATCAACATTCTTTCATGGATTCAAAAATGGAATCATTGAATATATATATATAATCAAAACATTTTCTGTTGCATAATCCTAATGATTTGACTAAGACTAGTTAGAAAACCTTTTAAATTAAACACTTAATTACTGGAACTTCAGCAAAATTCATGGAACATAGATAAATGTCACTAAAAAGTTAACAAAACCTCTAACAGTTGCCTGTACAAAGAAAACTCCCCAACATAGAATTCAACCTGAAGCCATCTTACTAACTGCAAAAAATTATTATTATTATGATGAGGAGAATGTGCTGTAGAAAGAGGAAGAAAAATGACAAATGATGAGATTAATCAAAATACCTAGCAGGTTTTCAGGGTAAGGAAGAAGCATGGTTTGAGTTTCTACCCAAAAGTTTCAATGAGAAAGGCTTTGTAGATGCTCATGAACTTGGCCACAAATGCTGCATATCATAATAAGCAGGAAACAAAAAAGAATGGATCTCACTATATATAAAACTGGAACAATAGTGACAATTAAGAAAAAAAAGGGCGCACAGAAAAAGGCTCGGAGATGAATTTGAAGATTTAAGTACCTTCTATATGGAAGATAGACTTCTGGCCAAGCCGCATCCTGTGTTCCTGAAGAACAAAGGGGCAATGAAGAAATTAATCTTCCAGAAAACCTTGAACAAATAGATTAAGAAACACCCAAATCTTCTAAATGGGGGTTAGGGATTTATATATATCAAGAGAAAATGACATTGTTCAAGAGATCTTCTATTCTTCTATTTGTTTCAAAAAAGGAACATGATTTAATTTCTAGAGACACATGAGATCCTTTCTTTTTTTCTCATACCTTTTTCATTAGTTTTTGGACAAGAGACAAGATACATAAAAAGTCTCATAAATTCTACCATATAATTATTATAGGCATATCATATTGAAAATAAGTCCAACCGACCAAAATGCTACTATAGATCCAATCCTAATTGTGAACCAAGAAATACAAGATCATCACAATAAATGTCTGATTGGCTTGAACTTGCGTCCCTCCTGTTATTATCGTCAATGTTAGGTTTCACTAACAGAAGCTGTCCCAATTGGGATGCACTTCTCCACTCGAGGAATCAAGTACTATTCACCACTCTGCAATTTCATGTGGTTTCACCTTCCCCACATGACGAGAGATTTATGCCAAGCACAAGATGTTATGTAAGCATCACAAGTTTCTTCAATCTACATATGACCTATTTAAAAACCATCTTGTGCTCTCACCTCATGTAGTTACAGGTCACTATATAACTTGAATGCCTTGCATAGATACAATCACTTCTCATTACTCTATCCTGACATACAAGCCATTTGAAAACAATGTCTAAAATATATATAACCGAGTTAAGCTACAATGCATTTGAACTAAAACAGAATGTTTTAGTGACAAACATGTTAAATCAAAGTAAATTTTTAACTTTAATAAGAGCATGTTCTGATAACACACAAACATATAATATGATATTATATGCTTACATAGTATGCCGCCCAGTGACAAATTTCATGCTTTAACTCAGAGTCTAGCTTCTTCAGCAGTTCTAACAATAGTTTCTGTAAGAATTTCGTCAAGATATTTTACTATGTGACAAAGAAAACTAGAGGCAGTACATATATTGAATATGAAAAAGTAGCAGAAGTACATCACCTTCAAGATAACTTCAGGAGGAATGCAGTTAGCAAGAAGTTCATATACTTTTCCACGTACTTGAAATAACCTTAACAAATTCAATCAACTCAAATAATTAGATGGGCAAAAAAAGCTATCCTACAATCAGAAATTATCTTCTTTGCATGATCTTATGTGCACAACAAATGGCCCACTCAACCATGCCAAAGAATCACGGTAGCTATCCAACCTTAAACTGCTATACAACAGTGAGCAAGCCAAGAATTATACATCTACAAAACAACATGAACCACTTCACTCTAGTTGAAAGAACCCTACTACAATATTTAGCTCAATCATATATGATAAACAAGTCCATTCAATCAAAATACCACCATAGACTTGATTATAATTGTAAACCACGAAATGCAAGACTTGATTATAATTGTAAACCACGAAATGCAAGACAGTCCAACAAACCCTTGATTTCTCTTTAATAATGCCAATTGCTTGAGAAGATTTGGTTGGTGTTGAACTTGTGCGCTTACTATTGTCATAGTCAATGTCAAAACTTACTAAAATAACCTGCATTCCCACATGGGATGAATTTTCACACTCAACACATCAAGCATTGCTCACCTTATTGTATAATGTGGTTCCACCTCTTTCAAGACTTCAAAGATTTATGCCATCCTCAATATGCAATGTAAACATCACAAATTTTTTCTTCCTCATAAAAGCCATCTTGTATTCTCTTCTTCCACTTGTAAAACTCACCTAGAATGTAGTAAAGCCTCCCTTTGTCTTCACATTGTTTACAACTCTAAAACAATTAATCATTCTCCTCCCAAGTTATCAACACACCTCCACTAAAACGAAAAAAAATGAAAGCCATCAAATCAAATATTCCTCTACAAACTCAAATCTAACGTTCATATGAATTTTTTTTTCTTTCATATGTCATGACTAGGTATTTTTAGATGATCATATTGTTCGTTAGAAAGTTTTAGGATGATGAAGATATATAATTTATGACTTAGTCATTTGCATACACTAGAACGATCATATCATCCAATGAGTAATATCGTAGTTCAATAATACTTTGTTAATTTATTACTCTGATGCTCTTCTAATATAGTTTCTTTAGAATTGATCATATTATTCAAGTAAATAAAACCGTATTAAATGAAATTTTCGACAATCCTGTATTCACTATACCGAACTTTATACTTTCTTTTCAGAAACCGTTCAATCTCCTATACAAAAGCTCATGTGCTCACAGTATACTGTATGATCCTTATATTGTATGGTTTGATTACCATGAAGAGTTTGTAATATCATAGACCAAATAGTTTGTTTTTTCAATCATCCTATTAACATAAAGCTAATTGCATTGTCAAAGATGAATTTCATACAATACAATCAATACAAATTTTAATTGCTTTTAAATTAAATATTTAACTCAAATTTTATCACACTTAACTCATCAACCCATATATACTTATACACTAGTATCCAACAAATGATTTGTATTAATCTCAATAGTTCTTAATGATATGCAACTCAAGCTATTGCATCATTTTTCTAAATGTAATGCAAATGAATAATGAGTGAAGTCCAAGCTCTCATGATTTGTAACTTGAGTTGTAATCCTTACATATCATTAAAAAAAAATATAGGCCTTAACAGCATCAGGAACATGTGATTCTATGATTCCTACTATTCACTCAAGTTATTGGATAACATCTTTCTCCCTTGCCTAAGGTATCTTGCACCTAGTGGTTCAAGACTCCTATCAACCTGTTTTTTTATTCAACTTATAACATTATGCAGACAAATTAGATCACAAGAAGAACACTTAAAAATTCGTTATCATCAAAACATTGCAATACAGAATGACGAGTGCAACTGAATATGAGAAGCCATTGCTTCTATAATTGACCTTTTGTACCATTTTCTAAACACAAAAGAATGCCTAAAAAAATTAATTACTGTCACATGATTCCAGAGAGAGACACTAAAATATGATTTACATGCATACATTTTTTTGGATATGCAACACAAGTGATCCATATTATTGATAATAGTTCAAGAAATATTAATGTGAAATATGATATGCAAAACAAGGATGGCATGAAGATAAAAATTTCAGGCTTTAGTAGCAAAACCATTCTCAATTCTCATGCTGATTAGCTGATTTACTGTATGAATATGATAAGTAGAATGACCTAGCAACTCACCTTTTAGGGCTCTGCTCTTTCATGATATCAGATGCTATTTCCGAAACATATTGTTCCCAATCCATGGCAGGAACTGCCTGGTTCACCGTGAATGGATACCTAAGACCAAGAAAATTAAATGAAACATGTTGTAAATAAAATGAACAAACAAAAACCGGGCAACTGGCTATAAGCATAAAAGAGGAATGGAGAACAAATAGAAATCAAGAAAGCTGATGGTTTTTGTTGTGCTGAGCTTACTGCTGCACTCGACATGTCTCGAAGGATAATATGGCTCTTCTCATACTTCTATTTGACTGAGCAGCTATACGTGCAGCAAATCCTGGTGGCAGTTGTAGGCTTTCCTTCTTGCCAATTAATTCCAAAACTTCGATAATCTGGAGGATCAGTATGAGAAGAATGTTAGTAAAGGCAATTCATTTCAAATGTTAAGAACATAACCAAAAGATTCAATTACCAAAATTTGATAAAAGCAAAATGGCCATTACAAAAGAACAATACATGATAAATTAATGGAACATTCATACATTGTCGACACAATTGAAAAGGTATACTAGAAACATCTATTTTTGTCTACACAAAGAAAGGGAAACCCATAACGGAAATCGTCTATTGGCCAGAAAACAACGAAAAATTATAGCAAAACAACTTCTAATAAAAAAATTGAAGTCCCATGAAAGGGAATATCACAAAGAAATGTGGAGACATTATTTGTAAGAAGTAATAAAGGCACGTACAAAAGCTTTTGCACATAAATGTTTGACAGCTCACTGTTTCGATAATTGTAACAGTATATTCTATGCTTGATCGTATTGTCATGCCATAAGGGAATCCTTTATTTCAGTTATGCTGACAAGGAAAATATATACAGTACTTGCAAGTAGGATGCATAAAAAATAAAGAAACTACGTTCCAACAAGCTTAATTGGGCTTGGCCATCAAAAATTGAATAAAATGAAGTAATGATGCGGCTTATCAGATAGACAACCTTCCAATCAGGCCTGAACTTGCACTAACTAAAACGATTTCACAATAAACTCACCATTCAATTTGAAAATTTTAACACAGCTCCGATAAATAATTACCACTATTGCCATAAAGATGCATCCAACTCCCAAGGAACTTAAGAATCTGCATCTTACTTCATAAACACTCAAATTAAAATATTAAATGCACATTGGCATCAACTAAAACAAAATAGCTCATTCAATATTCCTATTTTAAGGCTCATTTAGGAGTTCAAGGATGCAAGTTGTAAAGAAGATGGATGTGTAAATTAGTTTACAAAAACACATCTTACTGATGTTTACTTATATTAAGCATAAGCAGAAACAAGATACATATATGAAAACATAGAAACACCACAAGCAAAAAAAATTTCTGAATCTAAACCTGGTTGAGCCAATAACAACAACATATATTCCAAGTAAAAAGGTGCAAGGCCTGTGGGTATCCTTTTAGGTATATTTACCTTATTTTCCCTATTCTTTGCTGTTTCTGGAATTAATGAATTTTTTCTTATTTAGTTGTTTGTTACCTTCCACAGGTCACTAACCAATTTTTGACTTGCTCATGTTGGTTAGAACCTTACATCAAAACACTTTCAGAACAAAACATGGTTCCTTTATAAACTTTTTTCTAGGCATGCATTGTCAATGCTTTATGTTAAAAAATAGCCAAATGCAAATAAACAAACAACAGTATTAAAAAAAATTAGACAAAACAGCACCCCTAAAATGCAAGTTCATGTAATTTAAACACTTAAAGCCACTAAAATATTCTCACAAGAACTGTCTCAATCAATCAGAACTTCACTGAATGCCAGCATTTCACAATGGTTAGTCCTCTGGAAAGCAAATGATATAATGCCCGTATTTGAAGGGAAAAAAGTTTGCAAACAAGGAACAAATAAATGCAACAAATAAGGACTACATTGTGTTACTAGAGTAACCAAAGGAAAACTGAAAAAAAAAACAGTCGAGAAATTCATCAACCTGCTCAACAGTTGGTGCATTGAGTCGAACATTTAGACAGCGAGACCGAACAGCCTCAGTTACCCTAGAAGAACTGTTGCAACAGAGGACTAGCCTGCATGAAGCACTATATTTTTCCATTGTCCTTCTAAGAGAATGTTGTGCCTCTTTTGAGAGCTTGTCAACTTCATTCAAAACAAGAACTACAAATGAACAAAAGGAATTATGTTATGAATGACAAAGGAAAAATATTCAGGTATAAGCAGTAAGTAGGAAATCTCATGATTGATGATGCATAATTCATATTTATTACATTAAAAAAACAAAATGTTTAATAAAAGTCTCATTTAGAATTCAAGAAAGGTAAATTAATATATGGTTCCCTATGTTTGTTACTGAATGCAGTTAGTTCTCAACTTTTGATAAGGTAACAGATAAGTAGAACAGCTTTAACCAAGCTGCAACTAGGCAACTATGAAAAATATTTGTTTTAACATAACATACATAGCATAAGAGTAAATCATTGCTTTTTTTCAAAAGATTTTTTAGGTGTACTACATAATAAAATTTAAAATATTTAGTATCTCAAGTGCTTTTCTTTTCAGATAACATCAAAACAAAGGAATAGAGGTTAAATAAACAATTTTGATCATAATGTGCATAGCATGAACGCTAAAAAGTTACATTTTTTCCTATGATGCATTAATTGAACAATCAATCCCAAATATTTACAGACTTGTAGGTTGTCAAGATGATGCAAGACAAGCTGCATCAAGTTAGCTGCATGGGTCAATTTCAAATCAGATCCAAGCTTGGTTAGGAACAAAATTAGAGCAAAAAATCATAAAAAGACCTCCAAAATATACTAAAGAGATTCTGGTTCACATAATGAACTAACAATTTATAGATCTTTAACAGGTTAATAATGGAACCTGTTATAATTTTAAAATACAATCCCAACAATTCAATACTATCGATATCTCCAACTTTCGTGGGATGAGTCACGGTTACTTAAAATTCAAGGAAACTAAGATTGCTCAAATTTAGAAATTTGGAGATATAAGAGCATCAAGATTTCTTAAATTTAAAAATTTAAATTTCTTGGTATTATTTATCTCTTATTTAAAATTTAAGTTTGAATTTTAAAAATTGGATTATTATTATTTTTATTATTATTATTATTATTATTATATATTTCATATATCGTCTAATTTTATGGAACTCGTCTAAAACTATGAACTTATTTAAAAACTTTATGGGATAAATAAAAAATATATTTTTGGATAATTAAATTATTGCTTTGTGTAGGTGTGCATGATATTTTGGAGAAGCATAGATAACCAACCTATCTTCTCTCTCCAAGAGAGCATAGGTGACCCAATTTTCTTTCCCTCCGCTCACATTCCTCTTAAAACTTTGTTCATCTAATGCCAGTTTGACATCAAAACATCATTCTTTACAGTCAATTTGTTATTAAAGTATCCATCCTTCATCACAAGAGCTTTTTTACAAATGATAGGGAAATTAAGGAATTAAGAGAAAAGCATAATTGTTAGCACATATGCTGCACAAGTATGAGCAAAATTAAAAGTTTTTTATGTTTTTAGAAAGATGAAGGACTAAGCTGCATATTTACTAAAATTCTATGACCAATTTTGTTAGTATGTCAAAATTTTTGCACCCAATCAAAACAAGCAGTAGAGATCAAAGACCTAGTTGACAAATTTACCCTTCAATAATTCAAGCTTGGTGTAATGTGCCAAAAGAAAATTTACAAGCAGATATGCCTCACATAGTATTTTGAACAAAACATGATGACATGTGTAAGCATAATAATGTCCCACATAACAGATACTTATTTCAATTCCAAAATCACTAACAAACAGAACAAAAAACCTAATGATACAAAATCCAAAGCAGGTTCCTGGCATACACATGATCCATATACAACAAACCATGGTATCATAGTTTTTTAATGAAAATAAATAGGTACAAATGTCACCAATGAATTTATGTGTATTCTGCTGAATATAAACAAAACCTTGAGCACACCACAAAAATATAGATAAACCCACACTCAAATTGTGGGAAGAAGATAATGAACCAATGATTGGCAAACCCTGATCAGTATTGTAAATGCAAAATGATAGCCATTTACAATGTTGCGCATGGTTTATATCAAAATACGAAGAGCATAAGCTTCCGTGGGAAGAGAAAGAACAAATAGGCAAACCAACAACGAAGCATATTAGCATTTATCAGATAGAATGATTATACCTTTAAATCCTTTCTTCCCCTTTGAATCTATAGGCCTGTTTTTTGCCATTTCCTTAATAATTTCTTGAACAATATATCTATCTTGGAAACCTGCATCACTGGGATTAAGTTCCACATGGTGTGTACTCGCTAACATGGCAAGTTCTAATTCAATAGTTCGTGTTCCAGCCTACAAAATAAAAAGCTGTTCAGAACAACCAGCAGCAAAGAGATACCTTCCAACAATTTTTTTCACTAAAATTGAAAACAAATTGATGGGAAGCTACGTATTCTGGTAAAAATAATGGGCTTAAAAACCCATAAAAATTCAAGCGAGCAAATTCAAAACCCATCAAAATTGCAAGCCAAAACTAATAAAAGAGTGAAATAAGCGTGATAGTGACAAGCGCATTCATAAAATATAACAGGGACATTCGTAAAAAAAAAAAACACACACACACACACCAATATAAAAATCGTGAGAATCTTACATCAATCTTCCATGTCTTCTGCTCTAGCTTCACCTGCAACAGAAACAGGTCGAATGGGCAGGAAGATAAGCATTCAAACAAGGAGTCTTGCACACTACTCAGAGAAATGTACAGAGGGAAACTGGAACACCTTTTCCGCAGCAGGACCAAACATCTCCCTGAGAAGAGCCATGATCAAGGTCTTCTTGCCAGCCCCAGGTGGCCCGTAGAAGAGAAGATGCGGGCAATCCTGCTCTGCAACCTGAAAAAGGACGGTGAAGCAATCCTAATCTACCAGCCTCCAGGCTCTTATCGATCCAAAGGGAAACCACAGATTCTCACCAACTTCTTAAGGTTCTGAGCAATTTCTTCGTGCACGAACATCTTGTCTAGGGTTCTGGGCCTGTACTTGTCAACCCACAGCATGTTGGAGGAAAAACTTGGCAGCTGCGGGCGATCTTCTTACTTCCGCCTGCTCCGGATCGTCTCGTTATCGCACTCAAGCGGAACGAGGTTAGGATTTCGTACAGGTTTTGACCTCGCCGTATTAAACCCTAGCAATCGTTTCCGCCGATTTCCCGCCCGACCCGACCTAACCAAGCAAACTTTCATTGATAGGTTAAACAAAATATATTAAAAAATATTTTCTAAGTTTAATTTTCACCAATAATAAATGTGCGACTCTCAAATAGGATTGCAATTCTACACATATTTAGCTTATTATATTTAATAGATAGAAGAAATTATTTATTATAAATGTTTTAGATAGTTGATCATGATAACTAAGAATAAAAATGTTCTTTAAAGGTTCGAACTTTATATTATATAAAAGAAGTGATTTAGATCACAAAGATATATACCTGGATGATATTCGTTGATAACAAAGATTTACAATTTATAAAAAATAATCAATAAAGATAAGTTAAGACATTATTGTAGATGACAACTTTAGAATATTTCGTGAAATGTATCTTCAATTTTTTTCATTCAAGCTTTAATTGCTGTTTGAATTCGTTTAGGCTTATTGTTTAGTCAAAACTAGTTATCATCTCAATCTAGGCAAGAAAATATTGACCTATTATATACCAAATTAACTAGCTCTTATTACTCAAATAATAAGTTAGTCGAACTTGTTAGTCTTATGAAGATTTTATATTCTTTAAAGACAATAGCTTGACATCACATATGCTAAGATTTACATAAGGTGTTAACATAGCAAGTATCTTAACATTATTTTAAATATGAAATATAGTAAAAATAAAACACCATTGTACATAATGAAAGCTTATAAGCATCATTGTACATAATAACAAATGATGCATTTCTCTACAAAAATATCTAACACTATTATATATGTAATCATATTCTTGATTCTAAAAAAGATATTTTTTTAAAAAAATTCAATTAATATATATATTATATTAACATCTTTACTTGTCATTAAAAACAAATCAAACTCAAAAAAAGCCCACCATTCTCATTTGAGCTCTTATATATATATATATATATATATATATATATATATATATATATATATATATATATATATACACAGGTCAAATGTTTTTCCAATCTTTTTTGTCTAATATAAAGACTTAGAATTGCTAGGTACACAATCTCACATCTTGCATTGTTTAGAACAACTCATTCAATCTTTGGAAAAAGCGAGAGTGTTGAACATGCAAAAACTCCATTTGAGAGTCAACAAACCTAAAAAGCAAAGTCACATTATATGTAATAACACAATGGTAAAGCAGTAATCAACTATAATCAAAATCAGGAAACAATTCTAAGGCTAAGAAAAAAAGGTTTAACAATATATTATTGGAAATAACACGAACACTAACACACATGACATACAACACTATTAATAGTGATTAATATGGTGGCAATCAAAGGTACATCTAATTTCGACAAACAATGTAACCTCTACTATTAACAATTAGTAAAAAATGCAAAATAATATAACATTACCAAATAGAAAGAAAAATCTCTACCTCTAACAATAATAACAATAACAACAATGAAGTAAAGATCAACAATAGACTAAGAAAAGATTACTAATAATCAAGTGGTTTGGGAAAATAACCAACAAAAGAGAAATTCAAAGCATAACTGTGACATCTCATTACAAACTAATAGTATTAACAAAATGTAAGAAGAATTGGGTAAGAAATGAAATAAATTAACAAAAAAAAGAAAAAATAATATATGAGATGTCTTAAAACTATGAGATAGTCAAATTAAATGACTTCAATATATAAATAACATTGAGAAATGGTACGTGAGAATCCTATATAACATATATTCATTTGCATATATTTTGATACATGAGATAACATTTTATTATAATGGATATATTCATTTGGATAAATATATATATATATATATATATATATATATATATATATATATATATATATATATATATATATATATATATATATATATATATGCATATTTGCATATATACATATATGTTATATGTATTAAGACACAAAATAAGAAAAAAAATGAATAAAATAAAAGAAAATAATGGCAAAGTAAGCATAATGATAAATAAAATCATAAGAAAGAAAAAACAATAATGTGAAAAATTTTTCTTAATGATCTTATATTATAATTACCTTATATGAGAAAATCATTATTGTTATCGTTAGTACTTTGATTATTAATTATAGCATGATCGAGACCTCGCCAATATAAGCATAAAATATTGGTCAATATGAATAATAATTTTGTAATATATGATGAGATATTTCATATTTTTATTAGTACCTAGATTGTGAGTCATGACATGATATAAACATTTTCATCGTAAGCACAATATGTTAAATGATGTTGATGATAGTTTTATGATAAATGATTATATAATATAGGATCTTGAGAAGTAAGAATAATGGTCATACGAGAGAATCAATTTTCTAAAAAATACAAAAGAAATGATAAATAATAAAATGAATTAAGCCTATAGTAAAAACATAAAAAAAAAAGTAAAATATACAATATGTTATGAGTGTTATATAGTATTAACACTATGAGATAAGCATATGCATCCATGACTATGATGCATATGAGCATATATGTAATGAATAATATCTCACATCTTTATAGACTGTCATATAATATTTTATGTATTGCTCTATCTTATTTATTAGCGATACTACTTCTATACTTATTTTGTTACCTGTAGCTATTGGATTTTTTGTTAAATATATCATTCTCATTACCTACTTATATTACAAGCGATGATATAGATACGTACAAAATTAGAGATTCTTAGAGAATAACTCAAGACCCTAGGGATTTAGTAATATTCTACAACCATCAAATCGTACTTTACTTTCTTTAGTGTTTCACTAAATCATTACTTAAATATATCATACATTGAGTCTAATATATGGTATATATAATTCAATACATTATATGTAATTCCTAAAAAATTATACTCCATCTATGACATTTGTCTTATAAGAAAACATATTGTACATGGAGTTAATATACAATATATCTAATTCAAGATACTATACTCTAACATCGATGAACATTATGCATACCTTCCTTTTTAAATCAATATAAGTTTAATGTAAAGAATGTTGTGGCTAATATATATATATAATACGTTCTCTTTACATATGAAAATGAGAACATTGAATTTACTTGGTTTCCTTTCATATCAAATTCCAAACTTATGCTAATCAATTTTATTTCTTAATTCTTATAAAGATGAAAAATATAAAAAATTTTATCATAATCTCATAATTTAGTAAACAAATTCTAACTTTCATATTATCTTTGACTTACTTTGTTTTTTAACCCATAATTATGACTCCTTCATAACTTTCCTATGTTCTTCATATTGTTTATTCCAGTTGTAACAACAAACAAAAGTCCTCACTACTCTTAAGTTTCTTCCTCCGAGAATTATTATCTTCCCTTACTTTTCCTAACCATCGATAGTAAGTTTTCTTCTTTTTCTTGTCTTCTTTCTTGTTCTCTCTTCTTCTTTATTTTCTTATTTCTAAACCAACTTACATCTTCCCCCTTATTACTTATCCCATAAATTATGGCAATGTAAATAAATTTTGCTCACTTACTCAATTGAATAATTACTAAAATAATATTTATATTATTTGTTTTAAGAATTCATAACTAATTATTTAAACCTAAAAAATTATAATCTAACAGTGATTTCATTCCTCTCAAATAGCTATATTCAATAATATACTCAAAAAAATTTGTCTTAATTTAACATGACATTCTTTCTAAGATAATATTAAAATAACAATATTTGAATTCATAAATATTAATTTTCAAAATAATCATTTTTATAAACATATTAACTAAATCATAATACTTATAATATATTATATACAACAAAATTTTGAAATTTTATAATTAGAAATTTAAGTTTGACAAATAAAATAGATATATATATATATATATATATATTGGATCATATATATGCAAGATTAAGCAAGAAGATAGGAATAAAAAAGTCACAAATTGTGCTTGAAACATAAAAGGAAAAACAATGGAGGGTTTTCCACCCATATCAAGTAGGATCTTCAAGACACACGTAAAAATTTTACTATTTAGCCAAATGAACAAAATCACCTTGTGTGGTTATTCTGAGCATCCTTAAGCAATCAATTAAAGCCACCACATGTGGCTTCAATCCCCCCAAGTGTTCTATGATAACCATCCCATGTGATTTTGGGTTTCTCTATGCAATCCAAGTTGATTTTTTAACTTAGAGGGTTGGATTGATTCTAATTAAATTGTCCAATACACTTAAAATATTGTGAACTTTATTTGCTAGATTGTCAAGCCATGATTTTCCATATGCAACACATGGATTGACATGTTAAGAACTCTATCTTTTATGGTTCCTTAAATGGCTATCCATCATGATTTGATCTCTATATCATCTTGTGATTATTATAACCTCTTCCATTATGTTAATCTCTTAAGTTTTGTCTAACCCAAATAAATGGTATCTAATTAGCTAAACATTAGCTTTAATGATTTTATTAAGCCAAATTTGCATGTGGGAACATATGCAGTTTTGAGAGGCCCTTCTAAGGTACTTGTTGATATAGACAAGGAAGTATTTGGTCATAATAAGATATGGACCATCATTTTTATGAATCTAAACTTAATATAACATTGTCCACCTACTAGAGAATCACAAATTTTTGTATTTTTGTTTAGGATTATATATATATATAATAACTATACATATGTGTTGTGAATTTTTGTATCAACAAGGCCTTATGTTTATAGAGTTTTAGGTAAACATCACATGATTTCTGTATTATTTAGATGTTTAGGTGTATTTTGTAATAATATGTATAATGTTTAAAAAATATAATTTTCTTATACATTTAATATTTTTTTTATCATCTTAAGAAATCTTAAGTTCTCTTAAGGTTTTTAAATATTCATAAGATAACAAAATTGGTCAAATTTAGAATGTTGTCTTAGATAATTATGTATCCTCTCAACTTAAATATTTTTTCATACCTTTTTAGTTACTATGATGATTCATTATTGTTATGGTTATCCTAAAAAAAAGGGAGTAGTCAACTTAAGATGTAAATTATTGGTTCCAAAGACACACCAAAGAGAGGAGACCATAGATGACATAAGTGAGGATTGTTTTGAAAAAAAACTTTTAAAACCTCCAACCACTTGCAGCACATTCTAAATTGTTGTTTAGCTAGAATTAAAAAAAATTTAATTTCTAAAAAATATGTTAATTTTTATTTTAATAATAAAGCTTTAAAATTGTGAAATAATATGGTATAAAAATGTAAACATGTATATAATTTTTAGGTAGTTCGACTTAAAATCAAGTCTACCTCTACCTCTGATAAAAACTAGACATAAAAAAACTATATAAGCCTTTTATCAAAAGACGAGTATGCTAAACTCTTGTAATAAAAACATAAAATATGCTAAATAACCAAAAAATCAAAATAGAATTAGTAAGAATAAAGAAAGAAAATGAAGATGAAAATCCATACAAATAAATTCCTATGTTTCACAAAATAATTAACAATGTAAAATTATTTTAATTTAATTAGCTATAAAATAAGAAAATGAGAGTTTAGCTAATTGGAAGATGAATCAAGAAATTTAGAGTTTGTTGAAAAAAGACGTAGCGTAAGGAGGAAACGATTAGCAATGGCTGTGAATTGTTTCGAGGTCATGACTTGGAATTTTTTTTCGAGAATTTTGTAAAAGTTTTGCATCGAAAAATTTGTTAAAAAATTTTACTATTTATAGATATCTTTTAACGGCTAAAATTACTTATCCAACACCTAATTTAGTCGTTTAAATTTTCTGCTTCCGTAATTTTTAATTCAGAAAATTAATATTTAAAGAAAATGGCCAATGGCTCGAAATAACAGCTTAAAGAGCTGTTGCACTTGAGCCATTGGATTAGACTAAACGATGGTTGTTCAATCGTGAAAACTGCGCAATCAAATGAACGAAACTGAATGTATGCTTCTTAGACATATTTATTTGATTTGAGCCATTAGATTAGAATCACGATCTTACTACAAAATTTAACTTGTCGAGTGGAAGAAATACAAATCGCGTGATTGTAAGATTGCATGATCGGACAACTGAAATTAGTTGTTTGAAAAATAAGATACAATGGTGATCGTTATATCATAAAAATGCTTGATCGAACACCTTATGCCACTCCCATAATTTTAAAGTTCATCGTGTTATAAAGGCAATTCATTTAATCCCACATGGTGTATTTAAAAATTTCTTTTCACCATATAAACATTATGGCACGCACTAGAGACAACCTCGTTGCGAGGTTGACTGTCTGCTGGCTAACGCAAGGTTCGTATTCCATGCTTACCAGTAATTATAAGGTTAATTACACAACAATTGGTTTGATAAGTTCCTAATCCATGCTAAATATGTCAAATAATTTTAGGATTTAGGCCCCAACCAAAGCTGAAGACTATAGCAATCAACAAATGTCAGGTGGTTAAGAAATTAAGATTTTTTTTATTTTTATTATATTTTTAAATTTCTTATTGCAATGATTACTAAATAATAAGATTTTGAATATATTAAACAAAAGCTTGAGAAATATACATTTCAAATATTAAATCAAATATCGTGATCAAGGATATTAGTGATGAAAGTTAATTAATATTTTTGTGTATTGAAAAAGTAATTTTAATCAGGTTTAACATTCTAAAAAAAAATTAAAATACTTAAAAGTAATGTAAAAAAATATTTCTTGGTGGATTGCCACTTCTACTAAGATCATTTTCATGAGATTTTACTTTATGTTTTCTTCTTTTTAAATTCTCCCATGAATATGAGCATCAGCTATTTAGAATTAAAAAATTTATTAAATCAAATTTATTAGAAATATTTAGAGTTTGTTATCATCAAATAAAATACCATGGCTAGGGGTTAATAACAAAACAAATTCACATTCCATGCAAGTAAAAAATAAGTAAAGAAATATGAAAAAATGAAAATATATCTAAGGTTTCTTAAGTGATTCTATTTCTACCTAAATGAATCTACATCATCCTCTAATGCAACCTAGATATGGGCTTATCTCTCTTGTATTTTTCCCACTTTTGCCATAGAAGGTGGAGAAACCATCCCATTAGTTTTTCTACAAGCTAGCACACAACCTTTCATTGATTCTTTTTCTCTTTAAGCAAAGATTCAATATCTTATGTCTTTTATTGAATTAGACATAGCATAAGTGTCTTTTTTCCTAGGATTAAATTAAACCTCTATAAAGTCTTTGTCTTAGACTCAATCCAATCACAACTTTCTTAAAAAGAAATTCTCACAATCTCTTAAAGAGCATAATATAATATTTCTTATGATTGTGTCATATACAACTCGTATATAAAAGTATGCAAAACTAAAGCTTTTCTTACAAACTTTGTTGAAGTATGAAAATGATAAAGAAATGATATGCAATAGTACTTATTTTTTTTTCTTTGATTCTTCCAACAAGTTGCAATAAGATGTGAAGGTTTGGAAGTTTAAAGGACAATATAATGGCAATATAGGTGATGGTTCAAAGGTAATATATAAGCACTAAGTAAAATTCACTCGCATTATCTTGCATTTGATCTCATTAGCTCTTGACTTTCCAAATGTAAGTTTATTTAAGAAATCTTCAATTAGTTTTTTAATTATTATAATTAATCTCTATTCCAAGCATCACATGGAAATTAAAAATTCCTAAGGAAGCTTAAAATGCCTTATGAATTTTGCAAAAGTTAAAAAATTGTTAAAAAGGAGTTTTCCCAAAAATTTCAATGTGCTAATAACTTACCATTACATGTGTTCATATGTCCTATTGTACCATATGTTATTTTTAGTCTATCAATTATATTCCTCAACTCTGTGTGATCTATCTTACTCATCATGCATAGTATCTTTTACTAGCCTAGGCTTATTGGGAACAAATTTTAGCAAACTATCTACAATCCTTAGTCACACATGTTGCACGTTTAGGTTGATGCAATATTGATTAATGCATTTATAATTGGATTCTTACATGCCCAGCAAAAGCCAAATAGACCTTACATCTATTGTAACAGCCTTACTTTTTATTTGTTTTATTTTTGTTGAAAGAGCTCTTTGAGACGAGTCTAACGGTGTTTAGTTTGTAATTTTTGGAGTTCTAAGAAATAAATTATGAATTTTTAAAGATTTGGATAGATTTGTAATATTGATGATATATTTGTAATTTTGTAAATGTCGGCATAGTTCAATTCATTTTGGCGGAAGGTATATTTGTAATTTTAAAGTTGTTGGCTGCGATGGGTGTATCTGCAATTTTAGGAATTTCGGCTCAGGTTTATTTCTCCGGGCGGAGGATATACATGCAAATAAGACATTTAGAAGGGTTAATATGCAAATTATGGTCCACGAACTGAGGGCTTATCGGTTTCAACCGCGTTTATAAAAGCGAAAACCCAGGTGCATTTGAAAAAACACTTCTGCAATACCGATTTCGGGGAGGTGGCCGGAGTTACGAGAGCGAGATTTCCGATAGCTGCTGCCTTGCTTCGTGAGTTTCGGCACGCGACAGTGACGACCGATGAGGATTCCGTGAGTTTTGGCATGCGACGGTGACGATCGGCGAAGATTACCGTAAGTTAAGAATTTGTTTGTTTTGTCGTCGGGGTTGTGCAAGTTTTTTCGATGAGCGGGGAAGACCGAGAGGGCCGAGGTGGAGTTGGGTTCGACCGATTCAGCGCGTGAGACGGCCGATTCAGCGCCGGCGAACGGGTTCGGCTTCACCGGACGTACAGGAGAGAGAGAGAGAGAGAGAGAGAGAAAATAATAATAATAATAATGAAATAAATATGACAGAAACCGGTTTACGCTTTTGGACCGGGTTTGCACTACTGAACCGGGCACGTTGGGTGCGGCCGGTCCACGTGATGAGAAAACTAGCGAGAAACAAACAGTTGAAATTAAGAATTTGGATTTTTCATGTTTGGGAAAGCTTTTAGAAAGCGGAAATTTTGGTGTTTGAGATTTTTGGCTGTTTGGGAAAAGCTTTTAGAAAACGATTTTTGGCTGTTTGGGAAAGCTTTTAGAAAGCGGTATTTTTGGGTGTTTAGGATTTTTGACTGTTTGGGAAGCTTTTAGAAAGCGGGATTTTTGATTGTTTAGGAAAGCTTTTAGAAAGCTGGAATTTTGGCTATTTTAGATTTTTGACTATTTGGGAAAGCTTTTAGAAAGCATAATTTTTAACTATTTGAGAATAATTTTTAGAAAACAACTTTTGGCTAATAGGTATATTTTAAATTGATTATGTTTACATTTATGGGCTTGTAGGACATCAAGAAAAATAAGAAGTGGGCAAGAAAATTTGGTACAGTAAATTCAGGTAGATAAATTCCTAACCTTGTGATGTAGCACAATATTATATGTTTTTTACATGCTTTTCTTACTGTTATAGTATTTTGATTATTACATATGTTGTTTATGGCATAAAAAGGAAGAAACACTATGGTATGGATTACTTATACATTTGCATGAAAACTGAAAAGGAAGAAATACATTGTATGATAATGAAATAAAAAGAAAGAAAAAATACAGAAAGAAAGATCTTTTGATATGGCATAATTGTTTGGAATTATGATTGGAAATGATAGTAAAAAAATGGATTCCCAGAGAACATTATCCTCACCACTAGGCTCAACATGTGTTGCAGGGTATCGATCTTTGGATCAGATATCTACCTAGTGTTGTATGTTATGTGCTATGACTCCATGATGATTTACACCAGGCTCAGCATGTGTTGCACGGTATGGTACCATACCTGCCTGGTGGCACTAGGCTCAACATGTGTTGCAGGGTATCGATCTTCGGATCATATATCTGCCTAGTGTTATGTGCTTGGTTGGATGTCGGCTGAAGGTCATTTATTGATGATGATTGGATCCAGAGGATAATACGTCAAAGGGAATTGGGCCCGACAATAACACACATTATAAGGAACTGACATTTCTTTATGGTTTTCATTTGGCATTACCTTTTATATATGACATTTGGTATGATTTTATCTTTTTATACATATGATTGATCTTCACTACTCATGGTATTTTGATATCTCTTTTTCATACTTGGTTAGTTGTTGTGATTTATCTACTGAGATGTGTAAAATCTAATTTAGTGCTTACATCATAGGTCATGAAACCACTACACCGAGAGATGGGAATGGTGCTGCTACAGATGAACCATTTTCAAGAGATGTATGAGAAAGAGAAAGTTTTAGTGTGATTAAATGTTTAAAAATATGCCTTTATATATATATACTTTGGATTTTTGAGTTGGTATTTGTCTTATCTTTGGGTCCCCACCTTGGGAATTTGTTCATTGTCCTCACTTAGATGCTGTATTTGGCGACTCTGATGTTAATTTTGTGATCTGATGGTACTGGTTTAGGTGGGGCTTGACATCTATGGTGTACAACAAACATCTACTTGGGTTGGTGTACATTCCCCTTATGCCATTCATATTTTGACATTTTTTAAACCATTTTTTGAGTGAAGTGTAGATACATAGAAAAATAATTTTTTACTTTTAAAAACATAATGCATACAATTTTAGCATATATGATCAATTTTAACAAGAATCCACTTGCAAAAGTTTCCCCCAAAATTGCTATTGATCCTTTGATTTAACAAAGCATTCTCTTCCTCACAAGCCTCCTTGGTTATTGACTTCATCTTGAAGTCTTCTTACAAAAAGAAAGTTCCTCTCAACATCACTAAGGGTCATGAGCTATTCTTGATTAAATTCTTTGAGATTTAATTTTGCTTTTGCTTGAACTTGATTTGAGCTTTAATTTAAGCTTGATGAATTATTAAGTCACCTAGCTTTCAAGTAATCTGAGAACGCTAGAAAACCTTGTTAGTAACTTAATTAGTTAGTATTATTATCATTAAAACATAATATTGAGTTATTAAGTTCATGGGGCTAAGATAAACAATTTCATTCCTTGTGATAATAAGTGATGAGTTGATAAGGAGATGAGAAGTTATAGTTCCTTCTTAGTTATCCCCATGACAACTTTTATTTTCCTTCCTCCATTCTTTAGTTATTCTCCTAACATGTTGCCCTTTCCTTCTTGATTTTCATAAGTGAAAGCTCTCATTGTGGGAATTTTTACGTCATCTACTATTAAGGTTCGCTTTCAAAACAGCTTACAAAACTATCTTGTATATTTTGATGTGCTTAAGCTACAATCTAGTCTTATATTCCCTAGTGTCTCATTGAACATTTATTGGTTTGTTGTTTTAATGATCCCTTTTTATTTATGGTTTGTCAAAAACTAAGATTATTATAATCACTCTATTTTCACTATTAACCCTACTAAATGGGATCTAATCCTTATGAAAATTACTTTATAGCTAACTTGATCTCCCACAACTTTCATATTCACTATCTTACATGGGTGGTTTGAGTGCTTGAACTAGTAACTATTACATTTCTTAGGATTTTTGGTTAAGCATTGCTTTTAGGGTCCATAACCAATCAATTATCCTTAAATTATTTTTAGATTAAAAAGCTCTTGGTTCACTCAACTAACTTTGATTTTCAAAATATTTTTTCAAACCTCTTTGTTGGATTTTGGCCTCCTTTTTTATCCTGATCCTCAACAAATTTTTTTTTTCTTTCATTTTCTTGTTTTTCCTTTGTTTTATGATATTGTGACCTCATACAATTAGAATAATGATTTGAGGGAGTCTCACACTCTACATCATGTTCTTACTCTATTATTATTGTTAAGTGGATCATGAGAGATAATATAATTAGCTAATACTTGAGTTATATAAGACCTATAAGAAGAACCTTCAAAGATTATGAATAAGATCAATTAACACAAAGCAACAGTGTGATATGTGAATGTTTTGATCTTGATATTCATCCATTTTAAATGTTTTTTGATAGTTTTAAAGAGAGTTATTCTTATAAGTAAATTGAGTTTTAACATTCACAAAGAAAATTCAACTACAATGTTGAAATAGTTTTGAAAAACAATCCTAGATTATTCATACCATCTGACTAAAGAAAAAGAGTTTGATACTCTTTGCTTTTGATCGCACTATGAATTTAATGGATGGTGGGAGCCCAATTTTGAGGGATGTTATAGCATACCCATGACAACAAAAGTTGTCAAATATTTAATACATCTCTTAAGGAATCATGATCAACAAAGCATTCTTTGATTCCATCTTGTCATTAATGTATTGAAAACAAAGAGATGCCAAGCATTTCAAACTTTTAAACTAATATTACATTGCAACAAAAACAATAAAAACAAAATATAACATCCTTTTATCATTCACTACATTGGGTGACATAACAAAGTAGATATTGCTACCACTACAACTATAAATTATAGTATATTTATATGTTTGAATCTTGATAACAAAAGCTGGACTAGAAAAGTTAAATTAATAAACATTGCTAAATTTTTGGCTTATCTCATTGCTCCTTTAGAGATCTATATTATGCATTTATAGTACCTACATCACAAAGCTAACATTGAAAACTACACAACAATACATGCAATACATTACAATTTTGGGTTATGTCTCATGTCGAGTCTTTCGCATATTCAATCAAGAAATTTCATAGATAAGCATTACTACAAATAAAGATAAATATCCATATTATGCAATGTAATACTTTCTTACCCTTCATGAACCATCTTTATTTACCTTTATAGTTAAATCCATTTCTATATGATTCCTTGTTCTCATTGAGACCCTTTGATATCCATATGAGCCTTTGCTTGTCATGTAATCTAGCTTTTCTTATTATGAGTTCTTTGGGCTAAACTATTATATTGTTTTATATTCAAGTATACTTTTATGGGACCCATACCCATCTTGGTTTATAAGCTTTTTAGGACATAATTCATTATATGTCAAATTTCCCTTTGACTCCTACATTTATTTCATGAGATTTTCTATTTTATAACTCAATTTTCTTGATAATAGAAACTTATGATCATTTTTTAATTAATCATTTTCATGCAAACTTATTTGCCACCTTTTATTACCAATATGTTTTTTCTATATCATTTACATGAATACATGTGATATAAATGTGTTTTTTCATAAGTAATATGAAGTCCAATATTATATGTGCAATTAATAAGATAATAAAAAGAATAACTAATAAAGGCACAATCAACTGATATTTTAAAGTAATACTCAACCAATGAATTTAATCTAAATAAAAAAGTATGCATTTATACTTTACTAATCAACAAGCAAATACACATAACAATTGAGTAATACATCTACCTTAATTATAAGTTTTCTCTTCTTTCAACTCCTTTTCTTTTTCCCTAGAATTATGCACAATTGTATTTTATTAGGTTTTCTTCCATTTATGTAAATAGCCATCATTCTTATATTTATTCCCATACTTCCTAAAGTGTTTTGACTTTAATTGAAAATATTGGACTACCCTTAACCACAGTGACTCAAGTCCTTAACCACTGATTGGACAATCTATCAACTCATTAAACATCCAATCGAAGTTATTATACCATCTAATGTGTGCCATATCAAATACTTGAAGCAATTGTCTAAACCACAATTTGTTTCATCTCTAGATCCTTATTGAACTATCTGTTCATTATGCCAAATTGTTAATAGTTATCAAATAATCATCCAAACATCCATTGAGCATCCAATTGAGACTTTAGATCAATTTCCACAAAATTATCAAGTGGTTTGATGCCCACATTGGACTATCTAATATATTGTCAAACAAGTATTAAACCATTTTATCGTCATCTGATAGAGATTTTGTCCCAAGTCAATATCTGACCATCCAATCACCTAATTAGATTGTTTAATCTCTTCTTAAAACTAAGAGTTTCATACTAAAGATTTCTAAATCTTATACTTAATTATCATTCTTAGTGTAAGTTCACTAATGTTGAAATCTTCAATAGAGTCTCTCATGCAACTTATGCATGCTTTAAAGACTGATTAATCAAAATCAATATGAATCTATAGAGCAAAAAATACCTTGTTTCCTTGCATGAATCCCCCCAACCAAAAAATGTTGTAAAAAATATAACCTTACCTTTAGTTTTTCATGAGAATTTTTTTCCCTTCTTAAATTCCTCCTTCGATGAAAAAGCCTTCCCTTATCATGTTCCCTCTTTAACTTTCACTTCTACTTCTCATCAATAGTTTAGTGTTTATGATTTAAAGGATTAATTATTAAAGATTTAAAAGTCTTTTGATTAAAATTTTATAATGATTTATATTCTTTGAGTCTTTCATTCTATATGGTTCCCAAAATTCTTTTAAAAAAGTTAAAATTAGCAACTTAAGTTCTTTGTTTTTATAAAAACTTAATGTTATTTTGATATTATTTAATATTTTTAATAATTCTTTTAATATGCTCTATCTTTTGCTTATGATCAATTTGTATTAGATTCTAGTAAAATTAATATCATTGGATTCTTTCTTTAGTTAATTATTAAATTCTTGATATTTATCTCTCTCCTTTTGAGATTCATCTCACACCATAATTATTATATGCTTTTAACAATAATATATTACTTCAAAATTTTTAAAAATAAATATTAAAATTATAAATTTAATTTATTTAAGTACCTTTGTATGGTGCTTTGATACCTCCATTTAATTTTATTTATCTATTATGGTGCTTTGATACCTCCATTTAATTTTATTTATCTATTTTTATTTGAAATCTTTTCTTTTTTTAAATTCTTTTTAGTACAATAGTTTGATTATTTTGAAAACCATAAACTAATTTGACTTTTGAAGAAACCAAACCATGATTTTTTACTTAAAATAATTTAAGCTAGTATCTCACATCAAAATATGAAATTTAAGCTATCTTTTATATTTCAAAATAACAAATGATAATATATTTTTATAATGGAATCTAAGTAAGAACCTAAAACAAGAGTCATTCCATATATTATGTTGTCACAATAACAATTGATATAACTTAAATGTTAAATATATATATATATAATATTGTTAGTCATCATCTTCACTTAATACTCTCTTAAACTCTTGTGAAATATATTCATATTACTTATAATTGTTAAGTCAAAAATAAGATGAGCTGATTAACATAGGCTTAACATGCAAATACTATGTAGTTTTAATGTGAATATTACACATTTGGGGTCATGCATTTGTTGGGTCCATAACACAATCATGTGAAAATAACAAAAAAACTTGCATTACAAAATCATAAAAGTAAATTTATCCACCAATAAAGCAATAAAATAATTTATTGTAACTCTTATTCCTATCTAATTTGATTTCCCTTTTCCCCTTAATCTTTTAAATTTATATTTTTTCCTTGGTCCATTAACCTTTTCAATGCATAGAAATTATGTTCTTTTTTAATCTTTCAACATAATTAGGCAAAGTATGTTAGTTTTCCCACCACTGTATGCATCATTTACGAGCTCTACCCATTCTAGTACTATGCCCTATGAGGGCACTTGGCTAAGATAGTTCTCTCGCTCCCAAGTACAACTTTTACTAGTTATACCCAACTTAAGATTATACTCTATGAGTGCACTTGATCAACAATAATATCCTTAGACCAATTTCACTTTTCTTAGTCATCTTTTATGGAATATACATAGTTTAAGATTACATGTTATGACTATACTTGATCAAAATGGTACCTTAGGCCACTTTTCCTATCTTTGAGTACACGTTTTATGGGATTTACCTAATTAATGGCTGCAATATATAAGTATACTAAACCAAAATAATGCTCTTGGGAATTTTTTTCATGTTATAAAAATTCCCTTGGATGATTTAACTCAACATCTTTTTGAATATATTATTGGTCTTGTTTTGCTTAATCATCATCTTTCCTTTATCAATTCCCTTCTTACTTTTTATTTTTCAATATATGCTTAGTCCATGCCAAAATTAGATGCATCTATATGCAAGAAAAGTTATAAAATGTGAGTAATTTCCTTAAGAAATTATGTGATCCAATAGCATGATGATTCACAATCAAACATTTAGCATTAATATATAAAAAATGCATTACATCCTAACAAACATCCATTAATGCAATAACATGATTCACAAATAGTTTATTGCATTGAAAGATAAATTTCACATAGAGGAGGCTACTAATTGTAAAATATTAAATTAGATGCATTGGGAAATAAGTTACGTGCTTATCACAACTTTATGATGTAATGAAAAGAATTACTCTAGTCATTATTTTAAATCGATTGTCATAGCCCTTGCTTTGAAAAGTTAGTAACATTATTCTTATGGGGTCAAATGTTAGGTGTTTACAGATCACCAAAGTTTGAAGTACCTTTCCACCTAGAAGCAATCTAATTTAAGACAAGATGATATATAGAAATTATCTAAGATTATGATTTAATGGTAAATTATTTTGTGGGCAAAAGCTAATGTAGTATTAAGGCTTCAAGTAATAACATTGTTTTGAGATGAATAAGAGCTATGTATTAAAATGTTAGATGGTTGTACCAACTTTTTGAGAGGCTTGATTGGCTTATCTCTATTAAAGAAGATCTATCATAACATAAGAAATATCAAAAAAGCATTTAGAGTATTAAGAGTGGATGAAATTTTGATTCTACCCTTGATGAATATAATGTATTGAAAGTTCAAGGAGGTTGTGTATCCCTTAATATCAATAGCTTCATTTAAGGTTCATAAATCCAAGTACTTTATTTATTTAGGTAATAAAAATTATTAGTGGCTTATAATGCATAGAGATGTGATAGAATGAGTGTAAAAATATCTTTTCTTTGTAAGGAGGTCAAGAACAAACAATAAAAGCCTAGTGATTTACCCTTGTCTACTCCTGAGTAGAAATTAGAATTTGTATCTATGGAGTTTATTATTGAACTACCCACCACACTTATTAGACATGATTTTGCACATGTGGCTATGGAAAAATTGACTAAATTTGCATACTTCCTAGATATTAGAATCACCTATTTTGAAGAAATATTACCTTAATTATATGTATAAAAAATTATGAGAGTACATGATATTCCAAAAATGATAATCCTTAATAAAGATCCTAAATTTACCTCCAAATTTTGGAAGAAGATGCATGCAGCTTTTAAGACTCAGTTGAACTTTAGTATAGCTTTTCACCAACAGAAAAATGGACAAATTGAGAGAAAGGTTAAAATGCTAAAAGATATGCTGCAACTGTGTGTAGGATTTTAGGGATGATTGGGGGATATTATTCACCTTTAATAAAATCTACATACAATAATAGTTTTCATATTGGTCTTGATATGACTTCTTATGAAGTCTTATTTGATAGAAAGTACCTCTATTATGTTAAGTGAAGACTTTTAAAAAGGGTGATGAGATTAAATGAAGTCGACCAATTTAAACCCAAGTATATCAAACTTTTTTAAATATTAGAAAGAGTGATAGCAATGGCTTATCTAGTAACAATGCCTCCTCAAATGTCAAATTGGGAATAATGTGTTTCATATACTCTTATGGAGATAATATGTACTTGACCCATTTCATACTCTAGATTGATTCAATGGAAATAAAAATTCAACTTGACATGTCTTACCAAGAGCAACCCATTCAATTCCTAACAAATTTAGAAAAAAAGATTGAGAAATAAAATTATTTCAATGATAAAGGTTCTTTGGAGAAATCAAATTGAAAGAAAATAGTTTTGATGTGAAAGAAGATATAACAAGATAATATCCAAATTTATTTTAAATTTTGAGACAAAATTTTCTAAGGATAAAAAGATTGTGACAATTTGCCTAATTAACTCCTACATCCTCTCAAATTATATTTTATACATCAAATATAAGTGTTATAAATCTAAAATTTAAAAATATATTAAACTGAGATTATCTTGAAAAACATACCAAAATAATAGTGGCTAGATTCTTTATTTGAACATGTAATTATAAGATCTCAATATAAAGAAATTTATAATTATGCGATTTGTATTTTTTGGAGACCATTTGAATTTTTAATAAATTTTTAAAAATAAAGATAAAGATGATTATGATAATAGTAGTAATAATAATAGTAATAATAATAATAAAATAAATTAGCATATTTTCTTGCTCACTTATTTGAGAGGATAAGTCCCCTCAGATGCCTTAAGAAGTTCATGGAAGTTCTTCTCAAGTGAGTGAGAAAGCATAAGAGCAAGGGGAGGAGGACCTCAGAGGGTGAAATGAATCACTTCAACTTTTAAATATCGAGTTCTTGAACCTCTTTGGTGAGATCAGGGAGGAAGAAGAGAAGATTTGAGAAAAGAACAAGTTTTTAATCTTAATATGTGCAAACGACATTTTGAAGTAAGATTCACAAAGGTTGTTATTCCTAAAGCAAGTATTAATCATTTGGGAAGGCAAATAATTGAATTTTGTAAGATTTGGGTTGTCACTATGAGGGAAGGACATTGTCATTATTATAACTAAGCAGATTGTATTAGACGATTATTCATATCGTTTGGTATAAGTTTGTAACAAAGATAACTAATGCCTTTGGCCATAGCGATAATTAGTCTTTTGCATGTGTCATACTAATACAACATGTACATCAAACAGCATGATAGACAGATACTATTATACAATGCTATTTGTTTGTTCGCTGGCTAAAATAATGAAGTAAATGGGTTGTATTAATACTACTATTATATCATATAGTACGATGGTTGAAAACAATATAACTAAAGATTGTGTGCACATGTATCGATGTGGTGCATGTATGTATCAGATTAGTACATTATTGTATAGATCTAGGATTACATTAGTATGATTGTGCTATCAGATGGTTGCGATCGTGATAGTTTTATTTTGCAAATATATTACATATCATGCAAGTATAAAATTCAAAATAAACTAGTATGTTAAGTGGGTATGCATTATGCATTAAATGATGAACCAAATAAGTACAAAATATGTCTTGGCCTTTTATAATATGTTTGTGATGTCTTAACAAAAATCAATTATATGATTCATTGTTTGACTAGCTTCAGGAATGAATCGTACAATACGATATCTCATGTTGTATCATATGATGTAAAATTAGAAATATAACTAAGGCAAATATTGTATAATTTGAAGTAGGGATTAAACTAATAAGATTAATTGATGAATAAATTTACCTGTGGATCGTATGTCTAATCCTTAATACAATTCATTGACTATCTTATATGATACTAATATAACATTGATTTTAGATGGGTATAACCATAGTGGCACCATGGTTTGACCATTTGAAGCTCAAATCGTGTAGTACAATATTATCGATCATACTATTTAATATAGTATTAATAATATAAAAGAGGGTAATTTATTAAGCTTAGCTTTTGGAAAACACTTTCGTAATAAAATTTATTTTTCATTAACAAATATGAATATGAATTTTTGTAGAGAATGATGAGAACTAATAAAAAAAATAATAGAAGAGAGTTTCAGAGTCTTTAGATAGACAAACTAATTAACTATGATATAAGTAGATTATTAAAGGTTTCTTGATATTATCATAGAATATTTGAGGATGCAAGTTTTGCATGGACAACGTTCTTTTGCATATGTTTTGATTCATTATAATACTTTATGATTATTGGTATATATATGTATTCAAATAATTACATATATATTGTTACATGAGTTATATGATATTATAAATTAAAAAAATTATAAGATAAATGAAAATAAAATAAAAAAGAAAAAAGAAGGGAAAAATGCTAATATAGTTTAGAAAAAGTAAGACTCTATCATATAATGACTTAGTTGATATAATATATGTGATATATATCATTTCTAATATCATGGTGCTCATAGATGAGGCCATTATATGTATAATGAGATACTTCACTCTTGGGTTTTATGGGTCTCAGAGATGAAGCTTTGGTATGTCAATAGTCTTGTTTCTCTATAAAAATTAGATGTTGGTTATAAGAGATAGCAAATATGTGATGATGTAAGTGGCACTTAAAGATGTAGCACTAGCATTCTGAGTACTTGATACAACATCAATATTAGATATTGATATTAGGAGATGAGTCTTAGTGATAATGAGATACTTCATTTCTAGGTGTCGTGGGTACTCAGAGATGGGAATATAATATTCTAAACACTTTATGTCTTATCAATAAACGATGTTGACATCAAAGGACAAGATTTAGTGATGATGAAATATTACAATCCCAAGTATCATGGGTACTCAAAAATGAGACTTTGATATTTTGAGCACCTCATTTCTTATTAGCAAAGATATTTATATTAGAGGCAATACTTAGGGATGATAAAATATTTCACTCCCTAACATCGTGGTGCTCAAAGATAAAGCTATGATATTTTAGAACACCAAAGCTTGTGATAATAAAATATGATATGAGATCTTCAAATGTTATAATAAAGGCATGAAAAAGTCTAGAATTAAAAGAAGAATAAATATGTGAAAAGAAAAGAAATAAAAAACAAAGAAAATAAAAAGAGTTATATGCTTAGATAAGTTGTATAAATATATATATATATATATATATATATATATATATATATATATATATATATATATATATATATATATATATATATATATATATATATATATATATATATATATATATATATATATATATAATTATACACATTATTATAGCATTATTATAAGATAAAGTAAAACCCGAAGGTAAGGACTAACTTTAAGTGTAACATCTGAATATGTTTGAATACTTTAAATAGTTAAATTAGGGTATGTAGGTAACCTTAACATATCTTAAATAATTGTTGGTAAGCCAAAAAGGTTGTGTTAATACTTACAATAATGATTAATAGGATAAGAAAGATGAGCTTAATAGTAATAGATTTGGGATGTAGTGGAACCCAAGTTTTGGTTCCTTTAGTCAACTATTGATTGATAAGATTATGTGATTCTCATCAACTCTTGTATGTTGTGGTTGTGTCATTAGCCCACTCTAGACATAAGAGACTATAGACTTTGCTATTTATATATTATGATTGTATGTCATTGGTTGACTCTGGACCTACCAGAGACCATGGACTTGGTTGTATTTAATGGTGTACTTATTATGTGCTTATGTGGTTGGGTTAGGAGTAAGCACTAGATCTTTGGTGGAATACAAAACATGTATTAGGCTATATCTTAGATGAAGATCATAAAGTATCAAAGATTTGAGAAGCCATAATGGCTATTGAATAAGGTCTTTAAAGTTATGATAATATGGCCATTAAATTCTATAATTCTTATGCAATAGATTAGTACAATGATATCACAAATATTTATATATATCTAATCATGATATTGATTATTATTGTTTTATAGATTTGATATAGTGTTTTAATATTTTTTTTATATATGATTTTAGGATTTTTTTGTGCTCTAACTCATTCTCCTTATTTTTACATGAAGGTTCAAAGAGATAGGAGCTTGCAAAAGAGTTAGAGGTGTGGGGCATCATTAGTAGTGCATTTAGTAGTTTTAATATTTTTCATTTGTAGCTTTAATTTTAGTCATAATGATGTATACTTTTATGATTCTGATATTTACACCTTGATGGACTTGGGATGCATTGATCATTTTATTATAAGCTTATATTCTAACATTAATATATTATTTTATTTATTGGATTTACATACTTGTGAATAATCTCTAATTTTTTTTATTTCTTAACATACCATGTATACATAGCATTATGGACATATATGTTATTTTGGTAGTATGTATACATTAATATAGTCAATGGGTTACCTCAATCTAAGGTGAACCAGTTTAATATCCACTAGGTGACCATATGGTAAAATATATGATTCATTTTTTGTGACACATACAAACTAAATGATCAAATTAAGGGATTGCATCTTCCAATTTTAATGTAAAGCTTGAGGGCAAAAGATCATTGACCAAGTATATTGATTGGTGCATGGGTTTATTATATCAATGGACAAAAAATGATACTAAAAATTGAGTATGATATCTTAATTATTCTCTTACTCTATTATATGCCTTTAATTTAAGCCCTCGTAATTGACTTGTGCATCACTTAGTGTTTATGCACTCTTAAACTATTTAAATCACCATCTAAGATAATGTAAATATTTTGGATAGGGTTTGACTCTTATGAATCATCTATTAATACTTCTACTATATTAAAAAGGGCTATTTTAATTATGATATATTGAGTAGTTTGCCAAAACCTCTCTTTAGGTGTGTGTAAATTTGATTTCTTCAAAGCAAAATTATGTTAATGTGATTTTGATAATGCCTTGAAAATGGTGAGCATGTGGCCTAAATAGGGAGATCACTATCAAATTTATTTTAATGCATCTAATTATTTTTTTAAAACTCATTTTTCTTTTATTTTTTGTTTTTCTTTATTGTCTTTAATATTAGCTTTGGGTAGTTTAAAGTTCTTATAATTTCTTCTTTTCTTTTTTATCATTTCTTCTTTTTTAATTTACCTTATCTTCACCCACACCACATCATAACCCCTTCCACCATTTCAAATACTCTCAGCACCTTAAACAACTTCCATCCATTCTGACCTCTATCTTAGTGTTTTTTCGCTATGAAAAGAGATTTTCTCTCTTGATAATTGGTCTAAAATTATCTATTCTTACGCAAACGTAGTTTGGATTTAATATTCACTTAATGTTGCTTATGTATACCATATTTTCATAGATTTCACTTTATATATGTGCATCATTTGTTGTTGGTTTGAGCCCCTATCCATATTTGTTTTGATATGTTATTTTAAGTGAGAGTGTGATTCCTTATTTTGGTAGGTTTCTTAGCTCATTGAAAATTCAATACTTCCACGTTTTAAATAGTTTAGCTTTCTTTGCATCTTATGGTTTTGCTTTTGTGAACTTGATGTGTATGAATGTCATCTCTTGAGCTGAGCCATAAAACTTATTGCATTTATGAAATTTTAATTAATTTACTTGACATTTTATTTAACATCGATTTTGGAGGTTGGGATTCACATAAAACATTTCATTGCACTTCACATTTGATTTTTCTAGGTATTTCTTTACAAATTTAGTGATTTCAATCTTAAGATTGTTGAAATCTATTCATCCTCCATTAATTTTGGTATAAGCTTTTATTAGAGAGGTTTTTCAACATTGCTAATATTTTTAGCATATTTGTAGTCTAAAATCCCAACCTTGCAGGGCACATCAATTGTGTTAAACTATCAATTTATTTTTTCAAATGATTTGTTAGGTTTCTCACCAAAGTGTGAGATTAAGTTTTCTAATGAAATAAAACAAGGAGTTAACTCAATTGCTAAGCATATTATTGTATGACCCTAATAGAAATGCAAGAGCTTAAAGTCCAAATACAAGACTTAGTGAGCAAAGGCTTGCTTCACCCTCCCTATCTTTTTCATTTAAACAAAGGATGATAGTTTGTGCATGTGTGTGCATTATTAGGAATTCAATAAAGTGACATTCATGAATTGGTATACTTTGTCTTGGATTAATAATTTCTTGGATTATTTGTAGGGTGTTTCAACCTTCTTTAAAATAGATCTTTGGTTAAGATATGGCAAAATCTGAATTTGATACCCACGACAACATTTTAGATTCGATATAGGCATTTTGAGTTCATAGTATTATTCTTTGGACTATCTAATGTATCTACAATATTTATGGATCTTATGAATCATGTATTCTAATTGTATCTTGATTGTTTTGTTGTTGTGTTCATTGATGACATCTATGTATATTCTAAGAGTTGAGATCAATGCTCAAAGCATCTTTAGATAATATTAGACTTGCATAAGAGCAAGCTATTTTATATGAAATTATCTAAGTGCTCTTTTCGGTTGGATTAATAGCTTTTCTTGGAAATATTGTCATTATTGAGGGAGTTTCTATAGACACTTGCAAAGTTTACGTTATTGCAAATAAAATATTAATTAAAATATCTAAGAACCATAGTTTCTTGAGTCATGTTGGTTATTATTACAAATTTGTCTCAAATTTCTCCAGGATAATAGCACCCCTTACTCAATTGATAAGACGATGTGTGGCTTTCTCTTGGTTTGATCAATGTGAGTAGAGCTTTTATAATCTAAAAAATAAGTTCAATTTAGCTTGAGCCTTGAATTTATTAATAGGTTTTTTCAAGTTTTTATCAATGCATCACACATTGGCTTGAGAGAAGTTCCTATGCAAGATGGATGAGCTATAATCTATCCATCGAAAAAATTATATGGGCATGAACTATAACATCCTCGATCATCAAATCATATATCATGTATGCATTAATATCTTATAAAGCATGTCAAAATATTAAAAAACAAAATATTTCAAAATATATAAATCAATATAAAATTAGATAAAGCTCATTAAGATGAGTCTATCGATACTCATTTCATCTCAATCAGAGTTTATTTAGAATTTTTATGAATTATTGAAGCTAATTAGAGCAAACATTAATAAATATCTAGATATATATTTATTTCTATTTTCAAAAATAGAATTTTGCTTTTCTCTTACCCTCATACCCAATGCATCCCTGTGCTAGACAAAACCTTAGGGTAGCAATTTCATGCAATCGCTGGAAGCTTCACTGAAACTCATTTCACTAGCAACAAAGATTACGATAATCGTTGAAGCATTGATGAAAACCAAGGAGAAGTTTGGTGTAGCAATGAGAGATATTGAGTTCTGAACCCATCATTCGTGCTTTTTTGTTTTCCATTTCTCTAATTTTTGGCAATATAAGCTAGGATTTTGTTTTAATTAGAATCTTATTTGACTATTGGGATGATGATATGTGAAATCTCTTACATTTTATAACTTAACATTTTTAAGAAAAAGGAAAATTGAGAATGGGAGAAAGAAAGAGGTTTTTTTACAATTTACAAAGTTATATAATTTGACATTGATACTTTGATAATTTTCAATTTGTGTAAAAATCTATAAGTTGAGTTGAGAAAATTATAATTTGAGAGATTAAAATTTACAAAATGGTAAAGTTGAACAATCATAAAATTATCCCATGCAATAAGATAAAAATTGAGATAGGTACTCTAACATAAATATTTATGCATATAATTAATATAATATTATTTTATTACAAATAAAATCTATACTTGATGAAGTACTATTTTGTTAAAAATAAGATATTACATATGAAATTTACTCTTTAACATGAATAACATGTATATATTTGATGTTGTACTAATTTGTTTAAATTGAGACAATGCATATGAATTTTATACCAAATATGTGATTTTGATGCACTAATATCATGCCCTTATATATATCTACATAAAATTATTTACTTATAACTAAATGTATATTTTTTATTATTAATAAATTATGTAAATTTATTTAGCATGATTAATTTCACAAATATGATATTTGATAAATTAATACATAAAAAATTTTAAAAAAATAAGGATTTTACATATGAAAATAAATTAAAAAAAATGATAGTTGATAATATATATATTAAATGACATGAAAATATGAGTTATTTTTTATGTTTAGTAGACATGAAAGTCATATGATATTACTATAATGAGGTGGTTAGTAACCTATAAGTCACAAGATTGAGACATTATCATTGTAGATATTAGTGGTCATGCGGGCCATAATATTGAGATATTACTATCATAAGATGATTAATGTTCATATAGGTCACAAGATTAAAATATTATCATTATGAGATGGCTAATGGCCTTACAGGTCATAAAGATTTTATCATTGTAGGCTTGTGGCCATGCATGCCACACTTTAGGATTTATCACAAAGATATGTACATCAAGAATATGACTAAACTAAGTATGACTGTGCATGAGAATATAACGTGATAAAATAATAAATGAGGGTTTCATTGGGCTAAGTAAATCAAAAAGTGATGTGCATGTAAGGTTATTTAGTTTAATAGAATCAATAAATGAGATTTTTATTGTAACTAAGTAAACTAAAAAATAATTTTCATATAAAATTAAGTAAAAATAGGCATCGATAAGCAAAGACATATTAAGAAAAAAGATATTTAAAAAAAAAGAAAAAAACTATACATGTATGTTACTTTTTTTTAGAGATCATAACATATTTTTTTTGATATCATAATATTTTTATTCTTTACATTCATGTTGACTTATTTTCTTACATGTTATAGTTACTATTTATGATTAAACCTTATATGTGGTTATCTTAAATTATTATTCATTTAAAATATTTATTTATATGTTAGAGATAACATACTAAGTTAGTGATGGTTGTCTTAGCCATTTATTTAGTACTAACATTTCAAGTACAAATAGAAACTCAACAAAAAAAGGACTGCCTATAAAAATAGTTTGTAAAAAAAGAAAGAATTAAAATTATAAAAGTTTTTATTATAAGAGTTGTGATGAACAATTTTATTAATCACATGATAAACTCAGTATTACATATGTATGTAAAATTAATAATCATATTTTTATAGATTATGAAATTTATAACATGTGAATGGTATAATAGTTTTGTTCGTTTACAATTGTAATTGTAGATATAAATGCTTGATTGTCATATTATGGTGACTGTATTATTATACTTATAAATTAGAAAAATAGATAAAATCTAAGAGAGGTTCTATTCATTTGAATTTTGAGTTTTAAAACACAATCTTGTTAGAAATTAAATTAAGTTGAAATATGGAAAAAGAAAAAAAAGGGTCACCATATGAGCTTAATTGCTTGATGCTTGATCTAGAATTGGTAGCAATGATATTTTTTTCTTAATATTTAGCAACATTATTTGAATGGGCTTTAGATTGAGCTCTTTACTAATTACAAAATCCTTAAATATATATTCACTCAAAGAGAGCTTAACTTGAGGCAATGATGTTGGTTGGAGCTCATCAAGGATCATGACATCAATTATTATAGGGGCAAGAAAAAGTTAATGCTAATGCTTTAAGAAGTGGCACAACTCTTAGGTCTATTTTTGTGGATATTTAAGAGAGAGGTTGTGATGGATATTAACAAAGTTTAAGATTAGTTAGTAATGTTGGCTTTAATGACATAAATTAATGCACTTAATATTCACATTAATTTGCTAAATGAGGTGAGGACTCTTTAATGAGAGGATCTTAAGCTTCAAGAGCATATTACCAAATTTCAATGGAGTGAATCTAGGTATTTTACCTAGTGGTGCATCCTACTACATTAGTCGTTTAGAGAGAGGTTGCTGAAAGAGGCTCATGATAATTGGCTAGCAATTCACCCGAGGGAGACTAAGATATATAAGAACTTCAAAACCCTCTATTGTTTTAGAGTTTTAAAAAAGTATGTGATCCACTATGTACATAAGTGCATGGCTTGTTAGAGAGTGAAGATAAAGCATCTAAACTATAATAGGTTACTTTAGAATTTGGCTATACTATAATCAAAGTGGGATGAGAACACTATAAATTTTGTCTTAAAGCTACTGAGGAGAAAGCATGATTATGATGTGACTTAGGTAGTTGTGGATCAATTTATTAAATAGACATACTTTTTACTATTAAGAAAATAGTTTCAATAAGTAGGTTGGTATAATTGTATATATAGTAGATTGTCTGAATATATTGAGTGCTTAGAGTGATTATTTTGGACAATTATACAAAATTTATTTCTTGATTTTGGAATCACTTGCATCAAGATATGGGAACAACTCTCTTATTTAGTACAACATATCATCCTAAGATAGATGGTAAATTAAAGAGGAAAATCTAAACTTTTGAAGACCTTTTGAAGTGTAGTGTGTAATTTTGCTTCAAAGATTAGTTCAGATAATCTATCATTGATTTGGTTTGTTTATAACAACATCTATCAATTAACTATTGGAATGACACCATATAAGGCATTTTATGAGTGGTTTTATAGATCTCCCTTATGTTGGGTTGAGAGCAAGCCCAAGTAATATTTGGACCTTATATCAACAAAAAGACTTCTAAAGAGATTTATAGGCCACATAAGATATTACAAATGGTATAAGACTAATAAAAGAAACATTTTGATGATAAAAATTGATTAGTGAGCTTTGATATTGGAGATCAAATTTTTCTTAAGATTAATCTAGTGTGGGGATTGTTTCTACTCAAGAAAGCATCTAAGTTGAGACATAAATACATTAGATGATATTACATTGTGGAGAAGATTGGGATAGTACCTTGCTGGTATCAGTTGTTAGATGTTTTAGCTAGATTCATGATGTTTTTTATGCCTTTAATTTGAAGAAGTATATCCTTAACTCATTGCATATCCTCAAAGAGGAACCTAAGGTCCTTCAATTATAGCCAAATGCATCTTATTAGGAGCACTTAATGCATACTTTGGAGTTTTTTAGATAATTGAAAAAGATGAGTTTGCTCATGTTTAAAGTACTATGGAATAAATAAAAGAAGCAAGAGGTTGCTTGAGAGGTAAAAAGTGAAGTTCATCTCAAGTGGCTAAAGCTATTTTCTAAATTTTAGGAATGAAATCATAGGTAAGGGTAGGGAGAATGTTACACTTCTCATTTTAGTTGGCTCAAATATGACTTTAACTAACACAAGGTATGCTTTTTCTCTTGATTTATTTATTTGGTTCTTATAAATTAATTACAAAAGTTAACATTGATTAATTGGTGTTCCAAGGATAGAATTAAATCATGTTTAAGCTAACTTTGTCCTTACATGCCCTTATCCTAACCCAAATAGTGTGATATAATTACAGTTAGTATATAAATCTCTAAAATTTAAAGGTGAAGATAAGCATAAGGGATTTGAAATTTAAATCATTTATGAATTATTATAAATTTGAAAACATTGAGTGAACCCTAACCCTAGCCATTTAATGCACACAATGTTTTTATTTAAAGAATGATTTGTAATCGACCATAATTTTGTGATGGGTGGTAGTTTCCATTAGGGTAAGTAAAGAGGCAATTATGAGATAATAAATAAACTCTAGATGACTTATTCTAGAAACACCTTCATTGTAGGAGTTTTGTTAGTTGTTTATATTAGGATCTTATAAGGTAGTTTATAAAATTTAGAAACCCTAACCATAGAAGAAAGCAAAAAGGACTTAACTTAAGTGGAACTAGGGAAGGATCCAAGCTGTGAGCAAGGAAAAGTAGAGAAAATCACTAGCATTGGGAGAAGAAGGAAACTTGTTCCATTGAATATATCACTACATGGTTCAAGAGGTAAGATGCTCTCAATATCTTGTACATAAACAAGATATTTGTTAAGTTAAGAAATGAGTATTTTAATAAGTATGTATGATAATATGATTTTATGTAAATTATGATACATTGATCAAACTATGTTAATATGATTCTTTATTTTAATTAAAATATTGTAAGATATTAAGTTTATTATTGTGATTTATCACATGATAATGTAGATTCATTAGATGCTTAAGAGGAGATCACGTTGTTGAGACTATTGTTATGATTTTGTACTTAATAACTTAATTTTATTTCATTTTTATGATGAGTCCATGTGACTCAGAACAACTTCATGAAATGATGCTTTGTTATCAAATGAAATTATGAATGATAAGAAGAAATGTTAGTTTTGTTCATATAGAATAAGATGTCAAATTATTTTATGTGCTTTTAGCTTAAATTTTTATAATTTTTTCTCTCCTTATGTTAAACCCTAGTTAATGATTTATTGTAGCCAAAGTGGGATATTGCCTTGGGTATGCCTTAATGGCTTGATTATGGACAAAGAGGCTTGAGACCTTATAAGAACCTAAGTGACTTCTAAGGCACTTGAGGCTCTTAGTTTTTAGGTGAGAAGATTAAAAACTCAAATCTAGGCCTTAAAAGAAGACTAGGTTAATTGAAAATTTTGGATAAGTTAAAAAGAAATTGTTGGGATTGGCCATGCAAGATTTGTCAAGGTTGAGATTAGAGTAAGTTTAACATAAGGGATGACGATATTGGCCATGTATAATTTGTATTAGTAGATGAGCTTGAACACATGATTTTAGAAATTAAGAGTTGGATAAGCTTTATAAGATGAAGAAAATCTAACATATACATAGTGAAAGGGTTGGATTTAAGTAGAAACAAAGCTATGTTCTTTCTATCTCTAGTTGGGCTTGGAAACGAGTTGTGGCTTTTGGAGGAATCTTAGAATTTAATGGTTAAGATAGAAAATATCACTAATAACTTAAGGAAATAAGCTTTTGATAATGTAGCTCTTATATATAGATCTCAAATAAGATACATCTTAATCTCAGGTTTAAGATTTAATGATTCTTAAGATTTAGCTTTAACATGAGGAAACCTTAAAAAAATAATTGATGGTTTGATTGGGAGTATGAGTAATTAGTGAGTCTTTGAGTATTTTTAAATGAGACCTTAGTTTGGAGAGGCTCTTGGCTTAGATCTTAAATAAAGTTTAAGTGACTCTATGATGGTTCTAAGGCTCAATTAAGAGGCTAATAGATCTTATAATGTTAAACAATTACTTTAGCTTGCTTGAGAGGCATATGAGTTACTAATGGAACTCATGTGAACTCAAGTTGGAAATAAAAGACTATAGCTTGGAATTGTGTCTAATGTATGATGGCACATATTTTATTGTTCTAATATTATTCTTAATAAGGATATTTAATGTTAAAATTTTAGAAATTTTTAGAATAAAAAAATAATATTATTTTATGTGTATGTACATCTCAAAAAATGTATCCAATAAAGTATTTTAGAATTTTGTTTTGGAATCTAGTAATGCATTTATTGTAATTTTCAAAAATCATTATATAATCATTCCTTCATACCTTTTTATTATATATCTTGATATGAATAGCATGACTTACCAGCATGTATATGCATATTACAATTCTTTACGATTAATTTTGCATAGTTGACTTGGGTGTTTTGTTGCATGTATACAATGAAATGGATAAGAGTGCGAATATCAAAAATTTTATATGAGGTAAATGAAATGTCAAGTATATATATATATATATATTCATAAATTGAGATTTGTTAACTTAATATATAAAAAATATCTATGTGGTACATAAAAGAAATACAAAGAAAGAAAATAGTTGATTTAAAAGAAATCCTAAGATCTTTATATAAGATGAGTAAGCTTTGAAGAACTTAAGTTGTCCAAATAAAATAGTTGATTTATGAGATAACAAGGATAAAAGGGCTCTTGATAGACATTAAGCGTGTTAAGATTTTCAGAGACATGCTTAGAAGGCAATGATCAGTGTAATTCTCCAAAGATAATATATCCTATGTTAAGATTTGGCTCAACTTGGTATGCTAAGACCCCTTGTTAATATTCAAACTACTTAAGCATGTATATAGATATACTTTGCTTATACCAATTAGTTACATTTTTATGATATTGTTAATTATTTTTATAGTATAGTTTAAGAATTTCTTATTGAGCTTTTTTTCTCATCCTATTACACTTTATATAAGTTTAAAGAGTTAGAATCTTGTATTAGAGTCTAAGTTTATGATGAAATAGTTGATTCATCTTAGTAGTTTTGGTGTTCAATATTTCATTTCATGATATCGTAGTTGTAGTAGTGATGTTTTCTTTATAATAATGACATTTGTATTTACTAGACTTTTTGGTTATATCAAACATCTTTTATGGTTTTTTTATTTGCATCTTTTATATATTGGCTTCTACATGATAGTTATTGGTCCATGGATTATATGTGAATCATGATAACGTATTGGCTCTATGGATTATGTATGGATTTTATGACAAGTTTTGGCAAGTTTGCTTTGGTACTAATATATGTTTATGTGTGTTGATGATTTACTCTAACCCAAGGTGAACTCGTTTCTTAATTAGCTTGGTGACAAGTTGGTAAAGGAGCATAATTCATTCAGGGCAAAACATCATAAGCTTGACGATTAGATTAGAGGATTGTGACTTCTAATTTGAATATGAGGCATGGGGAGTATAGAATGACTAGCTAAGTACATCGATTGGCACATGGTTTTTACTGCACATATGGATTTTGTAAAAACATGTTGCTAAAAAAGTCAAATGTAATATTAAAGAAAAACTTAATCTTAAAATATCATGTTTTAAAGTTGGTAACAACAAGAAATTGAAAAACAAAAAGCCTTTGTACTAGAGTCAACTAAAAGAAAAAATAAATATGAATTAGGATAAATAAAGAAAAAAAAAATTTAATTTATACAATTTCTTAAGAATAGAGATAATATGTTTTAAAAAAAGAAATAAAATAAATAATTTTTTATTATATGCTATTCACATGTTATTGTGTTTGACTTATCAAGCAGCATGCCTCAAAACATGTTTGCTTTATATGTGTCATAATGTTTTCGCCATTAACCAAGTGATGATAGCGAAGCCTATTTTAAAACCTAATAATTTTAAAACAAATTAAGAATATTGAGAGGGTAGCTCATGAATTTCTATATTAGTAACTGCTTATTCATTATCAATTATATAAGCTATTATAATAGCTATTTTCTTTCTTAATATTAAACTTGTATTAGTTTTTAGAATTCCTATGTGATGCAAGAGTATGTTTTAAAGGTAATATAATATTTATGTTGTTTCAAATATGGCTTTATATGATCTTCAAAATGCAAAATATTGGTTTTAAATTTGATTATAAAATTGCAAGCATGCTATGTGACTTGATTTATTTAAAAAAAAATAAAAAAAAAAGTAAAAAAAGGATGATATTGTATTAATCATAGGAAATATAGGACAAAGACACTATAATTCCCTCATTCAACTATTTGAATTGCTTCCAACACTTTGAATAAGTTAGCTCTTTTTGAATGAAATAAAAATGACCGTCTTTCTTATATCTCAAGGCCGCATTGATTTCAACTAGTCATTGTGATAAGTGGATGCAATGTTAACAAAGAAGAAGCATCAATTATCTTTTATTTTCAATATCTTGTTAGAATATTTTGATTTGCATTATTATGATTTATCTTAAAAAAATATACAAAATTAGTAACTATTTATTATAATTCTTTATCTTCTAACAATGTTAGGAATTAATCAAAAGTTATGAAAAGAACTTAGATTTAAAAAATCAATATCTTTGATTTTTTGAGTCATATAATTTTATACAATGCATTCTTATTATTGTGTTCATGTTACATTTAATTGTTTTAACAATTTAGTTCAACTTCTTCCTAATTCTTAATCTTTCTCTCTTGTAAATTCTAACTTAAGTAGTATTTGATTGCTTTCTAAATTAATATACATAACATAAAAAGAAGGGTTTTTTGCAAATATTTTGAATCATCGAGGGAGTTGTTTATTATCATAAAATTTATTATTTTTTTAAAGAATTTTAAAAGAGGAAATAAATCAATGATTACCATTAGTTATTTTTAAAAAGTATTATTAAAATGGTGAGATATATTATTTTGCTTTTATGTTGTGTGTTTTGATATATATATATATATATATATATATATATATATATATATATATATATATATATATATATATATATATATATATATATGTTTTGCATATTTATCATTTTTTATTTAATTTTATTTTTACAGCTAAAATAGAAAGGTGAATCAGTCTTCGATGTTCAGATATAAGCGAATTTATGTTCGCCACCGTTTCTTTTCCTTCGCACCTTCGAAGCGTCGGCTCCCAAATCTCTTCATCGGCTTCTCTTATCCCCTTCTTCTTTTCATCGTTTTTCAGTCTCCGAGGAGGCGGGGGAAAGCTTTTCGTCATCTGGCTCTGTCGCCAGTCGCCGTAACATCGGGGCGGTGGATCCTTCCCTAAACTCCTGTTCGATTTAAGTTCCTGGTTAAATCGTCGTTTGCTTGATGATCATTTAGAGCTGTTCTTTTGGTTGTTGCACTCTAGTTTCTCTTAATTTGTTACCTTCTTGGCTTTCATTTTTCAATAGATTTGTTTCAGTTGTCTGGAAGGGTTTTGTTGAACCCGGGATTTATGGGAATTTTCTTGCGTGGATTTCTTTTTTTTTTTTTTTCGATTTTTTTTTCACAGTTTTGAAGATCAGATGGTTGACTTTATGAAGCGTTGTTTTAGTTGTTGAGCTTCTGAGAGATTTTCTCTGTGTTATTACAGTTGTGGCTTGAGGCTTATTGGGTTTCTTTTATTTGAGCAGGTAAAAAAAAAAAAAAAAAAGAGGGAAGCGAGGATAATTTTGGTTAGTCTGAATAAATTGGGTAATGGATGTGAATTCCTCCGAGGATTATGGGACCAGCAACATGTCTTCACCCAGAGGGGACATATCAGCTGGGAAGTGGTGCCAGTCTGTTGAGTCTCATGCTGATTGGCGTTCTTGTGAGCAGGTTGATAATGGAACACCATCCACTTCGCCTCCTTTCTGGGACACTGATGATGATGAGTGTGGTATGCTTTGGCTACCCGAACGATTCATTGAAATTATCTTGCTTTGATGAGATGTTTGGTCAGGGTAATCCTCCCGTCACGAGCTGAATGCTTGTTGCTCGCTGACAAAAGAATCTTTTATTTATAACTTCTTTTGTTGTTTGTTTTTTCCATATAATTTATGGCAAAGTTTCCAGTTTTTGAGTGTTTAGATAGTTTAGAAAGGTCTAAACGAGCACTATCATCTAGAAAATTCTGGTAAACCCTTCATTGCTATGTTAAAAACAAAACTATAAAAATGGCTCAACTGTGTGGCTTTGGTTGTGCAGTGGAGCTAACTTGATTATTGTGTTTAAGTACGATGAATTTTACTTTGCAAGAGAAACCCAAAAGACCTTCACAAGTGTTTATAATGTTAATAAAACGAAGACGGCAAGCCAGTTGTTAGATAAATTCCATTTATATACTTTAGCAAATAGCATTTGACTTATTATTGGGTAGTGCATATTATCTATTGACTAGATAGATGTAACAATTATTGTACATTGCACAAAATGTGAACATGAGAAAATTGCATGCTGTGTTGTGGGACATAAAAATATAATGCGTTACACAAATATGGATCCTTGACAATTAGTTAGCTATAATTGGAAAGATGTGATTAGAAATGAGTATTCATGGAGAATGTTAGTGTCACATTGGTTGAGAATAACACAAACAAGGATCAACTTAGATTTCTCCTTGTTAAATTTTGACCAAATAATTATTTAATAAGGAGGGTGAATTATTATTATAATTCTCCTAGTGAATAAGTGTTCGATGGAAGGTGGGAGCTAAAGTTATTTATGTTGAGATGTTTCTTATGGACTATTATTTTGACTAGCATGAGATGTCTTAATAACAAAAAACCAGTTTACAAAAGATGAGATTATTGTCATAAACTAAGTTTTTTTTTGTATTATGGGTGGAAGGGAGACATGATAGGTATGCTATGATCAAGATGTTATGATGAAGATGTTATGCTAAATTTGGAAGTTATGAAGGATTTCTTAGAAGACTAATATCTTCTACTTATTAAGATGTTGGAAGAAATTATTTGTCAATGTGGAAAGGGGGAATATGAGAGTGCTTCATGCTTGGTAAAATTAAGGAAGTTATTATGAGGTGTGAAGTAGAAAGCACATGTAGTGTGATCATTGCTAGCATCAGGATGATCTCCAACTTAGTATTGGGTGAGAGCTCTTTGGATAGGTCTTATGTAATATTGGGAAACAAGTAATGTGGTTCTTGACTCAAGACACTACAAAATTGTGTAGGTCAAGAATTTAGATTCAAACAAATCAATGATCTTGTCTATGGTTGTTATTATTAAGATAGTTATGAATGGAGTAAAGTTATGGCAATTAACCTAATTAATCAAAGTAATGGGAGGTGTTATTGTTGCACTGAATATTTTCAGTATTTTTTGAGTGTCCAGTGCTAATTGAAAAGATTAATTCTATAGGGTTTGTTTTGTTTGGTGATTGCATAATTGGGAATGTTGGTACTTGTAAAAGGTTTATTGATGTTAACAAAGACTAAGAAAAGTAAATGTTTTTTAATGGCATCACAAGATTTTTGATGAATAGTCTATTTTTTTCAAAGTTATTTAGAGTTAGGAAGTAAACCATGTGAACTTGTTATTGATGATGGTGGTTGCGTGAATTTGGTTTTGATAATTGGAGCAGAACATGTGGCATGAAAGGGTGCCATATTGAAATCCTTATTGAGCTACTTGGGTGGATAAAACTTCTAGGATTACTAGTCGTAGGTGTTTGGTTCCTATTATGCTCTGTCCTTGTGAGGAAGAAGTTTGACATGATGTTCTGCCCATGGATTCATTCTATTAGGTAGGTCGTAGTTGTATGATGATGCCATTATTTGTCATCATAGTACCAATAATCTTAACTTTAAGCATATGAAAATAGGAAGCATTTTAAATTTTGTAGGCCTTAAGTTGCTGTATCTAATGGATCATATGCTACTGGAAAGAGGACTATTTTAGATATTATTGGCTCTAAAATTGCTTTATCTAGTAAATTATGAATTTAGGAACATTATTTGTGTTTTAATTTCCGCTTCTTTTTTGCATGTTCTTTACGTAATTTTTTTTTATGAAACCCACCGTGATATTACCTTCCTTTTTATATATATTCCTAAGGATTTGGGCGAACGTGGTCTTACTGGTTCAATCCTTATAGATTTGGTCTTGGTTGGTATATTATTCAAATTTTTTATTTTTGGACCAACTGGGTGAATGAAAAATTCCTTTCCAAATTCATTTTATGTATTGCACTGCATTAATTTGGTCCAACTTTTAAGGAGCCACTTGTGGCTGTTAAAAAATTGTGTTGTGTTTCATTTCTCATGTTAAATAATCTTATGTGCTTGGTAATGGTGCAAGTGGCAATACGTGTTGAACTTTTGATTTTGCAATTATGTTGTGATTCTTACAGTGATAAATGCAGTGGAGGTTTGCATGTGTGTTGTTTGATCAAAATATGTCACCAAAGATTAAATGTTAGTTTATATGACTAAAGTGGACTAGCATTGTTATGTTGCAAAACATGTATTTCTGCATCGGAAGATGCAGAATGTCTTTGTATGGTTCTTTGGGGCATAAAGTATTTTTTTATGAAATTTTTATTTCTTGTTTCATATTTTTATTGAAGAAATGATAATGATATTGTTGTTTGATAATATCTTTCTCATTTCAGATGACTTGGCATGTTCAAATAAAATACATCATGGCAGGGTATTTGGCTACTACTTTTCATTGTTGTGCTATTTTATAATGATTAGTTCACTAAGTTTTATAATGTATTGCTTATGCTTTTTGTATATTTCCCTTTGGATGTTTTGGACATGAGTTTTGATGAAGTTTCAATTTTCTTTAAAAAAACTTGTTAAAGATAAAGTTGAATTTTTTTCAGCCATATTGTCTCTTGCTTTTTAGCAGAACAAATGCTATTTGAATTTCAGCTTTCCTAGAGGATATTAGTCTTTAAATGTATAGAGAAGTTAAATGTATGTGAGTTATACTAGAGGGGAACAGAAGGAAACTGGATTAATGTTGGAATAAGGCCAGACATTTTTAGGATTGCAATCATTGGTTAAAAAAGAAGGGACATGTGGTGGTGTGTTAATTAGTCAATATATGAGGCATTGTACTTAATTATATGTTATTGGGGGATGGAACTTTTGTTTTAGCATTTGCCTAGCTCAATCCAATAATCCCATACTTTTCATTACCTTGTAAGGTTGTTGATGTGAATTTGGAATGTAGTTGAAAGTAGTGCTTTGTTTCTCAGGTTGCTTGTTGATTTGGTTTCATATTTAAAAATCATTCACTAAGGATATTTTTATTTGGTGATTTACTAAGGATATTTAATCCTTTTAAGTATGTTTGAAATAAATAAATATGGTTATTGAATCCTTTCTTTGAAGGACTTGAGGGAAAATATTTACTGTGTAATTCTGTTGTAATTTGACATGTTTGATATTTTTGTCTATTGAAACTATTAAGGTTATTATGTTGTTTTGTTATTTAACATGTTTGATTCCTTGTTGGGAGGATGTGTTTGATTCTTCTTAAAGTGCATTTTGTTATTTTTTTTCCCTTGTTGGAATAATACACAAACAATTTAGTGTTGTTTCAGGACCTAGACCGTCAGAGCTTTATGGGAAATTTTCATGGAAGATTGAAAATTTTTCACAAATTACCAAACGTGAATTGCGGAGTGATGTATTTGAAGTTGGTTGTTACAAGTGGTAAGTGTTGCAAATTAATTTTAGAGTTTGTTCTAACAATTTGCTCAAAATCAGGATAATTATTGTATTAATTGATTGTTGTCATTGTCTATCTCTCCATTTCTATCTTTCTTTGATTTTATTAAGAGGGAATTTGTATTTGTCATAAAATTAGAAGCAATGGTCTGACTCAAGGATGGTATCCATTTTCAAAAATCGTTAAGTCTATTGAAAAAATCAAGGTGATAGTTTTCAAGTTATTTTAAGAAGTAATAACTATTGTTGATCAGTAGTTTTAGTAACTTTTCCATTAAATTTTAGGTCACATGGCATGAGTCTTTGTCCTCCTAATAAAGTTTAAGATATATTGCTCAATTGTAAGGGGTAAATGGTTGGTGTACATATAGAATCAGTAGCAAGCATGATGGAAATTATTTGATTGTTGCACTGGCTTAGGTGATACTGCGAGTGCTATCTAAAGCATTGATAGTGCTATAGGTAGATGCCTTTGCTGCCTATCTCGGGCTTCCAATGGTACTCATTCAATGACCTTGACCAACTTGGTTCTTGACCTACATTTTACTATGATTGGCCGCTCATCATGTAGGAAAGCTGTCATTTATCACTTTATGTTAAGGATTTTATTGTAATGGGGTCAATTCATTAAAAATTCAAATGTTAAGAACCAAAATAGTTGCTTTTAAAAAATGAATAAGTTCCTATTGGATAAAAGTCAGACAGCATAATTCACTTTATTTGTACCAAAACATAAACTAAAATTGTTAGCTTTAGATTTATTTAACTTTTCTAATAGTAGAATAGCTAAATAAATTTAGTTACATATTATTTTGGTGATGGATTATAGGGATCTTAGTGTGAGTATTTTTAATTTTAAAGAAAAATGCATTATATTAACTTTGAAATTTTCATTTATGGTTTTGATTTTTAGAAGTAAAATTTTTAAATAATGATTATTGAACATTATTGATTGTACACCTTTTAGTTATTTTGAATTGGATGTGTAGAAGTGTTTACATGTTTCTAATGTTATAGATCATGATCAACATATTTGATTTGAAAAAGGATACTATGTGATGAAAATTCAATGGATAAGAAAATTTTAATTTTTGTCCATAGGATTGTTTATATATGCATATGGGTATGCATATAGTCCATTTTGGAATATTCATTTGACCAATTCCATAATATTTTATTAGATATGGTCAAGGAAAATGGTTTGAGTAAATTTATTATTATCTCATGTCATGAATGATTACTGGAAAGGAAAATGGTACTTGCTTAGAAGTTGGACCGTTGTCTTTTAGTGCTCCATTTTGCTTTATATTTGGCTTTTCAAAGTTTCTTTTAGAAATAAGTTTTTATATCTTTTATTTATCTCCCTTCCTTTGATCTAGAGATTATCATATAGCTGATTTTTAGCAGTGATCAGTTTTGTCTACATCACCCCTTCTTTTATTTGGCAGTGGTGGGAGCTTGATGGCATGTTAATTGGCCTTACATGTTAAAACTGTGTATCATATTTAAAAATATATGAAAAATAAGTATTTCATTCTGCCGATTTGGTTAATGGACTGCTTTAACGAATTGGTCTTCAGCTAACTGAAAATTGAATTCAAACAAAGTTTTTCAATGACATACCAAATCGAACATTGTTTAAAAATTAAACCAAATTGAAAAAACTGAACTTCTTGCTAGTGGATCAAATCTATGATCTAAAAATCAAATTCTTAATGGAATTAAACTCAAACCATAAATCTAAACCAACCAATCTGAAAGTCGTAACATTATTGATTCTCCAATGATTTTTTTCAGTTTAATTTTTGGATTGAAAATTGAGCTAGAAACATGAAAAATCTAGAATTACCATTTTTTTTTATCAAAAATTGAATCGAATTTGTTCAAACCACATTGAATCGATCAAATATTGTTGGTTTGGTTTGCTTTTTTATTTAAACTACTTAACGCAATTTCTTGTTGGAAATAGTAAAATAAGGAAATCGTACAAAGTCATGCTTTAAACCTTATTAATTATTTTGTTAAATTGAGTATTGAATGATTATAAAATGATTATAATTTGTCATGGAATTAACTATTTTTTTTATTTTTGAATCAATTGTTTGTCAGAACAATATTTGATTGAAATCCTTGAAATTTGTTCCCCAAAAAATATAAATAATATTAATATCCTTTGTTGCTTGCAAAGGGCATTGTACATGAACCATGGTTTTTATTTTTGGTGGAAACCGACCCGATTTCATTGTTTTATTTTGGTTTCAATAAGTTTTAGTGCATTCAACTAATCAACTTGTGTATGCACATAAACTAGTTTTTGTATGTATAATTATATTTCCATTAATTATTTTATATGTACATAAATTTGATAAATTACATGTTACACTTCTAAATTAACAGAATTTATTCACTTGGAAAATCTGTACTCTGTCAAATTTATACGGGTATTAATTGCTTTATGCGTGTCATCCATTTTCTATGCTTTTTAATTTACTAAGATCAAATAAAAATCAGAAATAGTCAAACCAGTCCTGAAACCAAGCACCAAAACTACAATAGCTTGAAGCTGATACTTCAAAACCTTTAATTGAATCTGGTTTTTATTTCGGTATAGTGTTTTGTTGTTTGTTGTTTGGAGCTTTGTTGGCAAAAGTGGTGTTTACCTCTTGTTCCTAGCCTTGGAAGTCAAGGTATCAATTCATTAAATATTTTTTGCTCCAGCCAAAAAATACTTTGTGCAATTGTTTTCTGTGGTTCATTTCCTCAGCGTACTTGAGTGATTTATTTTTGCGTGAATTTATGAATCATTGGAATTATCTTGATGAGAAGGTCCATGAGATTCCAATGACTGAGTGAACCACCAAATTGGGAAATTGGATATTTTATATTTTTTACACTTCAGCTCTCTAATCGCAAAAGATAATTCATGAGGTTCATTGTCAAATTCTTTGCTCAAGTGTTAGTGAGTGGGCTAGGAATAATGGATTGATTAGGCAGCTTAAATTTTGTAAAATTCTTGCTGCATTATACCCATATGTTTGAGGACATTTAACTCTCCAAACCTCACATTGATGGGACCATTCATTGCTGCTTGTTTTTCCATTTTGTGAACTCTTTCATTTAGGAGGATTAGGAGTATGAGCCTGGTAGTCTTAATGCTTTCAAAGCTTTTATCCTATCTAAGCCTAATGCTAGCCAATTGCCTCATGGAGAATTAAGTTGTAAAAAAATCATAGTTTAGGCATGTAAAAGTGCAATTAATGTAAAAGGGATTTTGATGGAATATTCCTTACTAAAAATGCTACCACATTCAAAATATTTTGATCATTGAGGATTTGGAAGTAAAATTAATTTTTTTTTTTTTTGAAAAGAGTTGTCGATACCTTGGCATCTAACTGGTGGTCTAGTTTGCTTCTATGCCATTCTAGGTGGTAACTTTTGCATCATCTGGACTTGTGAAGTGCAAACTTAGTTCAAACATAATGCTGTCATGTGATGTGGATGTTACCTTTTGGGTTATGGAATTAGCCACTTATAAAAAGAATATAGGGTGAAGTAATATAAATTAGAATAGATGTTGTCATGCGAGAGCTTTGTGTTTTTGGTTTGCCTCCTCAAGGCAATAGCCATTTTAAGTCATAGGCAGCCTAAGTTCCCTGTTTGTGAACTGTTGTTGACAAAGAATTTTATTTTAGGCTTAAAACCTTGACAACAAAGAGAGTATGTAATGATTAGCATTTTTGTGAAAATTTTGATGCATAAAATTGTACTAGAAACATTAAATACTACTTTTCTTGTGTCGGTATACATGCGAAATTGTAAATATAAAATTTCACCTCTTTCTATGGCTCCATTAAGATGGTAACAAATGCCTGTTCCATCGGTTGGGAGTAGTGGAAAATATTCAAATTACAATATTTTCTTACAAAATTTGGGTTTGCATGTTTATTCAGCTTTTCTCTTTTGGAAACTTCAGCATATTATGAATTTTAGGTGTATAAAACTGGTTATAGTAAGCTCTATATTGATTGCAGATCAAGCTTATGGGAAGTACAAGCTATATGATCAGCCGCACCCTCTCTCCAACTTGTAGATTGTGGAGGTGTGTGTGTTTGGACACACAATTTTCATTTGTGCTTGGGCTTTAAACCCCTATAAACATGCCCAAGTCATGTGCAGTGTGACAAAAGGGGAAACTCATTCAGTAACAATTTTTTTCAAATAGATATTGAAATAAAACAATCATTTTTCTCTATCAAGTGTTGACTATGGTGTTCTATAAGGAATTTTGAACACAAAATATTTATACAGAGAAGCAATATTGAAATTATAGTTTCTTCTGTGCATATTGTTACAAAATAAAAAGTTGTTGTTGGGCTGCTTGGTTCTTAGAAAGTTCATATTTTTGGGGTTTATGAAAGGGCTAGCTGTATTGTTTTTGTTGTATGTAATATTATCCTCCAGTTTTTAAGTTTTTTTATTACTGAAAATTGTAAATTCAAAGTCACATTAGAACATTTTATATGCCAAGGCTCCCTCCTTTGCTTGGTGGCACATTAGTTAACGGAGCAAAATAAAAGCAAGCTTCTTTAACTATATCATAGATTGGATTTTTCATTTGAAATAAAAGTGAAAACTGGAACATTGTTTTGCTACCTTTTACTGATTAATTTATGAGTGTAGGTACTTGGGTGTTTTATTAGGTTCAGCTTTCTATGTGTGAATGGTTTTGCTTGCAAGACCTTGAAAATTGTACCATGTATGGTATAATTGAGCAAATTTGTGTGATTTATTTTGCAGGCATATTTTAGTTTATCCACAGGGATGTGATGTCTGCAATCATCTATCCTTATTCTTGTGTGTTGCCAATCATGAGAAGCTTCTTCCAGGTTTGGCTTTGGACAGCTTTATTCTTTTGATCGAACAAATGTTGCAAGTCATGTTTCCTAGTATTTCCCTATAATATGTTCTCTGGATTGCTTGTAGGATGGAGCCATTTTGCACAGTTTACAATAGCCGTCGTGAACAAGGATCGCAAGAGAAACAAGTGCTCTGGTTAGTTGTATTGAAGCAGTTATATCTTTTGGATTTGTGCATTTTGAAAATACCTCTACAATTCATTTTCCTAGTCATGCTACAATTCATATTTCTACCCATGCCTATGATTTTATGCATGTTTGTTAGTTACATTGCATCGATTTTGGAAGAAAGAGCATGACTGGGGCTGGAAACAGTTCATGGAGCTGTCCAAGGTCTTAGATGGATTTCTAAGCAATGACACACTTGTTATCAAAGCAAAAGTTCAAGTAATTAGGTATTCGCCTCTGAACTTTGACATACTATTCTATTTTTTTTGTTTTCAAATAGAGATTGAAAAAGCATATAAAGTGGGAAACTCCTGCACGATATAATGTAATCGCTTTATTAAATAATTTTTTGTTTTTACTATTCTTCCAAAGCCTTTTGAATTGAGCAACGCCATGTAGAGATACCTAGAAATGTATTGGAATTTCTAAATGTTATAGCTATTTTGTTTGATAAATTTTTATTCCATAATTATAAATATATTGTGATAAAGGGTGTATTGAAGTGAAGAAAACATTATTTGATGCGGGGCTGTCATGTCTGTCAGACATCATTTCATGCATTCGTCCCTGTTTGACTGTGGGTTTGCAAGATAATCAAAGAAGATGATGCATTTTTCCATTTTGGCTACCTTTACAAAAAAAGTTTTACATCACTCTTTGCAATAATCTGCTGACACCAATACTTGGAATAGTTTGGCTAATGAGCCGCTAGTTTCTTAACTCAAATAAAGCTCTTTCTTTAGACTTGCCTTCTTGGGAAAGTTTAGCTTGTTTCCAGTTGAAATTTGTTGAGTTTTCTTTCCCATGAAGGTGGAATTAACTCTTGTTAGGTATCTATATGGATCTTTATGAACCAGTGAATGTCCTCACAAGTTGTCTTAAGTGGTAAAGTGACATGGTTTTTTAAGTTTGGGGATTTTAGGGTATATATCATCTAAATTTAAGTTTTTCAAGACACTTCTACAAGCAGTTTGGGTGTATTGGTTTGCTTATATAATCAACTATAACAAAGCAAAATATCCAAGTTTTTTTTTGGTTCCAATTACATTGTTTCTTTCATGCTTTGGTTTCCATTTTCTTTCCCTAAGGTTTGGATCCGCAAGTGATTGTGTTGATCTCCATTCTTGGTTGGATTAGTCTCCTAATAAAGTGCCCTTTTCTATTAAGTTTCTCTTATTTGGCTATTACTCTCTTGAATAACATCTTTGTTTGTGGCCTTCTTATTTGTTTCTAAATATTCAACACTTGATCTCTTGATTAGGGCTATTTAGTTAACTTGATAATTGAAGATTGCTTGAAAATTAGGTTGATTTTTTACTAGGATTGGGTTTGTACCAAAGGGAAATGAGTTACGAGCACATCTTGGCCCGAATTGAAATGTTACAAGTTGATCATTATGAGCTGATGTTAGATAAGATTGAACTAGCTCGAAATCAGCTTGAAATAATGATGTTTTGTGTATCGACTTCACTCATTTTCATTAAGTATTTTATGCATGTAAGTAAATGAATTTATAAACATGTAAAACATATATTTTACATTTACTATGATTAAAGGTTAAACTTTTTTATTATCAAAGATTTTACCCAAAAATAAAAAATTGATTTATAGTTGGATAGTTTTTGGCTCAATTGACCTTGAAACAATAAATTGGACCAGGACTAGCTAAAGTCAAGTTTGGATTGAATCCTTCATGTTGAAAGCTTGGAGTGCATGGAGATTGAATCTAACTTCTATTCGATTTTGAGCTAGGTTCAGATTGGCTCAGGGTTAAATCACTAATAGTTCTAATCCTAATGACACATTTATGTATAAGATTTTAAATTTGCTGCTGAGTTTAACATAAAAAAATATATTCTGGTTTTTTTGGGCTAGCAAATCAATAAACCTTTAGCTAATCATTTTTTTTTCTCTGAGGTCCGTGTTTGGATGTACAGCCAGTTAACTTCAGTTGGTATTTACTTTGGTCTTTGGATTAATTTCTTTGATTCATTGTGATAATTTTGAACTTCTGGTGTATTACTTCAGAAAGGTTTTATCAATACTTTGTTGTTCATATTAAAAAAATTCCAATGTTATTGGTAGACAAAGGAATTCACATGTTTGATCAAGGATTAACTATCTATACTTCGTTTTGGTGCATCCATCCCAAAACTTTTACTGCTGTGAAGCTTGCACGTCTACTATATTATATATTTGTATGATGGTCACTGGATATATTTATTTATAAGCATACAGATAATTATGTTCTTATTTAATATGCAATTGGCATGCTGATGGTTTTCAAATAAATATCAAACCTATAGGAACCAGTGGGAAGGATTTGTGCTGAAGTGATTATATTCTCAAGACGATTTTGAGATTTTATATAGCTTAGAGTTTGTGCTTCTAAAGCATGAAATTGTGTTGTGTGAATTTTTTTTAGTTTATTTTGATTCTTGACTTCTATTTCCTGCAAGACTTCTATGCTTGCCTTTTGATTCAATTATAGCATGGAGTGGCCTGGCTCTTTGTAGTGAACAATAAGCCATATTTTCCTTCTACCCTGCTATAAAAATCAATATGTGCTACTTTAGATTTTGGTTTTGTCCACATTGTGGCTAACTTGCATTGTGACATCATATCTTTATTGGAAAATTTCTTTAATTGTGATTATATTTTATTGTTCTTGATAAGTAGTTTTAAATCCGGATGGTTTGATGCCAGTCTCCTTGTAGGACATGTCCCATCTTTTTTTCTCAAGTTAGCATCTACGGTTGTTGAAGGGGTGTGTACCTTGGTAGAATGGTAAAATCTATTACCTTTGTGAGCTGGAGATCGAAGATTTGAAAGGTTGGATGAGGTTGCATATAAATTGATCTAAAGGGGAGACATTCAAGAGCTTTGGTGGATGGGTCTGCCCTTTTCTTTTTATTTGTAGAGATACTTGTTCTTTGAGTGTAAATTCATTGTCAATTGTCATTTTCATTTTCAATTATTAGTTTTTTTCCTGATGCTTGCAAAACAAAAATTCACGGCTTCTATTTCCCTATTTCCTAACTTCACAGTATAAAACTGGTAGATATCTGACTGTTGGGTTAACTTGATTGTTATCAGTAGATGCCTAATATGATTGATAGCCATAATTGGCAATTGGATTGATTTCTTGTAGTGAATATCTGAAATTACCTTTCTGTAACCACATGCTTATGCATTTTGTTATTGAGGGAGAAAGCACACCGCCTGTTTCGTTGCCTTGATTACCAGTACAGGAGGAAATTAGTTCGGTTGTACTTATCAAATGTAAAGCAAATTTTTCGACGTTTTCTTGAAGACAGGAAAAGCAAACTTAGCCAGTTGATTGAAGATAGAATGAAATGGTCCAGGTAGGTCTTATTTTGAAATTTGAATTTTAGTTTTTTTTTTTTTATGGATTCTCTCTTCAATTGTATGCTACAAATGAGATTTTTGTTTCATGACCTCACCAAACTGATCTGGTAAATATGGTAAATGATGACATAGGAAAGACTTGTCTTTGTTTGGTTGCAGTTTTTGTGCCTTCTGGTTAGGGATTGACCAAAATTCAAGGCAGCATATGTCGAGGGATAAATCTGAAACAATACTAAGAGTAGTTGTGAAGCATTTTTTTGTGGAGAAAGAAGTTACTTCTACCTTAGTTATGGATTCTCTTCATAGTGGTTTGAGGACTCTTGAATGCCAAAGCAAGAGCAGGAAAGGAAGACTAGCGGTAGAAATGGATGTTCCTGGTCCCATGGTTCGAGTTGATATGGATATGTTTATTTTGGCTGATGATGTGTTATCATTGCTTGAGAGGGTGACAACTGAACCCTTACCTTTCGTTTCAACTACTAAGGATGACAAAGGTTCCCAGAACCGTGCAAAAGTAAGGTGACTTCTTGTTTTTTCTTCATATGGGTTTAATCAAAGCCTTTTATCTGGAAGCTAATCTGGGACTAGACTGATAAAGTAAAAATGGTTTTTTGTATTGTTCTGTCATAGTTGGAATGATATCCTAACATATATGGCACTTATTCTTGAAAAAGATGCACTTTGTGAACAATTATGTGCACAGTATTTGCAACAAAAGTTTCTGTACTGTGTTAACTTAAGCGCTTCTATTATTCATTATCTTGTTTGAACTTATATTTCTGCACCAATGAATTGGATTTTATTTCAAATAAATGAGATTTAACTGCAAAAATGTAAAGTTGTGGCTCTCTTTGGGTCTTTTAAATGTTGCTTTGCTGCATAGGACGCCTGTTTTGGTGAGGAGTCCATTGAAAATGATGAAAGACGCCTAACAGAGCTAGGTCGAAGGACTATGGAAATGTTTGTTCTAGCACATATTTTTAGGTATCTTTTGTGCCTACTATTTTGATATTTTTTTGGTAATAGATGCCATTTTTTAAAAAATGTTTTCAATATTTCTATTAGTGAATTTGATTACCTGGAACATGATTACTGTAAAATGTTTCATTTTTTTTTTCATCATAGTCATCTTGAGTGAAAATCTTGTGGTTATTCAAGTATTGTTGGGATCCTGTTAGATGTATTATTTGATGCACAATTTCATATAGTTTTTATATTTGTGAAAATGTCAATATATGAAATGAAAAGTTTGGGCATAATTTTTGTGTTTAAACTATAAGTAAAAAAATCAAATTGTACCATGGTAATTGATGGACATTTGGTAAGTTTCTTCTGCACAATTTGAATATTTCTTGCAAACATTGCTATTTGTTTTAGTAAAAATGTTGAATCAGGATTGTTAGCTTTGTCTATTCATCAAGAAAAAATGTTAATGACTTCTTGAGTTTTAAATTTCCTTAAAAATTTCCATTCATTTGAATTTAATGTAAGTAGATTATTAAAATCATTTAAATTTAATTTAGAAATTGATGATATTTAGCTGTTTTTACTTTTATTAGAATTAATTGTTTCAAGTTTCATATGCTTTGTTATGGATTAGTTTTGTTTGAAATTTATTAGAATTAAATTTAGACTCGATTTTTTTCTTAGTTTGTTGTTAGAGTTTTCAATCTATGAAAGAGTTCTATTTTTTAAGACTTGCAATCAATGGGTTTTTTAATGAAATTTTCTATTTCCTTTCTGGTTTTCCTCAATTCTGGTTTTTGCTTTTATGAACATCGAATTAGTATCAAACTTGGTGCTTCCCACTAGTTATCTCGTTATCTTTCTTTTTATTTTTGTTGTCACCATAGATTAGGAAGGTCACAATTCCACCATCTCCTTCTATGACACCGAGTCATTGCCTTGAGTCCTCTTTACAGGAGCTCCACCTTCAGGATGCATCATCATCGCATGTCTACTACGTCTCCAGACCACTTTGAGGGTTACTTTTGTCCCTTCGGCACTGTTTCTTGCCCAAAACACCATCATTTGATGGTTCTTCCTTTAATAGTTTGCGTCTTCCATGACATTTTCAATTGTCGCCAGTGCATGATGTTTCCTTCTTCTGAATGGAGCAACATTGCCTGGTTCCAGCTTTTTAATGCCATCACGCACATGGTCCTAGGCACTATTGTTCCAGCTTTTTAACGCTAGAGTTTTATGACCATTCTCGTTTGATTTGGTTAGGAACGATCTTCTCTTAGTTGGAAAATGGATGGAGGATATACCATGATGCTTAATGGCTATGTTCAAGCAGTATCATAGCAATAACAGTTTTATAATAGTAATTATGAAGATTAACAAATGATTGAGTTTTGTTATATTGGAGAATATATGATAAGTCAATAGAGTTGCATTACATTGCCCAATTTGTTTTTTTTGGATGCTCTTTGTCAATAAAACATGTTCAGATGAAATTGGAGGATACGATTTGATACTGTAAGCTCTGTGAAGGTATACCAATGGGTATATAGAAATACTTTAATACTAGATAAAGGAGAAACTCTCTCTGCATGTGTGGCTTCTAGGAGTCTTTTGATGCAGGATAAAGTTGGAATCTTTAAAATATGGGGATAAAAAAGTGGGAAATAAATATTGATTCAAAATCCCAAGATTAATACACAGAAGCATCCAAAGCGTTCAGGTTATCAATTGTCTCAATGCCAGGTTCAGATTTTGTGCATTGATTGATTTTGAAGTAGGTTTTTTATGTGTAACTTGATTAAAAAATAATTTAGTAAAAGGAATATTAGACTGTAACCGCTTTCTTTCAAATTAAATTTGTATTATTTAAATAGAAAGTTTAAATGAACGAACATATCTAAGCAAAGTAAAAAAAATTATAATTAGTAATGTTTTAAAACTTTTATTCAATAATCCAAAAATAAGCAAGGTTGACCATTATATCTTGTATCAATTGATTAATTGATCATTCATGGGTTACTTGGATGGTTATAATTCTCAGTTTTATATACATCTCAAGTCCATTAAAAGTTGCAATAGAATAATTTGAGTAGAACAATTTCAAAAACAATTAATAAGAAAATTGGGTCGTGTGATTACTAAACCAGATTATTCGATTAGTTCATTGTTGATTAAATTAGGCTCTTGGGGGAGGGCATTATAGATTTTTCTTGTAGAGGCGGAGTCAATCAGGGTGATACAACCACCTTATTGATTTGTCTGATCAATCATAAGGTTAGATCCAAGGAGTACATCAAGATTTTGAATTTCAATTCTTTGCTAAACTGAATATTTTCACCATCGTTGAATCAAATTGTCATGTGCTTGCTCAGATATGATGGGATATTGCCTCTTACATATTAAGCAATTGATTGGGAGCATTATCAAGGGTTTTTTTTTTTATCTAAGGTTTTGATTTTTTTGATCAGTTTTCAAGTTCAAGCGACCCAAAAAATTTACATTTTTTTAATTTTTATGAGTAAATTGTTGACCCCCACAAACTATCTTTCCCTCTATTGATTGTCTTCCTCTCAAATGAGAGCCCATATTTTCTCCGTTCTCTTCTATTTTATATAGAATCTAAATGTTATTTAAGATTGTTAGTAGGAAGGAGTACTTTAAGACTAGAGTTTTATGATCATTTGTGTTTGCTTTAGTTAGGAACCATCTTCTCTTTCTAGGAAAATGGATGGTGGATATACCATGATGGTTAATGGCTCTGTTCAAACATCTTTCATAACAATAACAACTTTCTAATAGATTAATATATGATTGAGTTTTGCCATGTTAGAGAATTTATAATATGCCCAGCAAGTTGAATTACACTGTCCAATTTGTTTTTTTTTTATTTTTTTGGATATTCTTCATCAACAACAAATATTTAGGGACTTTTAAAATTGAAGGATATTATTTGATATTGCAAGCTTTGTTAAGGTATATCAATGGGTATGTAGAAATGATTTAATACTTGATAAAGGAGAAACTCTCTCTGCACGTGTGGCTTCTAGGAGTGTTTTGATGCAGGATATAGGCGGAGGCTTTAAAATATGGGGACAGAAAAGTGGGAAATAGATATTGGTTCGAAATCCTAAGATCAATACACGAAAGCATCCGAAGCATAAAGGTAGTGAATGGTCTCAATCAAGTTTTAGATTTTTGTGCTTTGATTGATTTTGAAGTAATTTTTTATGCATAAATTAATTAAACAATAACTTAGTAAAAGGATTATCAAACTATCACTACTTCCAAATTAAATTTGTATGATTTAAATAGAAAGTTTAAATGACTAGACATGTCTAAGAAAAGTAAAAAAAATTATAATTTCTAATGTTTTAAAACTTTTATTCAATAATGCAAAAATAAGCAAGGTTGACCATTATATCTTGCATCAATTGATTAAAATTGATAATTCGTGGGTTAGTTGTATGGTTGTGATTCTCTGCTAAATCAACATCGCAAGTCCATTAAGAGTTGCAATATAATTTGCTTATAAAAAATTCAGAAACAATTAATAAGAAAATTGGATTGTGTTATCATTAAACCAGATTACTCGATTAGTTCATTGTTGATTAAATCAGGCTATTGGGAGAGGGCATTATAGATATTTCTTGTAGAGGCGGAGTCAATCAAGTTGATACAACCATCTTATTGGTTTGTCTGATCAATCATAATGTTAGATCACATAAAGATTTTGAATTTCACGTTTTTGTCAAGTTGAATTTTTCCATCACCATTGTTGAATCAAATTGTCATGTGATGCTCAGATTTGATGAGATATTAGCTCTAGCATATTAAGCAATTGATTGGGATCATTTTTTAATCTAAGGTTTGGATTTTTTTTTTGTCAGATTTCAAGTTCTAGCGACCTTTAAAATTCATTTTTTTAGTATGAATTAATTGCTGACCCCCACAAATTATCTTTTCCTCCTTTGATTGCCTTTATCTCAAATGAGAGCCCATATTTTCTCCATTCCCTCCTTTTTATGTAGGATGTAAAATGTTATTTAAGATTGTTAGTAGGAAGGAGTTTTTTAATGCTAGACTTTTATGATCATTCTCATTTGATTTGGTTAGGAACCATCTTGTCTTAGTAGGAAAATGGATGAAGGATATACCATGATGCTTAATAGCTCTGTTCAAATTGCATCTTTCATAGCAATAATAGCTTTCTAATAGATTAATATATGATTGAGTTTTGCCCTGTTGGAGAATTTATTATAAGACAACATAGTTGTATTGCACTGTCCAATTTGTTTTTTTAATTTTTTATTTTTTTGATGTTCTTCGTCAACAACAAATGCTTGGGGACTTTTGAAATTGAAGGATATGATTTGATATTGCAAGTTTTGTGAAGGTATATCAATTGGTATGTAGAAATGATTTAATTCTAGATAAAGGATAAACTCTCTCTGCACGTGTGGCTTCTAGGAGTGTTTTGATGCAGGATAATGGTGGAGGGAGGCCTTAAAATATGGGGATGAAAAGTGGGAAATAGACTTGGTTCAAAATCCTAAGATCAATGCACGAAAGAATCCGAAGCGTTCAGGTTGTGAATGGTCTCAATCGAGGTTCAGACTTTGTACTTTTATTTATTTTGAAGTAAGCTTTTTATACATAAATTAATTAAATGATAACTTAGTAAAAGGAGTATCAGATTGTAGCTACTTTCTTCCGAAGTAAATTTGTATGATTTAAATAGTAAGTTTAAATGAATAAACATATCAAAGCAAAGTAAAAAAATTTATAATTTCTAATGTTTTAAAACTTTTATTCAATAATGCAAAAATAAGGTTGACCATTATATCTTGCATTAATTGATTAATTGATCATTCATGGGTTACTTGGATGGTTGTGATTCTCAGTTATATCGACATCACAAGTCCATTAAAAGCTGCAATATAATTTGGGTAGAAAAAATTCAAAAACAAGTAATAAGAAAATTAGATTGTGTTATCACTAAACCAGATTATTCGATTAGTTCATTGTTGACTAAATCAGGCTATTTGGGGAGGGCATTATAGATGTTTCTTGTAGAGGCGGAGTCAATCAAGGTGATGCAACCATCTTTTTGGTTTGTCTGATGAATCATATGGTTAGATCCGAGGAGTACATCAAGATTTTGAATTTCACTTTTTTGATAAATTGAATCTTTTAACCACCATTGTTGAATCAAATTGTCATGTGCTGCTCAAATATGATGGGAGATTGCCTTCAACATATTAAGCAATTGATTTGGAGCATTATCAACAGTTTTTTTTCCTAAGGTTTCGATTTTGTTTTGTCAGATTTCAAGTTCAAGCGACCTTAAAAGTTTACATTTTTATAATTTTTATGAGTTAATTGCTGATCCCCACAAATTATCTTTCCTTCAATTGATTGATCTATTAAATAAGAGCCAATATTTTCTCCATTTTCTCTTACTTTATATAGAATGTAAAATTTTATTTAAGATTGTTAGTAGGAAGGAGTTTTTTAATGCTAGAGTTTTATGACCATTCTCGTTTGATTTGGTTAGGAACCATCTTCTCTTAGTAGGAAAATGTATGGAGGATATATCATGATGCTTAATGGCTCTGTTCAAACAACATATTTCATAGCAATAACAGTATCTCAATAGATTAATATATGATTGAGATTTGCTATCTTGGAGCTTTTATGATAAGCCAACAGAGTTGTATTACACTGCCCTATTTGTTTTTTTTTTTTTTTTTTTTTAATTTTTTGGATATTTTTTTGTTAATAATAAATGTTTAGGGACTTATGAAATTGAAGGATGTGATTTGATACTATAAGTTTGGTGAAGATATATCAATGATTATGTAGAAATACTTTAATACTAAATAAAGGAGAAACTCTCTCTCGACATGTCTGGCTTTTAGGAGTTTTTTTGATGCAAGATAAAGGTGGAGGCTTAAAATGATGGGGAGGTAAAAGTGGGAAATAGATATTGGTTCAAAATCTCGAGATCAATAATGGAAGCATCCCAAGGGTTCAGGTTCTCAACGGTCTCCATTCTAGGTTACATCTTCTTGAAAACAATAGATTTTGTACATGGATTGATTTTGAACTAGGTTTTTTATGCATAAATTAACTAAACAATAACTTAGTAAAAGGAGTATTAGATGGTAACTACTTTCTTCCAACAAAAAAAAAAAGTAACTTTTAAAACGTAAAACGAAGTTCAAATCAAATATATCGCCCTCAGGACATGAAAACTTTTCATCTACGTCTTTCCTAACAAATTAAGTACAACTTGAGAAATTTCTTAAATTCTCCAACTTAGTCTAATAATTTCAAATATAAATTAAAAAAATAAATTCTTTCAAAAGGTTTGACATTTACTTGTTTTGCAATGTTGATTTGCTCTTTGAATGTAGAGCTTTTATAAGCTTCGGATTCAATTGTAGGTTCTTGATAAGATTTAGCAGCCATCGTCTTCTTGATGTGCTGCAGAGTGGCGTTTAAGGATTTTTCGGCATACCCAAAGTTTTCAACTGCAGATATCTTACCGATGATTGAATGCAGATGTACTCCAAAAGTCATTGCTGGAATTATAGTTTTTATGTAATCACATTTGTATCAAAACTCTCATTGTTAGAGGTACGCCTTGGATCAATGTCGATGACTATGTGGTCATATTTAATCAACCATGCTGGCTTATCATAGTTTGCCCTATTTTGTTCATGTATGCACCTTTGGTTTTGGTAATCTATCAAAATATTAGAATATGCATCTAGTCTCTGCATTTGCTTAATTCTTCTTGACTTGTTCTACTTGTATTTGCATACAGCAGTAGAATTGAAGTTGCCTATCAGGAGGCTGTTGCTTTGAAAAGACAAGAGGAGTTAATTCGTGAGGAGGAAGAAGCTTGGCAAGCTGAAAATGAGCTCAAAGCAAAACGTAATGCTGCAGATAAGGACAAGAGAACAAAGAAAAAGCAGGTTGCTTTCTACCTCGATGAATTCTTTTTGTGGGATAATTTGACCTGGAACGCATTCAATGCAACAATTTGTATGCGTAGTTTTTACTCTGCCTTATGCCAATTTATATCTCCTTTTGGTCTTATGCCAATTCAATACCTGTGAATCCATGCTTTAACGTATCGAAATCAGACATCTCTTGTGCTAAGCTGTGTTATTTGTCTTCAAATAATAGATGGGCTCATCAAAATGATCGATAAAGTACTCAAATATCAACTTACATTTTTGCTCATTTGTTAATCTGTTAAAATTTAGTCGTTGCTATTCGAGTAGGGGTAATATCATCTTGCTAGAATTCTATCATGGTTGATGACAACTGTTCATAGATTCATGTAACTCATGGTTTAGGGAGACAAGTATAGTGTTCATTGGATGTGATCATACTATTGCATGGATGCACATACACATGCTTAAATTGATTGTATTTTGGTTGGTTGATGATCAATTTGCAATGAAAATTTGCCTGCAAAGTGATTTTTTTTCCCCAAATTTTTATTGGAGTTTTTTTCTATCTTTATATATAATCTTGTCTTCTCTCACACGATAATTAAATGTGACACATACATGTAATGGGATCTGGGTCATAGAATCTTCCTTTTCATGTTCTTATCAAAGTTAATCAGGACAATTTCATATGCTTGTAAAGTTTAATGCATCAGATTAGTTGTTCTAGATAAATCTTACATATCTTCTCTGTGGTCAATAGTTTAGTATTTCCTTTCAAAAGCCATGATTTGTATTTTGAAGTTTCTGTTTTCTTCTGAGTCTTCCTTTTTTTTGTTTGTTGCCAGAGAAATATTATATTCTCCATATTCAAAAAACATTGAAAATTTCTATTTTCTCTTCATTTATCTATAGACTAAACAGAAGCGGAATAATCACAAAAACAAGGAGAAGCAGAGGGATTTGAAGTATGATTCATTATTGATTGACAATAAACCAGAAGAAGATAGTCTAGCTGAGATAGCATCTACTGAGTTATCTATCACCAAGGGAACCGTTATAAGTGATGGATTGGATACACCTGTAGAAATTGAAACAACAGAGGTGCATCGAACTGTAGAAACCAGCTCAAGTAAGACATCAAATGAACAGCAAGAGAAGCCTGGTACTGTCATGGATGATAGCTCGTCAACATGTTCTACAGACTCGATTTCGTCGGTCATCCCAAATGGGCATTGCAATGGATATACCGCCGTTATCGACAACAATCAAACACCTAACCGGTGAGGGTTCTTCTCATGCGTTTCGACCTGTTAGCATGCAGTTTTTCGTTTGATTCCTTTATGCAAATATGGATTAATCTTGCAGGGCAAGGAATCATGGGGACAAAAGCTTGAAAAACCATTCATCTGTTGCGAGCCATGGCGACAAAACCCTTGACGGCTTGATATCTACTCACCAGGTACACGAGGCTGATGTAGCTTTTCCCAAACGTTCCACAGCTAGAGATCATCTGCTCGATAAGGTATGGTTTTTCTTGCCTCAAGAATCTGTCTTCTTTTGTCGGCTGTTTGCAAAAATGCCTTTCAAATCATGGTTAGATGGTTAGATGATCATGTTTTGAAAAGAACAAATGATGATTTTGCCTCTAAAGATAACGTTTCTCATCAACGTATGATAAACTAAGATAAATGCATACTCTAAACTAAGCCTTGTTACACAACAAATAGAAAAAGATGAAGATGAAAGAAACCATCAAAAGCTAAGATAAATGTATACTCTAAACCAAGCCTTGTTACACAACAAATAGAAAAAGAAATGGATTTACTGCAAATATTAATCATGCAAAGCAGCCGAACTGAACCATTTTTCTTCTCCTTCAGAAAGGAGCTGCATCCCCCTCGCACAAGAAAACATTCAAAGTGCAACGCAATGAAGAAAAGCTGGCTTCTTCTTCTCCTACACCAGTTAGAAGACTGCAACCGATTTCACCACAGGCAAAGCAGTCCTCACGAAGCAGTACCGCAACCATAACCAATTCCGCTTCAACACCCATACCTGCTTCTTCTCTGATAAAAGATCCCCCATCCACTGCCCTTCACCTCCCCAAGTCATCCATGCCCAGGCATTCCGGTGCCCCTACCGTCCCCCCACCCGTGTCGAGACCCACCATTTCATCCGCTCCACAAACTCCCCAATCGTACCGCAATGCCATCATCTTCCCCACCAAAGTGGCCTCGACAACTTCTACATCTGCAACATTTCTTCCACCTCCACCTCGATCGCTCACCTTCGGGTCAGTCAAGGCTGAGGCATTGCAAAGTGAGCAGCAGCACAGAGACGACAGCACGGTGGAAGAGTTCCCCCATATCGACATCATCAACGACCTGCTGAACGAGGAACAGAACCCGTACTACGCCCAGAATCCTAACCAACACGTCGAGCGGTACTACGACCCAAGCGTTGTGTACCATCAGCAGAACCAGTGGGTTTACAGCCACTCTAATCACTCAGATGGAGCTGGGTATGCGTATCCTAATCCTGGCCTGAAGGGTTATGCAAGAGGTTGGAATCATGACCTTTGAACAACTAATAATAATCTATGTTGGATTGGAGATTGAGGTAGAAACATCTGTAAAGAGGGATTCTACACTGCATTTGCTTTGCTTCAGTGCGGACTCCCCCTTGCTGGCCTTAGCTACTTAGATGTTTTTGCCTGTATTACGGAAGCAAAGCTTCTTCCTTCTTTAGGTTCCTTCCATGAACTCAGTTTCTTTTTTTTCTTTTGCTTTTTTGTTTCATGCTTAAAATGTAAGGAAGTTTGTACAATTTTAATTATACCAAAGCACTGAATACAGCGCAGCCAAGATAAATATGAGGTCAGTTTGCCATGGAGTTTAAAAACACTTTTTAGTGCCTTTTTGCGTTTCGATTTGTAAACGTTTATGCAAAGTGGGTCATTTGGAAGTGGAAGTTAATTATAGTTGTGATGCGTTTATCTATTTTGAAGTAAGTGTTGTATTTATGTTTTTAACATATACTAATTTAGTAATAATATTAATCATAATTTTGTTGTTTTATATCTTCTTTTCGGATTATGAAAATTTTCAATAAATTTTAGTAAATTTTAATAAATTATAAGAAAAGGAAACAAAAATATATTTTTTCCCATTTAGTAATTTTCATTGCTTATTCAAGTTGTCACAAAAAAGTTATGGGCAATTATACGATAATAGCTTCAAATGTTGTGTATCTAAATACTAATTTAAAATATTTGTATTATTTCATTTATGCATATATATATTAGAAGCACAATAATAATTTTATATACATTAATATACGAATGTGTATGCATATATGATTAACACAAGATAGAAGTGACTTGAGCTCAAGTAATCGTTGTATTTTAGTTATTATTTTTAAATCCAATATTATAATTTAATGTTTTTTATTTATTAATGATTCTTCATTTGTATTTTGATATATTAGTATTTGTCATAATGTTTTGGTCTACCATCATCTTGCATTACTTGGTTTTTGTTTAATGTGACTAAATAATTTAACTAAAGTTTATTATAGTTGTGATGCATAAATACATTGTAGAATAAGATAAGTATTGTATTTATATTTTTAACATATAATTTTTTAGTAATAATATTCATATAAAGAAAAATTTTAATAAACTTTAACAATAATATTAATCATATTATATGATGGTGGCTTAAAGCATTGTTGTTTCATCAGATACTCATTGTCAATTATATATGTGTTATGTTTTTTTTTGTATGGACATTCTAATTTAAAATATTTACATTATGTCATTTATAAATGCATATATTACAAGCACTTGTATTATTTTATATACTACATGGAAGCATGACTTTTGGTATTTGTTGTATTTTAGTTATTATTTTCAAACCCATATCATAATTCAATATTTTTTATTTTTAGAAAATTAAGAAGTTATATAACTTTTTAGTTCTTTGCTTGAGGAAATCCTAAGGTGAGAAATTGTTACAAGTTTTTTTATTTTATCTTTTTTTATTATCAATGAGATTATTTTTGGATTTGATCCCCTAAGCACTTAAAATAACAAGTTATCTCTTGCTTATCATGATATTTAGTCCACATGCATTGGAAATGCGTTCTTCCCCAAGAATATGATATTATTCTTCACTAATTGTAAAGTATGGTAAAACTATATTAGGAAATTTATATATAACATAAAGATCATGTTCTTTAGATTATTAGCTAAAAAAATGAGGCCAATGAGACTCCACTTGCATAGAAAATGTGTTGTTCCTCAAGAATATGATATTCATCACTAATAGTAAAGTATGATAAAAGTATATTGAAAAGTTTATATATAACATAATGATATTGTTCTTCAGACTATTAGCTAAAAAAATAAGATTAATGAGACTCCTTTATATCATTACAAACATAATCTATCTCTATTAAGATATCACCATGGAAGAATCATTCTTTTAAAGTTATTTTATAGGCATGCCATTAAAAGTTAAAGAGTCACATGACTAAGATACTCGAATATAAGAGTTAATTATATAAGAAAAATCACAAAATATTTGAAGGCTTTGAAAATAAAAGTCATATCATTATATGTCAAGAAGCTTCTTTTAAAATTTGAACAAAAATATCATACATTAATCACTTCATGGGATGAATAAATTTAATTACGATTGACATTTTCTCATTGAATCAAAGGACAAGTCATACATAAAAATTGGAGATGACTTAAAAGAAGGTATTTCGCTAAATTCTATTGATTTAGATGTCTTTGGATAGTCAATACAATGAAAAATGGGTGGCAATTTTAGGTTTTTTTGAAAATGTTGCAGGTTCAAACAAAAAAAACTTAAAGAAGAATGTTTACTTGAAGAAGATGATGTGATATCACACTAATCATTTTCTGTTGACCAATTGGTCTTGTTTGAGCAAAAACATTTAAAGAGAGAATAATTTTGTATAGCTTTTAACACATAGGATTCAATAGTCCAATTTATGATCGGATGCTCTAATATGCTCTTGTAATTCATTTGATGGTTAGTAGAATCAAGCAATGCTATTGATCTGATTGTCATATTTTAATCATCAAATAGTTTGGTCAATAGATACTTCTTATTGTGGTAGACGAAAGGATAGGACAAACTAATATTACAATAATTTTAGAGAAAAAAATGTGAGATAAAATAACATAATGAATATGATAATTTTAGAAAGTATTTACAAATTTTTTTTGCTTTTGGGGTGGTGGATTTTAAAAATAAATAAAGTTTGAGAAAATTTTTGTATGTTATATTATGAATGATTTTAGATGTTACAATAAACTATTTAGAAAAAATTCTTATAAATTGAGATGAACAAATTTACAATTATTATGATATTAATCAATAATATTGTATACTCAAAAGAAAATGATTGTTTTGTTTATATTTCATTTGTGAGATTATATATACTATTTTTGTTATCGTGCAAATAACATGTTAAAAATATCTACAACACAATATGTGTAGAACCTTTGTGGATGTAGGAAGCATGTTAGAATGATATTATTTTATGCATAGAAGTATTTTTAGTATAATATATAATGAGGAAAAAAAAGAAGTATATAAGCTCATATTATAATCTCAAAGAAGCTATTTGTTTCACTTTTTCATGCATAATAAAAAGAAAAATAAAAATAAAAATGATTAATCAAGTACATTGACTCAAATCTTGTGATCAACCTTTTGGTGCAATGACACTTTAATATAGCTCTTGCCTTCCTATGGTGGGGAACCAAGCACAAACGGAGTAAAATGTCCATTATAAGGTTGGGTCCCCATTGTGTTTTGGCAAAAAAGTGTTCTCAAGGTATGTTATCACAAAGCATGTTGTGGGAGATGGTAAATATTATTCTTGGATAGGATGGATAGATCTATTTAAGGTTGACATTTTCTTATGATATAGATTGAATCAAATGACATGACAAACATAAAACTTGGTGACAACTTAAAAATTGTTATTTATTAAATCCATTGATATTGATGTTTTTGGTTAGTGATATGATATCAAACTAATCATTTTATTTTAACCTCTAGAATTTGTTTAGATTTGCTTAGCTCCAAAGGTATTTGAGTATAATTTGAAGCATCTATTTTTGTTTGAGTAAAAACTTTTTAGAGAGAATAATTTTGTATAGCTTTTAACCCATAGAAGTTATAAGATTCGATAATCCAATTTATGATTGAATGATCTAATATGCTCTTTTAATCCATTTGATGGCAATTGGAATCAAGCAATGTTATAGATCTTATTGACTGATTTTAATTATCAAATAGTTTGGTCAACAAATGCTTATTATAGGTAGATCAAATGATAGGACAATGTAATATCACAACTTAAATAAAATGTAGGGGATAAAATAATGTAATAATTATGATAATTTTAGAAAGCTTTTACAAATTTTTTTTTTTTGATTTTAGGTTGGTAGATTTTAAAAATAAATAAATTTTGAAAAACATTTTGTGTGTTATATTATGAATGATTATGGATGTTTCAATACATTGCTTAGAGAAAATTCTAATAAATTTAGATTAACAAATTTCCAATTATTGTGATATTAATCAATAATATTCTATTCTCACAAGTAAGTGAATGTTTTGTTTATATTTCATTTGCGAGATTATATATGCTATTTCGGTTATCTTGCAAATAAGATGTTAGAAATATTAGCCATATAATATGTGTAGAATCTTTGTCAATGTGGGAGGCATGTTAGAATGATATTATTTTATGTAAAAAATAATTTTCAATATATCATATAACGAGGAAAAAAATAAAAAGAAGAATATGGGCTCATATTATATTCTCAAAGATTCTATTTGTTCCATTTTTTCATGCAAAAATAAATGATAAAATAAATAAAAAAATTGCATTTCCTTTGTAACCAAGTATAAGCAATTAGATCTTGTGATTGACATTTTAGTGCAATAACATTTTAAGATCGGTCTTGCCTTCCTATGGTGAGGACCCCAAATCCAATAGAATAAAATGTTTATTATGAGATTTGGTGCCTATTGTGTTTTGGCAAAAGAGTGTTCTCAAGGTATGCTACCATAAAGCTTGTTTTGGGCGAATTTTCTCATGATATAAATTAAATCAAAGGACATGAAAACATAAAACTTTTAGATGACTTAAAAATTGTTTTTTTTTTTTGCTAAATCAATTGATTTTAATGTTTTTGGATAGTCAATACAATGAAAAATATGGGACACTTTTTTGTTTTAAAAAAATGTTGGAAGTTGAGACAAAAGTAATCTTTTAGAAGAAATTTTATTTGAAGAAGATGATGTGATGTCAGACTCATCGTATTTTTTGATCATTGGGTGTTGTTTTGATTAGGTTAACACCAAATGATCTTATTTGAGCTTAATTTGAAGCTTCTATTTTTGTTTGGGTTAAAACTTTTAGAGAAAATAATTTTGTACAGCTTTTAACCTTTGAAAGTTATCGGATTTAATAGTCAAATTTATGATTGGATGGTAAAATGTACTCTTTTAATCCATTTGATGGCTATTGGAATCGAGCAATGTGATTGATAATTTTAAAAAAATTATGATAATATGGGGTAGGACAATCTAATATTACAACAATTTTAAAAAAATGGGGGGTAAAATAATATAATGAATATGATAATTTTAGAAATTATTTATAAACAATTTTTTTTACTTTTTGATGGTTGATTTTAAAAATAAATCAATTTTGAAAAACTTTTTGTGTGCTCTATTATGAATGATTTTAGATGTTATAACAAACTACTTAGAGAAGATTCTAATAAATTTAGATGAGCAAATTTACAAATATTGTGATGTTAATCATTAATATTGTATTCTGACAAGAACAAGATTGTCTTGTTTATATTTTATTTGCGAGATTATATGTGCTATTTTGGTTATATTGTAAATAATATGTTAGAAATATTAGTAACATAATATGTATAGAATCTTTGTTGATATAGGAAGCATGTCAAAATGATATTATTTTATGTAAAAAAAAAATTAGTATAATATATAATGAGGAAAAAAATTAAAATAAATATATGGGCTTATACTATACCTTTGAAGATGCTATTGGTTCCACTTTTTCATGCATAAATAAAATAAAAAATAAAAATAAAAATGCATTTCTTTTGATTGACCTTTTGGTTCATTGACATTTTAAGGTAGCTCTTACCTTCCTTTGGTAAGGACCCAACTTGAATGTAGTAAAATGTTTATTATGAGATTGGGTGCCAATGTCTTTTTGGCAAAAGAGTGTTCTCAAGGTATATTACTATAAAGCATGTTGTGGGAGGTGGCAAATAGTAATTATGGTTGGTGATGGATAAATCTAATTAAGGTTGGAATTTTTTAATGATATATATTGAATCAAAGGATATGAAAAATATAAAACTTAAAGATGACTTAAATATTATTATTTTTCTAAAACCACTAATATTGACGTTTTTGGTTAGTCAATACTTTGAAAATTAGAGGTTACTTTTTTGTTTTTTTTTTTTTGAAACTATGGTAAGTTGAGACAAAATAAATCTTTAGGAAGAAATTTACTTGAAGAAAATGATATGATGTCATACTAATCATTTCCTTTTAACCATTAGGTCTTTTGTAGGTTAAGTCAACTCCAAAGAACCTTATTTGAGCTTTCTACTTTTGTGTGAGTAAAAACTATTAGAGAGGGGAAGACTTGGTCAAGATGGGAATACAATGACGGAAGCCAGCGACGGGGGCTAGTGACGGGAGCCAGTGACGGGAGTCGATGACCAGTGCCAGTGGTGTGGGCCGCGATCGGGAGGCAGTGACGGGAAGGAGCTCATTTCGGGGACTTGGCAGCAGAGGGGTGGCGACGGATTGTTGGTGACGAAGTGCATGGGACGGAACGCGAGCGGTGGTCTGGAGGGGTGGCGCAGCTGACATCTGCAATTGGTGGGGAGGCGCAATTAGAGGGTGAGCTAGTGGGCCATCGTCGGAGACTGAATCAGGTAACTCACGGTGGATCGGATGTGCTGGTGGGCATGTGACGGGAAACTGGTAACGGCTAACGGTCGCATGTGCGACGGGCACGTGAGGCATCTCGACCGTTGCTGAAATTTGCTGGGTCACGTGGGTCCGGGAACTTTGAATTTGAAATTCTAAGACTCGACTAATACGGTGGCGTGGGGACAGGTTTAAACAACAAAGCTATTCCACGATGCACCATACTGGATCGTCCCCTTACATGGTTCTGCGTCACTTGCAGCCCTAGTGGGACGAAGGATGGCGGGAAGTAAGACTAGGAGGAGCAATAGGAAAGTGAGGACATCTGGTAGCAACTTGCTAGTGAGAGAATGTCTCTCTTCCACGTCTAGGGGGAAACGATGATCATTGATGGAAATCCCTCTCTCCCAAAACTCTGATGTTGATGCGAACATATTAAATGGAAGGAATGCACAAAGGACTTCAAGGACCCCCCGGTGATCCAGGTGGAGCATGTGGACACTCTAGCTATGCCTCATGACTGTCAGAATCAGGGGGACGATGGTGGGGAAGCTAAGGACGGTCACACAGCGAACGCTGGCATGTTGGAGCTAGAGGACACGTCTCGTAAGGCTGCGGAGCCTGTGGTGAGCAAGTTCAATAGAGAAGCGACCAACCCTGAGCACGAGATTACTCGGAGACAGGCAGTTCCCACAACTAAGTTCAGCTTCAGAGAAGCCCTAATCACAAATAACAACATCAACAACAATAGTCTTGTGACCTCCTATGTGCGTCCGGCCAATATCGACGTCAAGGAGCGAGCTGCGGGCATCCCTGATCACGTTGAGGGTGGTGATGTACTCATGTTATCAGATGCATGCCAGAGACGTTTCGAATTTCACAAATTTGATTTGGTTGGCCTAATTTACGGGAACACACTCCCATTCCCCATTATTGCATGGGTATTGCTAAAGAGGTGGGGTCACTACAAGAATTTTAAGGTCTTCGACTTGTCATTCAGCTGTTTTTGCTTGCACTTCGAGTCCATCAATGACAGGAACGAAGTTTGGCTTGGCGACCCGTGGCAGGTCGCAGGCCAAGCCATGGGGCTTGATATCTGGATGCATGAATTCGGACCAAACACCGCAACAGCGATGTGCGCACCGGTGTGAGTGCGCGTTCCATGCCTCCCACTCATATAATGGGACGTAGATAACATCTTACGAATTGCCAAGGCTATCGGGGAGCCTTTTCTCCTTGACGGTTGGATTGCTGAGATGGAACGTTACTCTTACGCTCGGGTGTGCGTCCGGAAGGACCTCTCGAAGCCTCTGAAACTGGGTATATGGCTTAATGGAGAATTTGGGAGAGCTTACCAGGCATTTGAGTACGAGGGGTTGTGCAGACCTGCTTTACATGTGGGCATGTTGGTCATCAGGCGAGCCAGTGTAACACGCACAAGGAGACGACGCACGCTTGTCTTACTCCCTCTACGTCTCCAGAAGACAATACGATTCGAGGAGGACTGAAGGGGCGGAGGACATGCACTTTGGTGATGGGAGGTCCATTGAGGTGGAAGGCACCAGATGCCCTCGAAAGTGGGAGGAGAACATGTTCGCTCCAGAGGAAAAGGCACATGGGCTGGGGCCATGGATGCTTGTCCATCCTCGGCATAGGAGACAGGGCACGGTTAACCACAGAAGCACTGTAGTTAAGGCGAGCCAGACTCCTCGGAAGGCCGTCAACCATAGAATTCAAGGTCGGGGGGGCTGTTAGCACGTCCCACGGCATCAAGAGCCCATCCACGGATCGTGGGAGAGGCATGGCAAGGTGGGCTTGGCAACCTCGGGCCCGTGAGGACTGGATGTGAACAAATCTGGTTGATCCTCCCATGAAGGTTGTGGGAACGAGTCACGTGGTGCATGTAGGAGGGAATAAGGGGAAATTGCCTTTGTTGCAGGAGGAACGGGCGGTGGACATAACTACAAGTCCAGATGGACATTCCACTAAAACAAAATAGGAGAATTCTCCTGGGCTGCACTTCGTGGGGCATAGTGGCCATCAAGGAGGAAGATGACGGAGGCTTTATGCGAGAGATTTGCGCGGATGCATGGGAGTATCAACAACAAGCTCTACGTGAAGATGCAATTCGTGGTTTGGAACATCAGAAGCGTTAGAAACAGGAAGTCGAGAAGATATTTGCAAAGATTGGTTCACGAGGGGAATGCTGTAGTCGTGGCCTTGATGGAGACGAAAGCGCAGAGCTTCTTACGGCAGGATGCGAACTGGCTCCTTGGGAAGGACTGGGACTTCGTGGCTCACCCTTCTGAGGGCATGTCGGCTGGCATCATTCTATTATGGAAAAATTGGGTTGATGCTACAATCATGGCGGCCTCAATGCGTGTTGTGGCGTGCGTGGTGAGACTTCGTGCTGATTGCACATGCTGAATTGCTTCATTGTCTATGGTCCTAAATACCACCATAAGCGCCGGGAGATCTGGGACGTCATTCGGCACTCATCCAGTGGGGATGATCCTCTCATTGTCGCTGGGGACCTCAACCTTATAATGACACAGGAGGAGAAACGGGGTAGGAGAGATTCATCTACGACATGAGTCAACAAGAGCTTGCTAACTTTATGCAGGAGCTCTAGCTTGCTGACTTGGGCTTCACTGGCAATCGTTTTACCTGGTGTAACGGGAAGCAGGGCGACGCGCACATGCTAGAGCGATTAGACCGTGTCCTCATGAACTCTGAGGGGATGTTGGCCTTCCCCGAATGCTCTGTGCACCACATCTACCAGCTCGGGTCGGATCATTGCCCATTGATGGATGACCTGGGAGGCAGGAATCCATGGCCGAACATGGGCAGGTTGCAATTTGAAAGCACGTGGTTAGATTTTCCACAACCGTTTCGGGTGGTGAATCGTGCATGGCAAAAACGGGCGTGGGGAAATCGCATGGAGGCAATTATGACCAAATTCAAGCGCTCGCGGATGGCGTTGCGGAGATGGAGTCGTGAGGAGGTGGGGAACCTTGTTAATAGGAATAGGGAGCTGGAAAGAGGTATAGATGAACTTCAATCAAGGGAGTCTCGGGAGGGACTAACAGAGGAGGATCACATGCGGCTTGGACAAATGGTCATGGCCTTCCACCGCGACTATGCGCATGAGGAACAATGGTGGTGGCAGAGTGCTAAAGTGCACTGGGCGCAACTTGGTGATAGCAACATTAGGTTCTTCCATACTGCAACCACGGCTCATGCTTGGACAAATTAGATTACTTAGCTAAGGGATGAAAATGACAAGGTGGCGAACTCTCCCGACAGCATTAGGCGTGTTCTCTTGGCTTACTTTGAAGGAAAATAGTGGTTTGGGGACCAAGTGGCCTTGCCGCAGATATCCTCGCTATCTGATGTGGCATCCAACCTTGGCTGCAGGGTCACTGAAAGTGAAACTATCGCGGCCATGCGAGGAATCAAGAGGAACAGAGCCCCGGGCATCGACGGGATCATGGTGGATTTCCTGCACGACTATTGGGCCATAACGCACAGCTACGTCATTAGTGCGGTGTAGGCCTTCTTTAAGGAACAGAGGCTGCCAGAGGACTGGAAGGACACGCTCATGGTCCTTATCCCGAAGAAACAGGGGGCGTGTAGGCCGGAGCACTTCCAGCTAATTAGCCTCTGTAACACCATCTACAAGGTGGTGGCACGCATTCTGGTAGGGAGGTTGAAACCGCTGATGTCAAGCCTCATCTCGCGTAAGCAAGTTGCATTCATACCCTACGAAGCATATCTGATAACTTCTATATCACACAGGAGATGGCCTCGAAGATGCACACTAGCACCGCTGCTTCGGGTCTCATGGCTGTGAAGATCGATATGGAGCAGGCCTATGACAGCGTGTGCTGAGACTTCCTGCTCGAGATGATGAAGGTCATGGGATTTCTCCTCGTCTGGTGTGAATGGATCGCTGCTTGCATTACCCGTCCGAGATTTGGTGTCCTTCTCAATGGCTCTCACCTCCCATGGGTGGTGGCACAGCCGGTACTCCTGTAAGGATCTACCTTTACGTTATGGCCACTGAATACCTTTCGAGATTGGTGAGGGACTATGAGACGAAGTAGCTGCTTGGTTTAAGGCCTGGGCAACACGCACAGCGGATTTTGCACCTTCTGTTCACGGACGATGTGTTGTTGTTTGCTCCCGCCACGCGCCAGGCCGCGCGCGTTGTACGTAGTATCATGTGGGCTTTCAGAGAGGCTGCTGGGTAGCGCGTCAACGTTATGAAATCCAAGGTTTATTTCAGCACGAAGTTTAGCAAGAAGAAAGCAAGATGGTCTTGAGGAAACTCCGCATGGAACAAGGCTAGACGCTTACATACCTTTGTGTCCCCATTGCTGTGAGGCGCTTGGACAAGGCTGACCTTAACTTTCTTGTCCAAAGGATTGATGCGCGGTGGTCAACTGGCGTATCCGTCTGCTGTCGCTTACGGGCAGAGCCGCCTTGGCCTCCTCTGTTCTCACTGCTATTCCCAACCATGTCCTGAGACATTGTGCAGTGCCTGCTGGGGTCCTTGATGACATGGAGAGGAGAGTTAAAAGGTTCCTTTGGTGCGGGACGAGCTGCACAAACATAATGCATTACACGCCATGGGACTGTATCACCTTGCTGAAGGCCGTTGGTGGGCTTGGACTCCAGGACTTTCATGTCTGGCAATGTGTGCTACAAATGAGCAACTGCAAGTGCATTCTCCATTGCGAGGTGAGCCTCTGGGTTGATATTATGAGGCGAAAATACATGTTGAGTAACCCGCTGATGAAAGCTCCCCAGAACGCCTCTTCTGTGTGCAAAATGGTTCTGACGGCTATGCTTGTGGCAATATCGATCTTCTTCTAGCGCATCGGTGATGGGTGGATGATGCGTTTCATGGAGGACAACTGGCTGGGCATCCTTCCATTCTGCTGCTGGCCGACCTTCGTCAACATGCACATCTACTGGCCGCGCGAGTGTCGCTGATTGTATCATGGCTGCTGAGGACTAGGACGTGGATTTCATCCACACTTTGGCCGGCGAGGAGCTCAATGACAAAATTCTACACCTTCTGAGAGCTCGGACGTTTTTCCCAGGACGTGCTCCTCCAACTGCATACCGAGATGGCGAGGGTCGACAGTGGCCGAATTTACACTCATATAATTGGCAGTGTTGAGGTGATCGGCATGCGGGGTGGCCGACGTCACCCTTACGAGATGAGGAGCATTTGGAATATCAAAGCAATGCCGAGGGTGTGCATGTTCTTGTGGTGGGGCACTGGCGATTTCCTCCCTACGGTGGCGTGGCTTGCCCATAGGGGTTTAATCCGGAATAGCAATTGCCAACTGGGCTGCGTGGCAGAGGAATCCTTGCAACACGTCTTCTAGGATTGCCCGCGTGCATAAGATCCTTGGGTTGACTGCCAGGTTCGTGGGGCTTTGACTACGCTGGGTCGGTTCATGGGTGTGGATGCTGGGTTGCTATTCATCAAACGGCTCTTCCTGTTTGTGAGCTAGCCAACAGTGCAGCGTGGTGATGGTTCGAGGCATGCTGCCACATTAGCCACCATCATGTATTACATTTGGGCAAGGAGGAACGTGATTATGTACAATAACCCGATGCCTTTGCTGTGTTCGTTGCTTCGGACGATCAAGATCGAGGTGAACACCGCATTCAATTGGCATCTCTTCTACTCATCCCTGTCCAGCGGGAATCCTTGCAACTCTTCGGACTTGCTTGTAATGCATGGTTGGCTTCCCCCCCCCCCCCGCAACAGGATGGGTAAAAGTAAATTGCGATGCTGCGGTTAGTGATTCCATTGTCGGTCTTGGCATGGTCGTCAGAGATTGCATGGGAAGGTCGCTCTTGGTAGTTGGCAAGAGGGTTTTCTCCCAGGCCGCTGATATGATGGAGGTCCAGGCTATGGTTATGGCATTTAACTTGCTTAAGGGTTCCCTTTCTCTTCACCGGGCTGTGGAAATTCAGTCTGACTCGATGATGGCGCTCCAGGAGGTTCGTGAGATGATATCCCACCCCCTTAAGGATGGCTTTTTTGCTAAGACCCTTAAGTACGCCAGGGGTATGGAGGCAATCCGGTTTTCCCATATTCACAGAGATGGGAACACACCTGCTGACTGGGTAGCTCGTGCTGCATGCTTCAATGAGTTCGTGTGAGATCCCGGGTTTCCATCCCCAAGCCCTTACTCAAACTCATGCTGTCTGATTTCATGTTTGATCCCCATTGAGGATCATACTTGTGGTTTCTTGTATGGCTAATGCCATTTTTGATATAATTTTATATCATAGTTTAAAAAAAAAGATATTTTAAGAGGATTAAAAAAAAACTATTAGAGAGAAGAATTTTGTATAGCTTTTAACCCTTAGAAGTTATAGTATTCTATTGTCCAATTTATGATCGAATGGCCTAATATGCCCTTATAATCCATTTGATGGCTATTGGAATTAAGCAATTCTATTGATCTAATTGTGTGATTTTAATCATCCAACAGTTTGATCAACATATATTTTTAGTAGCTACACAAAGGAATAGTACAATATAATATGATGACAATTTAAAAGAAAAATAATGTGAGGGATAAAATAACGTAATGAATATGATAATTTTAGAAAGTATTTGCAAAGATTTTTTTTATTTTTGGGTGGTGGATTTTAAAAATAAATAAATTTTGGAAAAAAAAATTTGTGCTCCATGAATGATTTTACATGTCACAACAAACTACTTAGAACAATTCTAATGAATTGAGATGAGCTAATTTACAACTATTGTGATATTAATAAATAATATTGTATTATACAAAAAAGGGATTGCTTTGTTTATATTTCATTTTGTGACAGAATATATACGATTTTGCTTATCTTGCAAATAACGTGTTAGAAATATTAGCAACATAATATGTGTAGAACCTTTGTGGATGTGGGAGGCATGCTAAAATGATATTATTTTATGTAAAGAAAAATTTTTAATATATTATATGATGAGAAAAAAAATAAAAAAGAAGAATATGAGCTCATACTATATTCTCATATATGCTATTTGTTCCACTTTTTCATACAAAAATAAAAGATAAAATAAATATAGAAATGCATTTCTTTAGTACCCAACTAAATACACTTAGATCTTGTGAACAACATTTTGGAGCAATGACATTTTACGATCTCTTGTGTTTTGGGAAAAGAGTGTTCTCAAGCTATGCTATCATAAAATATGCTGTGGGAGGTGACAAATAGTAATCATAGTTAGTGATGAATAAATCTAATTAAGATTGATAATTATGTATGATATAAGTTGAATTAAAGGACATGAAAAATATAAACCTTGGAGATGACTTAAAATTATTATTTTTCCAAATCTATTGAAATTGAGTTAAAATTTTTCTTTATTTGAGATATATTATCATATATTTACTAAAACAAGCATAGGTTTTTCATAAATTAATTATGAAGCAACTATATATCATCCAATAATTTGTTTTTATTATTAATAATCCAACAACCATATCAGATGTATCTTCATTGCCGATCGACCGTTTAATATCTAACGGCTACTATATCTCCTCAAGATGAATGGCAGGAATATTACTCTATAAATAAAATAAAAAAATGGACACATGATTCTTCACCCACGTTTTTACTGTCCTCCACGCGGCGCGGGGATGAAAGTGTGGAATTAAATAAAAGGAATAAGAAACAGTAAATTTGATTCTCCCTAACCGAATGCGTGCTCCCGCCGTGGCCGACTCCCATCCGAACGTGCCTTGTCCTCTTCAAAGAGATTGGAATTAGGGTTAGGATTTTTTTTCCCGGAGGCGATGTGACCTCCGAGTCTCTCTGTTTGCGATCTCCGCTGCCGCGGGATTCCGGAATCTCAGGGTTCTGGCGAGGGGCTGGGAAGGGGTGATGGCACGAGACGACGGGGCGGTGGCGGAGCTAGCGATGGACTTGATGGCGGTTTCGGTGATGAAGAAGGTCCAGGCATCGAGAAGTTGGATATTGTTTGACCCCAGTGGGGAGAGCAGGATCCTCGACGTGGACAAGCATTGGATTATGCACAGGTTTCGGATTCACGCGCGGGATATAAGGATAATTGATCCCTTGCTTTCCTATCCTTCCACTATTCTGGTCCGGGAGAAGGCGATTGTTCTTAATCTGGAGGTTTAGATTGAATTTTTCTTTGTTTTGCTTCTGCCTATCTTACTTTTTTTTTGTATGCTGAATTGGTTTTTCTGTTATCCTTTTTCGGAAAACAGCATATCAAGGCCATTATTACGGCAGATGAGGTAAAATATCCTCTTCACTGTTTGTTCAGGTGTTGAGGTGTGTTTATTTACGTTAACAATAATTTAGCCTTAAGCAGGTGATGCTTAGAGATCCTTTGGATGATAATGTGGTCCCTGTTGTGGAAGAACTTCGAAGGCGTCTGCCAGTGAAGAGTAATTCTGATCATGCGCAAGTTGAGGGAAGGGAGAACCGGAGTGGGAGTCATGATGCAGAACCGGTCGAAGAAGATGGTGTGCTGCCAGACTTTTTCAACTTGATTCTTAACATCATTAATTAGTTCAGGATATCATCTGAGTATTAAAACTACCAACTGAAACCTTGGAATTTACCCTAATTTACGGCATCTTTGATCGATCACAATTAATGGAAGGTTTATGCTGCCTGATGCATAACCTTTATAGGCAATAGTACAGTTTGTTGTCCTCCATAGATGGAGTACTGATTAAATCCATATGTCTGGAGTGTGCAGCATGACTCTATTCAATGGGGATCATTTAGAAAACATTTATGTGTGTTTGACGTACAAGAATAGTAGACTTTAGTTTTGCAATCATTGGACTTTTGTGGAGCTTTGGGTCGTCAATTATTTAAATTTGTTGCTAGCTTTAGTTAACCAAAAAAAAAAAAAAAGAGGGTGGGGATTTATTCTTAACAAAGCCACTTGATCGGAACATTGTTTGGACAATCTACATAAATGATACATGCTTTCATAGTCAATTGCATGGCTTATTTTCCATCATTATCTAATTATAGTACTTCTGGGGACGACTTAAGTTGGTTGGGAAAGAAGTGACCATGGGTAAATGTTTCCATTAGCTTTGTTATCCTTCTTTTCTACAATCTGGCTCTTTTGGTGGATTTATATTTGTCCATCATAAAATTCATTGGAAATGCTTTCGTGAGAGATGATGTGGAGCGATCTAACTCTATGGGTTTAAAATTTTTGTTGATAATCTATTATTCTCATGCTTTTCACAATCAATGTGTATTAAGTACTATTCATGCATTTTGTGATAGCATGCACCTAACGTTAGATAATGATCGAAACAAGACTCAAATGATTAACTGTTGTGATTGGTCCTTTATATTTTGCAAGCATTTGTTGAACATTAGGTAGCAGTTCTATTATGTTTACTGAATGTTGAAATTTGTTTAATGGAATTTACGGGCAAATAAATGCAGCTTAGTTGAGGTTAGTCGCACGTATTGTCAGTGCAAATTAGGTGGACCTCAATAGTTATCTCGTAATTTTCATCAACATGATTGACAATATGCTGACTGATTTCTATTCCTTTGAATTGTTCAATTCTTTATTGGGTAATGTTTATTATGAATAGTCATGCTCTATATTTTGTGGGCTTAATTTATTTGTCATTGAGTCTTATTTGGCATATAAACAACTATAGTATGTTTTATATGTTTCTACAAACAGTTAGAACTAAATGCTAACCAATCACCCTTGATTTGTGTGAGATGTCACTAAAAATCCTTTTGTGTGATTCGCAAAGGTTCCTTGTGTGACTTGGGGTTATTTCTTTCCTTCATCTTAAATTCTTGTGAGCAATTATCCTATAAACATTTGTATTTTTTTCCAAGTACTTTATGTAGCTTTCAAAATATTTTATGCGAAGGTTAATGATTCCTTGAAATTTTTTATTCTCAAGTGACTAAAATCTTCTTTATTGAATTGCAATCGTGAAAAATTCTTATGGTTTTTGATAGTTTCCTTATTAGTGAATCTGATCAAATAAATTACAATTCTTAAATGTGTGATATGAGTTTTTGGTTAGGTTTCAAACTTTTTGTAACTTCGAATTCATTCTGGATTACTTTGACTACATGAGCATTTGTTTGTGTATCTAACTATTCAAGCTTAATCTAGGTATAATCAGTGTAACAATTGACACATGTTCCATGTCATCTTGCATTAGTTAAAATGGCAATAAGACAAATACACAAGATATAATGGTAAGCATTGACCATATATCTTTGGGCTTTTGTCATTATTTGCTTATCTTTGGTACCTCTGCTTGCCTCTTGGTGGGGTCTTATAATATGTTAAGCTTTAATGGTTTTATAACATAGGTTTTCTGTTCTCTTAGTTAAGGCATTCTATATGTACCGATAGGCTGCATCCTGGGTTATTCTGTGTGTTCACTCTTTTCTTAGCTTAGTTTGCGATTGGTCTTATCACTATGGAAATTGCTCGGGTTGGTGATTGTGGAAACTACATGCATGCAGGTATGTTCTTCCAAAAAAAAAAAAAGATGTGCTTTTATTTCACTATTTCAAGTGCCTTCACCACTTTGTTTTTAAACTTCTCTCCCTAGACAGACACACATTATGTACAATAAAAAAATTATCAATCACAACAGTCATGAAAAGTGCTTGCTATGTAGATATTGTTAATTTACTTAACTGACTTTTGTACATTTATGGGATGTCTTGGATCATGATTGTAGGGTTCAGTTATACTAATTTAATTTCTAAAGCTGCCAAAAGTGTGTTAATCAAACTTAAAATGGGGCCCTAGATGGATTTCAAAATGGGTGCACTGTTATCTTCTTTCACTTGTTTGGTGTTTGTTGTTGGTAATTTTTGAATGAGCACTTCTTTAGTTTTCACATGATGGCCTGCAACCAATTTTTTGTTGATTCAATTTCTCATGGACAGTTTTTGTAATTCCACATGCCACTTTTTTAACGTAAGCATTTGATGTCTATGCCTATGTGAATGCATAGATGCCTGCATTTTTTGCATAAGAAACCAATAATACATTTATATGCTTGTTGATATGTCTTATAGCCATGAAGGCACCACTCCTGGAAAATGAACTATCTCTGTGTTTCTAGTGCTTTCCCTTTACTCATTGGACTTGGTTACATTTCTTGATTAATTTTCTGAAAATATACACCCTATTTGATGTAGTATCTCCATTTGAATTTCGGTCTTTGGAAGTTGCTCTAGAAGCCATCTGCAGCTATCTTGATGCTCGGACAACAGAACTAGAAAATGCTGCTTATCCAGCTTTAGACGAGCTTACATCACAGGTTTGTTTAGATTATATGTCTGCCCTTTAAATGAATCATCATTCATTAAATAGTTATTAGCTTTTGACAGGACATTATTGTTTCAATATTTCAGAAATTAACTTTTGTTTACTATAGTCTAGACATGCTAAGTAAAAAGGTCTGAACATTGCAAAAGATAATTGGCTTGATCTAATCATGGCATGTGAATTTTATATATTTTAACACTGGTTTACTAGGTTAGTCTGTTTTGAATGAATATTCATTTCATGATTTTCGATGTTTACATATGGGAGCAGGGTCTAAAAACATTGAAATGCAGAGAACATTCATAAAACATACCTTTCAAACCTCTTTTCATATTTTGATGGTCATGCATGTGTGTGTTTGTATATGCATGCACATATAAGAGGCATCAAACTTAAAGGATGCTAAAATGATAATTTTCATATCTATTGGATTCCTGAAGCAGTAAAATTTAAATCAAGTTCATGGATCTTTATGTTTAACATTTGAAGCATGTGGGAGTTATATTTAGTAAGTTTTTGTGATGATTTTGTCTTGTATTAAGCATAAAATAGAAATGAAGGTTGCATAATCAATACTGATTATAACCGTATGTTTTTGGCTCTATTTTACTACACATCCTTGACATTAGAAAGCCCATTTGACAAGGAGAAACAAAATAGATTCTTTTGAAAAGTTTTTTGTGCATAAAAAGGCGTTGTGAAAATCATTTCTTGTTCTTTTGGTGAGTTTTAAGTGCTTTAGAAATGCGATTGGCAAATAGAGGTTGAATATTTTTGTCAAAATGTACTCCACTATAAGTAATCTATAGAATATTTTTATTGCATAGAAAACATCTTATATAAGAAAAACTTTTATTTATGATATTATGAATATTCTATCTACATTAATGAAACTTTTTCTACTTCGATCCAACGTTAAATTAATGTAAAATGTAGTGAGATTTGATGGTATATTTATGATACATTGTTTTGATTTAAATTTTAATTTTTTTGAACATAACCCTCTCGTTCTTTCTACTGCACCACACACACATTAATGAAATTTAAAGCATAGGGATATCATTTATTTTTGTGTAGATTGAGGTGGTTCAATGTTCGTTTATTTATTTATTTATATTGATGAAGTATTGTACCTCATAATGGAAAAAACTTTAGTACATTACATTATTTAGATGAGATAATGCGTTTATCATTAAGATTGTTTCCACAGATTAGTAGCCGTAACTTGGACAGAGTCCGCAGGCTTAAAAGTTCAATGACAAGATTGACTGCTAGGGTTCAGAAGGTGTGATTTTTCTTTCGAAATGATTTTGCTCTCTAAATATGATTGATAATATGCATGTTCATTCTTTGTTGCATAATTTTAAGTTTGAAATATGTGTTTTTAGGTTTGTACCAAAGACAAATAAAGATCATTGAGGAAATTTATTCACTTTGTCAACAACCTATGTTAGTTCTTTCCTACTCAATATAGTTGTAGTTTGTAGTTTAAAAAAATTTTATATGAATTTTTGCTTTTGTAAAGGTTAATTGACCTTGATTTTTGTTTAATGGTTGAGTGCGAGTTTGATTAACATGTTTTTGGTTTTATATGGTAAGAAACAAGATGAATATAGATATTAATGACTAATTTTGTGTGAAGACAACTAAATAATCCATGGCAATTACTAAAATAATTTATTTGTTGTAAATTCTAGGATATTTTTTTCATTACCTACAGGTACAATATGAGTTGCCTGTCTTGAGTGTAATGCAATATTGTATCATGGCATGCTAAGGTCATAGCATCTTAATAGGTGGATTATAGCTTGAAAGTAGAAGTTCAATTTGCTTCATTGTTGCCGTGCGAGTTTTGATAAAGTTCTATATTGTCTTATTTGATAGGGAGAAATTTTTCTTTTGGATTGAACATAAGAAGTTCCTTGAAAGCTTGGTCAGCATTTCAGTTGATTGTTGCCATGGAAGTTTTGATAAAGTTCTATATTGTCTTATTTGATAGGGAGGAATATTTCTTTTGGATTGAACATAAAAAGTTCCCTAAAGTTTGGTCAGCATTTCAGTTCAAGGCTTCAGGGTTAAATTTCTTGTCATTAAAGATTTGCAAGCAATGATCTTGAAGAAGAATTTGTAGAATAATATGAAGTTTGGATGAATTTCTTCTAACTAGAGTTGAACTGAGAAGCCCAAAGATCCCACAAAAGGAAGAGGAACACATACATAGATCACAACTAGGGATTATAGATAGAGATAAACTAAAAAATAATCGATATGAGATAGAATTTATGAAGTCTTTAGAAAAAATTCAAACATGATCTCTTTTATAGATAGAGATCCATGGAATAGATAAAAGAAAACCTCTCCCTTTCTTTGCAAACCTAGTTCAATTGATCTAGACTAGCTTCTCCACACAAAAAGACTAAAACAAGATCAAGAAATGAGGAATCCTTCAAAGTAGAAATTTCACTGTTGGTGAAAAGCGTGGCCAACCTGGCCATCCCAACAAGGGCTTCCAACTTAGAAACGTTCTATTACTCGCCAACTAGTGTAAACCTTCAACAAATTGACTAGAGCCAACTAGGATTCTCAATCAGCAATAGGTTCCTTAAGGTAAGATCTCTCCTCCATGCGGCATCCTTATATCTCTTATTGTTTTCCCAACTTGGTAGGAACCCTAATGAGACCTAAAGATCTTGGACTTAAGGATCTCACCACTTCTTATATGGCTTTTAGACTCTTGAAAGATTATTTACTCTAGTCCTTAGGTTATATGTTTTAAGGTTCTAAGGTTACACATTTGAATAATTTTTCAAAACTCTAATTCAAGGTGAAAATAGAGGAGATAAGCACATATTTTCAACCAATTCCTTTGGGTCTTATGTGAGAATCTCATTAGGTGGCTATAATAACCCCCAATCAATAGGATTATCTAATTCATCAAAGTCAAACATATACAATCATTGCTTCTGCTTCAGAATTTTCACTGGTTAAAGATTGAACAATTTGACTGAAAAATCGTATTGTTCAATTGAAAATCCAAACCATTTAATTAAGTTGAACAAAACATCTAGTTTTAGTGCTGCTATCTAATTGAATTGGTCAAATGGTCTGATTGTGTACTTCAATGTTGCCTTGATTTTTAGTTCTGGTTTAAGTTCCTGCTACTTGAGGATCTCAAACACATAATTTCTTCCTTTCCTTCAAAAAATGGCAGAAAGTCATGAATGATATGTTGCCAACCAGGCAGTTGCGGACTCCTTCAACTAAGTGAATAGAGATCAATGCACAGTGACTTTAATGAAGATGGAGTGCTTATAAAAGCTATTTAAAGCCTTCATGTGGAATCCCATCATTCTCATTCTTCCTTTCGGTGCTGGGCTAACAATGGCGTGAACCAATGTCTGTTATATTAACCCATAGAAGTAACTTATTACTCCTTGTTTTTCCCTTCCAATGGTGCATCAAAATCTTATGAGGAACAATGAGTATGACCATCGAAAGGATTCTTGTAGTCATCGATGATCACACCAGCTTTATCACCTAACAATAGCCACCACTGTGAGTGCCATCTTGATAGAGAGCTTTTCAACCACTTGCAACAGCCTTCTCTTTTCAACTAGTTGTTCCTTCTTCCACCATTCAATATAGAAGGGAGTGATTGAAATGTTCATATTATGGATAAGAAATTATCTTAATGACCATGGGGACTTCCCTTATCATTTTCTTCAGAGAAGTTACCTTGTTAATTGGGAGAAGCTGTATGGTTGTATGGGTTACAATGCAACAAGAAAATTACGACGTTAAAAAACATGTTTACTAGGGTGATGAGATTTTTTCTCCATTTTTTTAGGAGCTTTTAGTCAACAACTTGCCTATGGCTTGTGAACCACCAAACCATAACACCCACTTATCAGCCACCAAATCATACCTAGAAAGTGACTACTAATCTTAGGGATCATCTCTTCACCTTAGATAATATCATATTCTCCTCCCATGAATATCCAATAAGTACATCACCTCGCAATTAAAGGCTTTTTAAACATTTTTTGCAATCATGAAGAAACATTATTTGTTGGAGCATGTGCTCTTCAATATAAGGCCTAGAGAATCTGAATCTCTAGAAAGTATTCAACTGTTTCAGCTCTGCCTTTGTGGAGATACTGGGCTGCAACTATGGCATTGTCAAATCTGTTTTGGGAGAAGGATTACTATTTCATTGACCATTAAGATATAATTTTACATAGAAGCTGACAAAATATTTTTCCTAGATTCTATACATGATCCGGAAGTGTTTCTAGGATGAGAATGTTGATGGCCATATTACAGGTGAAAAGAAGAAAAAGGAAAATTTTGGTGCCGAGTTCCAAGCAAAGCACCCACCCTTCAATGTTGCTCATACTGCATGGATATACAAATCATAAGGGAAGAAAAAGACTTAAAAGGCGTGCCCAAGAAGAGGTCTTGTCTGTGTTTTGCTCCCTAAGAGATGTATTGGTTTCTATGGAGCAAGGTTTTTGCCCTTGTTGATTGCCTTTAATTGATCCCTCTCAATCAAGGATAAAAATTTGTTTTTCCTTTCGAATGAATTTGGACAGACTGCTAATGAGTACTGTGCCTTAAGAAGCATCATTAGATGCCTACTTAATGAATGACACTTGTAAGAGTTTGGCAATCTTGTGCTTGTTGTAACAGAAAATAAAAAATAATCGTGGAAACAAGGCACTGCATCGGCAAGGAGTCAACAAGATCATAATAAACATTCAAGATCAACATGTTTAGATATGCCTTCATGGCTTTACCAATGAACTTCTGTCTATGTTTCAATTTCCCTCCTTAGCATGCATTCTATATGGTGAGGGTTGTCAGGCCACACGTTTTGCCACATTCATAGGAGTCTCTGTTTTTCTGGGTGATGTATGGCAGTATGTGAAGTGTGTCGAACATCAGTTACTACAGAAATTTGGCAAAATTTTTGACCAACATGCAACAAAAGGTCTTCCACATTTAGTTGCATATCTTATGATACATTTAAAATGCAACACAAAACAAGGGAAGAGCTTAATCAGCAAAAAATCCTAAGAACTCCATCTTATTTCTGGCACAAATATCTTTTAATTCCATTGATAAAATTACAACTGGAATTTGTTTCCAATCAAATTTGTCAAATAAAGGTTTTTATACCAACAAATTGGAAATTCACAAGATCCTTGTTTAGTAATGTGTTAACTTCAAAGACAACACAAAATTCTCATAAAGACAATAAATAATATAGAGAAAAAACACATCCAACAATAATTAAACAATAAGGAATATTGCTCAACGAGTCACATAAAAGTTTTGATCCCTTTCCATGAACTTCATGTTGGTTGATTTGATGAAGTCTCATCACTAAAGGCTAGCTTGTAATCAAGCCTTTCCTCTTTTACAAGTCACAAAATCCTCTTTCGCAAAAAAAACCTAAGAAACCCTAACTTTCAAGTCCTTTAAGGCTATTCATCTCACTATAAACCCTAGTTGACCTTCCCGTTACTCCATGACCATTTCTCTCTGAAGTCTAAATTCTTTATTGCATTTCATCTTAGCTTCCTCCCAACACGTCACCCACTTAGTTTGCTTCCATCAACCCTAATCCTAATCATTCTCCCACGATAAACCTTACAACCAATCTATCCCCTAAAGCCCAAAGTTTCATACAAACTCTAATTTGGTTCCTTAGCCACCACCCTCATCTTAAACACCTTAAAATTCTTTTAAACCTCTAGGTCATCTCACCATCCCTGACCCTATCCTAATTACTTATAACGTTTGAATTTCACATCCATATTCCTTTTGAAAAGCCAAATTTGGTCCAAGAAGTGGAAGTTGTTTTTCTTATTTTCTTCTTTTTTATTATTTATAGGTCTTTGAGCATCATAGTCATCAATATTATATGCTACAAAAAGAAGTCTTCATGAACAACCTAGAAGAGCTCAGAATTGAATTGGATAATTTTGCATGTGATACAAATAACAAAATTGAATAGTGTATTAACAATATTATTAATTTTTAGTTGTAGTGGATTATATGATAATTAAATGATAGACATAAGACATTTACATCACCTAGGTCACTTGAGTTATTTGTAATTGATATAGAACAACATAAAGATAATATGATGGACAGGAGAGATAATAATCTTAGAGAGGTTGTAGTAGATATCCATAAGAAAGTTCATGTAAAGACACCTACCTTTGATGGAGTGCATGATACAAATATTCATTTAGATTGACTAACTTATATGGATGATTTCTTTTAATGGTGATATTGAATGGATAATTATCAATATTAGAATTACAAAAATGAAACTCTTAACTCATGCTAAAAGTTTTTGGGCTAATACCTTGAAGGAAGAAAAGATGGGTAGAAGGGTCTTGCCTTGGATGGAAATGAAAGAAACTATTATGGAGAAATGTTGCTCAAGGTGTCGTGACAATTGGTCATATAGGCAAATTTGTATCCCTAGAGATTGGACCTTTGCTTTGGTAGAGTGTTATAATATTTTTGAGAATTTGGTAGCTACAATTGATTGTTTTAATTTTAATCTCTAATTAGCCAATAAATTAATTATTGACCTTTATATAGATATTTTGAGGGAAGTAGAGTTATAGGTTTAATAGTCTTTAGATGAAGTTTCATGTCCCACTTATTCTACAGTTTGATTATATATAAAATATTATATAGATAGGGACATATCAAAGTGTAACGCAAAATGCAGGACACCAAAGCAATCCTACTGAGGGTGATGGTGAATTGTATCAAAAACATTTTTAAACCATATAATTTAGAGAAATCCAAAACTTAATAGTTATTCACATTCATCTCAAAACTTTTTACAAATATATATATATCTATATATCTTCAAAACATATTATGTACAATAGGTCATCAATCACTAACATTTATAAGATATAAAATCCAAGAAGGACATTATTAGAAAATATATCTCGAATACTTTATCAAACTTCTAGTTGTTACACTTTTTTCAACACTAGGTGCATTTGAGATATGATCTGTAATGTGATTAGGTAATGAGTTTTTCATAACATAACAAGTAAATTGTTATCTATAACTAGTAGTATTAAATAAAATATAATAACAAGATAAACCATGTTAATTAATGAACAATAACAAAACATAACATCTTTACAGTAATCATAGAAAAAACATGAACTTTTAAAAGTATGTGAACAAGTCAACAAATATGAACATATAAAATGTACGATCATATAAAAGTGTGAATAGATATAGAATCATTATCATATCCATTGTAGACTGCTACATCTATTTTTATCATATCATTATGACTTCTTACTTAATATAGTTTTCTCATTCACTTGCTTTTTATATTCACATTCATCTCATATTTTTTGTTTTTATCTATCTTATATTTACATAAGTTTAGTTTTACCAATTGACTATTATCTTATTTTTTTAATAATTTCATCTTATATCATTTTCTGATCTCATTTCTATTTGGTATCACATCATATTATATTTAAATTTCAATGAAATATTATAGTTAGTCAGTAATCTCAATTATATCATCTATGTATATTATGTCCCTAGTATATCGATCGTGCACAAAGTACTTGTGGAGTTGAAAACATCTTAATAATTTTATCTCTATGTATCAACTTTGTATACAATACTTGTGTCTATCAAGTACTACATGTGCTGGGGGCCAATTACATAGCATGATATTCTTAGGATAAGATCTTAGAGATATCTTATTTCTCTTATTACACCATATTATAGGGTCATATCATTAAAACATATCATCATTTCTTATTAATACAATCACTGATGTATTATAAAGTTCATATGACCTAAGTTATATCATCAACTCATCATATCTTATGTCATATTTTTACAGCACATCATTTATTAATTGACTTGATTCTTTTTTTTTGTTATTAGTTTATTCTTTTTAATCTTCATCAATTTCATTTTTTCATATTTTAATATATATATTTTAATCAAATGGATTTTTTAAATAAATCTATGTTAATCTCATAACATACAAAAAATGATGTTATTACTATATTGCATATTATCAGAACTTATATGAATTAAAAGAATGTTGTCATATTTTTATGCACAATTTATTGTATTGTTCAAAGATAAATATTAATAACATACTTACATTATAGTTATATCAATTTATTTACTTGCTCTTTTTGGGATCGATTTTGTTCCAATGCTTTCTTTTCTTCCTAGACATAGTAATTATGCAATATTTTATTAAAATATATTTGTTTGAGATATCATAATAAGCTCGACCAATCATTCGCAAAATATCCCTAGATTGCTCTTTATGCAAAAAGGTTAAAACTATAGCCTAGATGTACTGTCCATCCACCCCATGTATGGTACACCGTCTCAACATACCATATGTTGGGCTTGGGACAGCACCTGTAACTACCTTCTCCTGGTTTTCTGATACAAACGAATTGTGACATCCTTTGACATGCAATTACTAAGAATTGAAAGCAACCAACTATAACAAAAACACTTGAACAAAAATCTCACAGCTTGCATCCCAAAACTCAAGCTAAAGTTCCTGAATAACTCTTTTCCCCCAGCTCTTTAATTCTCTTAAAGCGTGCAGGACTAAACCGACATAAAACCCTTTTCAAACAGAGGAAAACTGCCTTACGAAACATATCTTGCTAAGCTCCATCTCAGCAGCAACTCCTTAATGAATTCCTTGAATTTCCTTAAAGCTTTCTACTTCACTGCTTCCAGCCCCACTTCAATTCCTACTGCCGCTGATTTCTCCTATTTTCTCTTGCTACAGTGGATGGGTTTATTGGAAGCTTTCTTCTGCTTTGCTGCTGCTATGCTAAGCTTGTCCTCAAGGCTTCAGAAAGCAGCCTGCTGCAGCCCCTTCTCCTGCTCTTTCTTAGATTTGCCTTTTCTACCGCACCTTTTTCTCACTGATTCTGCTTTAAAAAGGACAGCAACAGGTCCTTTCTGACCTAGTTATTGCTTTACTGCAGCTTCCTCTTTTTTCCTCAAGCCAGAATTCCTGTAGCCTCAGATGGTCTCTTTCTTCCTTCTCTTTTTCAAAACTTCTCTCCAATTCCTTCATACGTAAGTTGGCAGCCAATTAAATTCTTATCCCATACTCAGCTTAAGTTAAAAAATTCTCTCTCTTTCTCTTTCTTTCTCCCCTTTATATATCAGCTGGAAATAAAATAATTTTACCTCTAAATTATTCTTTTAACTTCAACAGTTTATTAAATATTTATTTAAATTCCAAAAATTATAACCCATACAACATTAGCTTCCTTTCAACGAGTCCTTCCCAAACATATGCTTATTTTCAAAATTTAAAATACTTTATAAATTGGTATGATTTATAAGATCCTCTTAAAAATAATATTTTATTCCAATACATGCCAAAATTAGAATAATATCCAAAGCTCAAACATGGAATGTTACATGCAGCCTTCCAATTGGCTTAATTAGTTTAGAATTACAAGAAATAGGTTTATGCCACAAGTTTTTGTGTCAAGTACCACTAAATGTAATGTTAGATCTGGGTCATACTTAGGTTGCTTATTATTATACCAATTATAATTGACATATAGGAGTGCTTTTGATAGTAATCCAACAAAACTTAAGGAACCTTATTACTTTAAATGCAAAAACCAAAGCATTATGAGAACCAATACAAACTATTATTCTAGATGAAAAGTTTCATCCATGTTTGATTCTAAGGTTATTGAAGAAGACACCTTGTTATTGATGTAAAGGAGAAAACAAAAGATCACATAGGTGTTATGCCATTTTCTTTTTTGTATGATTGAAGCTAAAGAATGGAGGAGAAAACATATATTTGATATGGTTGTGATTGGAATTAGAAGAGGTGTGAAGTGGGGATAGATAAGGGTAATTCTATAATTATCATATCTTTTTATGCACTTATAATAGCAAACATTAAGTTTGAACCTCGTCCTCAACTAGTACAAACTATTTGTTCTAGAAAAATAGTTTTATCTGAGTTTAATTTTGAGGTTATTGAAGAAGAAGATACCTTGATAGTGATGAAAATGATCAAACAGTAGATCACATAAGTGTTATGAGATATTTCTTTTTTTTTTTTTTGTATGATTGATGTTAAAGATTAGAGGAGAAAAAATGTATTTAATATATTTGTAGTTGTAATTAGTAGAGGTGTAAATTAGTGATAGATAAAGGTAATTCTATAATTATCAATTTCTTTTATGCCTTTATAAGAGCAAACTTATAGTTTGAATGTTATTCTTAACCTTTTCATGCTATTTGGGTTAAACATACTTCCTTTGTTGTCACATCCAAGTGTTTGGTTTAACTTAAACTTGGTAGTTATGAAGACTTAGATTTGTGTGAAGTTTTTCTTATAGACATAACTCATGCATTGTTAGGAAGTCTTTGGTTATATAATTTGAAGGTTAATACAATGTGAAAGTAAGAAAACATATATGTTCAAGTTTAAGGGCAAAAGCATTAAATTATATTTTTTTGAAACCCTCAAAAAAGTTATCTCCTTCCCAATTTGTTTTTGAATTGGAGCTTATGGCTTTGGACAAGAAGTTTAAGCCATATACCTTTTTCATTATTAGAAAGTTTGTAATTGATTCCATCATTGAAGGGACTGAAATGAAAGGACTTGATTATGATATATAGATTAATAGGGTTGGATTCAAGAGTTTTAGGAGATATTTCTTTAATAGTACTTCTATTTTTGTCCTTCATATGAAACTAGTGCATGCATTATCTAAGATGTGGATACTTGGCATAGTTATTGATTAAGGAGTTTAGTGATATGCTCCAATTTAGCTTCCTTCCATGATAATGATTCATCATGCCATAGACATGATCCCAAGTCCTTAGCTCTCAAATTTATCTCATTATGGAATTTAACCCGACTAAACATAATGAATTCAAAAGAAAAATCGATAAATTGTTGAGAAAAACTCAACAAAAAAAAACAACTCACATGCAATAATCAAACTTTTTATTCCTATAAATATGAATATTGGAAAATGCACATTAATAATAGAGCTATAAATAAGATCACTATGTAGTATAGATCTCTTATTTTTAGACTTGATGAGTCTCAACTTTGTCTTTGGGCAAACTATTAAGTAGGACTAAGACATGGTTATCAATAGATTAGAATCTGTCATAAGAATGAATGGAAGAGTTGTCCTAAAATTAAAGATGGTTTTTATGAAAGGTTAGTTATGCAATTCGAGCTATCAAATACGTATAGTATATTTATGCTTTTGATGAATGTTCTCAAATAGTTTCAAAGAAAAACTTTGGTTGTTTATTTTGATGACATTCTTATCTGTAGTGTTGGTGAAAGTGCTTATTTAGATTATCTTATGTTAGTTATGAAAAAAATAAGGATAAAAAATTATATGTAAATTTGAAAAAAAAAATTAAGGCTATATTATTTCACATGTTGGCTTTAAATCTAATCCCACAAAATTTAAAACTATATTATATTGGCCAACCCTTTATAGTATTATAGGTATCTATAGTTTTCATAGCTTGATAATGTTGTATAGTAAATTAATAAAAAATTTTAATGTAGCTTATCGATTGACCCATTGAAAAAGGTGAAGCTTTCTTAAACCACTGTAGCTAAAAAAAGCCTTTAATCAGATAATGGTTCTTACAACTTGCTCATTAATCTTTAAGGTTACTGAATTTTTTTAATGTGTTTGATGTTCCATCTAATTCTTCTAGAGTAGATATTGGTGGAATTCTTAGTTTGGAGAGTCTTGTTATAGCTTAGTCTAGTGAGGAATTCAATGAGGTTAAGTCAATTTACTTAAATTATGATAAGTTATTTTATGTTGTAGTTCACTCCTTTAGGCATTGGAAGCATTTTTTTTCTCAAGGATTTTATTTTAAACATTAATCTTCACGTTTTAAAATATATAAATTCTCAAAATGCATCAATTCTTAGGCATGTTAAATGTATAGAATACTTACAAAATTTTGTACTTCACTTGAAGTACAAACCTAGAATATAGATTACACATGTAGATGCCTTTTCTAGAATTGTGTTGGTTGTTCTCTTCTCTTGAACTTAAAATATTGAGTTTTGATAAGATAATTATGTGAGTTATCTTAGTTTTAAATTTTTTATAATCTCTTAAAGGATAAGCCAATAGCATTGGATAGTTCTTTCCTATTTATTGATGATTATTTACTTAGAGAAAAATAAGTATGTATTCTTAGGACTTCTTTGAGAGATGTTTTGATTATTAAATTACATTCTACTAGGATAGTAAGACATATGTTAGAGATAATTAGCCTTCACTTAATAAAGAGATGTTCTCAAGCAAATTCTTTAAGCTTTGCGTCTTTCTAGTAGAACTTAGGGTGTCCTCTCATTGAACTTTGTTTTAGGATTTCCTAGAAATCCAAGGCATCGTGATAATATCTTGTTTGTTGTTGGCAAATTCTCCGAAATAGCATGCCCTTTTATATCTAGTTGAAAGACCAATAATGCCTCTCAAATATCTAAAATTTTCTTTAAGAAAATTGTTAGATTGAATGGTTTGACCCAATCTTTCACACAAATGCCTGTTGGGCTCTTATCATGTCGTTTGGATCAATCTAGCTTGATATCAACTTTACTTTCCTAGATGACATGCCAAGAATTTGGATAGGCTTCATTGCTTAAATATGTAGACTTGTTCTCAACTTCCATTACCTCTTCATCCATCTTGCGACGATGTCAAGCTAAAAGGTTGGTTCATCCTGAGTTTCCTGCCGAGAGAACCTACAACTTCCCTATGGAACTGTAAACAATTCTTTTGAAGGAGAGGAGATCTGAGTGTGAATGTGGATTAAAGATTGTGACTTTTACCACGACAAGGAGAAGTGACCATTGCTGATATTTAAGTATAAGAAGCCGCTTCTAAGGTTAATTAAAGGATTGCATCTTCAATGCTTTAAACTCTCCAGCTGTACTTGAGGACCCTTGAGCAAAGCCCTTAACTTCATTTCATTCAATTCCTGAGTTCTAATATCTCTACTCTTGTCTTGTGAGGTTATTCGGCCCCTTGCAAAGTGTTAAGGACCTCATTGTAGTAAATCCAAATAATGATTCTTCTTATGGTGTTATCTTGGAAAAGCCATTACTTAACTGCTCGATACATGTATGACAAAAATGGCTCGTGTGCCTTTAAAAGCAATTCTTTAAGGGCCAGGCAGTTTAGCCTTTGTTTTTCATTCTAGTTCTTCTGGTTTTCATTTATAACATTGTAGGCCTGAGTTAATCATTTCACTTTGCTTCATAAATAGAATTTTAACATGAATTAATACACCAAATGAATATTGTAATTTCATATGTAATTGTGATTCCTAACTTTCAGAGGATAATGGACATTTTCTTTATTGCCTTTTGTTTCCCAAGCTGGCCTTGTTAATTTTGTAAGCCGACAATGAGTGTTCAATTAAATTTTCATACCTGTATTTTTCTTGTTAATAGTATTACTATGTTCTACAGGTAAAAGATGAACTTGAGCAGCTACTGGAAGATGATGAAGATATTGCTGATCTTTATCTCTCTAGAAAATTGGAGGCATCATCACCTTGCAGTTCTGTAATAGGGTCAAAGATATCAAGGGCAGGCAAGGCGAGTGCTGCAACATTTCATGGGAGTGGTGATGATGTTGAGGAGCTTGAAATGATTCTTGAGGTGGTGGTTAAATTATGTTTTTAGCATTCAGTTGTATTTTTGAATTGGCCTTATTTTGGCATTTCAAATTCTAAACCACACCTACTACATGCAGGCATACTATATGCAAATTGATGGCACCTTGAACAAATTGAACTCGGTATGACATCTTGACACTTGGAAAAACATTATTAAGTTCTTTCTCTTCAATTTTCTTTAAGTTGTATTCCTTACAACTACTAAATATATTTCATGGTAATTATTTCTGTGGTCTTCTTGCTGGATTAGAAAGAATACAGGATGATTGATTATAATCTCCAAGATTTATACTCTTTAAAGTAACTCTTTTCGCATCTTTTAATTGTTAGTGTGGTATATAAAGTGGTTCGTCTGTTTGGAACATGATTTTTGTTTTCGTTGAGGATCTTGTTTTGTAAAGTATCGTACAGCTTTGTTTTGTCCTGAGAGTTTCACCTCTTTGTCTTCTATAAAGCAGGTAAGAAAAAATATCTTGGTTTATATGATAAACTGCTATTACAAACCTGATGCATTGTGTATTCTGCACACATAGCTCAGAGTTACGGAGAACATAATTGTTATTCTGAAAAAAATAAAAAATTTATTTCATATAGAACACATTAACCCTGTTATCCATCCTGTTATGCTTTCTTATATAGGGGATAATGTTTTATTCTATTTGTGTTTTCTTGTTTGTATTTGAAATTTGATATTAAGCCCATGGCTTGTTACAGATTTCAAAGAGTTGTGACGAGATCCCCTGATCCAATTAGCAACTTGGTCATCTAGTCATGCTCTTCCCTTATTTTTCCTTAGGACTTGGTCTAAGGATTTTGTTCATTGGCAAGCTTTTATAGCAAATCATGACCATTTGCAGGAAGATTTATGAGAAAGGGCCTTGATTAAATTTCATCTTATTGAACCTTGGACTTTTGCATTATAGACCTTGACCCTACTAGAGATAAATTTTTGTAGAATGGGAGTCATGTAAAATAAGCAATGTGTAGAAGAACAGAAGTTCTGTCAAAGGGTTTTGCCCCCAAAGGCATTTCATCATCTTAAGGTCATGATTTTATATACAAAATATATAGTAAATTTTTCTATTTGGGATTTTTTATTCTATACATTTTCACCTAGAATTCTGTCAGGAATTGATCATTGTTTTGTGATTTTACCACCCTTAACACATCATCAAACAATCACTCCTTTTCCACTTCAGTCTTAAACATTATAGACCCAACAAATACCGTTTGGTTTGCCCTCAAACCACATTGTATTGTGAAAAATATTGCTCATGTCATACTATCACAAACCATTCTTATTTTGTCAAAATATTATCCCCCATTACTTGTCCTATCCTAGACAAAATAGCTTTTATTTTCAAGAGGTGTTTTGACATCTAAAAGACATAATCTTACGTATACAACTCAGAATCGTTTCTTTGCTTTTCAATATGAAAGGATGGCTTGGTGAATAAGTAAATTTTGAATATAATGAGGAAAGGTTTGAATTTGATTTGATTGGATATTGTTAACTCAACTAAATGCTATTATTCATCATTATGACCCTTCATTTAATAGTTTGCCATTGTTTGATATCTTTACTTTTGGGGTATCATTCGATAATTACTCTCCACTCTTTTTGATCCTAGGCATTATAGGCTCTCATGGCTAAGATGACCTTTTGTCTTATTGTAGCCATTTTTCTCAAGTTCTAACCATCTTGTTGCTTGAAAGTCTTCTTATTGGTTTAAATGTTCTCCTTTGTTCCCTTGTTCAGCCCCTTGATGTGGTGTTTGAGAGGAAAGAGGTGGTAAATACTAGCTTTGTCTAAGCAAGGGCAATGTCCATCTGCACTTTTGGCCTTTGAAGAGGAGTTTTAGTGGCTGTTAAGAAGTGCTTATGGTTTGAAGGTACGAACGACTTTCAAGATTTTCGCTCTTATTCTATTTAACCTAGCCTACACATGATCATACATGGTATTGGTTTAGGGTGTAAGAAACCAATGCAACACACTAGAATTTCGATTAGAACGAAGTTTTGCTAAAATTTGAAGAGTTATTAGAGCACGTTACAATTTCATTGCTATGTCCCAAGATATTGTTTCAAATTATCTAAATCTAAGTTGAGTCATCATTGAGAATAATCCAAGCTTTACTCAAAATCTTTTTGAGGAAACTTGTCTAGGGGGTAATTAAAGAGCGAAGATATACCGATTTTGGTTCATTTGCATGGACCAAAGCTCCTTAATCGCTCCAAGGATCCAATCTAGAACTAGTTCCAAATAAAGCCAGTGTGATCAGGGACCTGGATGGGCTTATTTTCCTTAGTAAAGGAAAAAGATCAAAATATCCCATTTTCAATTATTAAACATTTTTTTAGTTTTCTCCATTATATAGGACATTTATTACAAAAGTTTGTAGTGTGAATTCACCAATGCAGAAAGAAGCAACTTTGAATAAATGAGAGCCTTAAGAATGATATTGTGAAATGGTCAACTTGCTATAAACTACGAAAGTGTTGGTAGTAAATGAGTATCTATAATAAAATGTAAAGTGAATTTAGATATAGAACATTATGAATCTCGATTGGGGTCTCGAATCTATGTGATTGAGGAGACATTTTCTACTATAGCAAAATTAAAAATGTTTTCTTGAGTTGTAATCTTCATGTTATATGAAAATTCCACTTTGAGTGTAGTTAAAAGAGAAGCCAAGAAAAGTTCACAAATTAAGAAAATCTTTGTATGGGTTAAAGTAGTCTCGACAAGCTTGGTTCGCAAGATTTAATACACTAAACCAGCTGGATTACAGTTAAGAAAAGGCTGACAAAATAATCTTTATCAAGAAAATAGTAGGAAAAAGATTAATTCTCATTTTATATGCAAATGATTTCATTCTCATATGTGATGATAGTATTAAGATTGAAAAACTCAAAAGCATCAATATTAAAAAAATAAATGTCAATTCCTAGTACAGGAACTAGTCTATTCATGCCATGCAAGGCTGGAAACTGCATATGTTGTTGAAGTGGTGTTGAGACAGAACTTTGAGCAATTACACAAGTAATTTGTGAAATGATATGACTAGAAAAGTTGATGAATGATCTATAATTGTAGGTTTCCTCTCTTACTAAGTTATACATTAATAATATATCAGTTATAACCATTATAAACAATCTTGTTCAACATGACTGAATTAAAAATATTAGAATTGATCAAAATTTTTCTAAGAGAGCAAAAAGGATAGCATCAATCTATGTTGCATCTTTCTTCATTCACAATAAGCATATATTCTCGTAAAAAATATGCAAAAACTACACGAAAACATTCTTGAAAAACTTAGAATGAAAAATATCTATTCCTAAACTTAGGAGTGAGTGTTGAAAGTTTAAGAAATATAAAAGAATAATTTAATGAGGAAGTGAAGAGTCAGGGTGTTGGTACAGTTTTTTTCCTTCTTTGTTGTCGTGATTGTAGGATTCCTCATATATATATATATATTCTCATTAGATTCAACTAAATCTCTAAGAAAGAATAATTTTATTTCTCTAATTTCTTATTTCATTTTTCATAAATTCTTTGTTGAGCTTAGGCAAGGTTAGGGTTGGGTTAAGTAAGACTAGACAAAAAAAGCATTTAATAGGGTTAAATTATGTAATTTTTTTTTTGTAATAGGAAAATATACTCCATTGTTGGAGAGAAGCGAAACAAGGGATGAGTTATTTGTTGAGAAGATAGATATATTCACATGAGAACTATTTTATTTAAGACCACAATCTCCAATGTGATTTCAAGGAACTTTATTCTAAACGACTTAGTTGGATTAAGGGTGAGATTTGTTAACTTACCCTAACTGGAGTAAAACATTTACCCTCAATTTTTATTTGATTTTTTAAGTTAACTTGGGGTAACAAAATCATCGGATGCGAGTTCAATCTCCAACTCGATATGTTACAATGAACCTTGTTGTAAACTTAGCTGGGAGTTTTAGTTGTTAGATAAAATCTTTATTATCTGTTTCCCTGGATAAATATTTGCAACTTCTCCATAGCATATGTTAGTCACATTTATAAAGGGTTAAAGCAAAGCAAACGAATTGATATCTGAGAGAAGATAAAGTAACATAACGAGCAGTCCTGAACCAAGCTTTGCCTTTCTAGTTCTCATCATCTCCAGGCCAGTTCACTTATTATTTTCTTTTCAGCTGCGGGAATACATTGATGATACAGAGGACTACATCAATATTCAGGTAAAAATATATTTTTAATATTTTATATTTTATATTTTATATTTTATATTTTATATTTTATATTTTATATATATATATATATATTTTTTGCTTGATTCAAAGTGAAAAATTACCTAACTCCTTTTTCTTCTTGCAGCTTGATAATCACAGAAATCAGTTAATTCAGGTAATGTTCTTCTCCACCTTTTATAATACTCTTTTATGAGTAAAAGAAAGTTTTTGCAATTAAAAAAAAAGAGTCTATAAATGTTGTTTGATAAATTTTTGATGTTTTTGAGATTAAAAATGAGAAAATACATTTGAAAAGCTCATATATATATTTTTTTTCATTTGATCTTAAAAACGTCAAAAATCTATTAAATAATTTTCATAATTTTTTCATATGTTCTCACATGAAAACGTTAAAATATTTTAAAAAAAACTGTAATTTGTAAAAGGAAACCATAAATCATAAAAATTATTGGGTAATTTTTTAATACTTTTGAGATTAAAAATATAAAAAAACCTTTGAAATTAGAATTATAAAAAAAGAATATTGAAACTTCATATGATTTAATTATTAAGAATAATAGAAACCTTTTAACTACAGAATTATAAGTCACAAAAATATTTAATAATTTTTTTTACTTATGATATTAAAAATAAGAAAAATGAAAAATACCCGTTACTTTGGGGAATTAATTATAAGAATTAAAACATTTTTTATTTAAAAAAAAGTCTTTTCGATAACAAATGCCACTGAGAATTTTTCCATCCTTTGTGTTTGGCAGTTGGAGCTGTTCTTAAGCGCGGGGACCTGCTCTCTGACTCTCTACTCCTTGGCCGCAGGGATATTTGGTATGAACATCCCTTACTCCTGGAACGACCACCATGGATACGTGTTCAAATGGGTACGAAAGAAACCGTCGGCTGTTATGAACCCATTGGAAACCTCCATCGTTTACGTACTAACGTGTTGGAATTCTTTTCTCAGGTGGTTATCGTGTCGGGAGTTCTCAGCGTCGCCTTGTTTGCCACCGTAATGGCCTATGCTCGCTTCAGGGGTCTCATTGGGACCTGAAGTCTTCTCGGGTCTTCATATTTTTTCAGGTTTTTTTTTTTAATTTTGTTTTTCTCTAATTGGGTCTCTTTTTATGTAGGGAGAGTTTTATTTTTTAAATATTATAGGAATGTTGGTTTTGTTTGTGTTAAATTGGGCAAAGTTTTCCTCCCAAATCTTTCTCCGTTTATGTTTTAGAGGGTCATTATTGTAAGTCGAAATAAATTTATATAATAATAATAATAATAATATCTGATGCTTTGAAATTTTATGATGTTCGAACTGCTGTATGTCGAAGAAGGGGCCCTCCAGGCTCTGGTTCGACTATAATTTTGTTCCTTTTCAGTTAGATCAATGTGTGGCTTGTTTAACTGATGACCGTTTTAATTTTAGAACGGTCGAAACCATTAGAAATAAATAAATAAATAAATATTTTTTAAAGGATCATTATTATAAGTTAAAATAAATTTATATTGTTAAAATAATAATAATAATAATATTTGATGTTTTAAAAAGGATGAATATTATGGTTTTCTAATTGTTGTAAGTCAAAAGGTTCCCTCCTGGCTCTGGTTAGGGATATTTGGTGGAAACTAGTTTGCTTTTAGTACAATATTTTTTCTTTATTTGCATTTTTTTATTATTTTTTATTTGAAAATTTAAAATACATTTATAAATTAACAAAATCAAAATTTAGTGGTATCGCACAACCAAAATGAAATAAATATTTAGAGTTCCAATATTAATAAATGATCAAATAAAAATTAATGTAGATTATGTATCACGTGCATAAATAATTTTCTAAAAAATTCAGAAAATTTTAAAGTATATAGTATTTAATAAATATTAGAAAATTTAGATAATATCGATATACACACAATTATTTATCTAAAACCGGTCCGTCCCGGGCTAGTCACGGCCCGGGTGGGAGGAGAGCTCCCAACCCCACCTCTCCACGGCACCGTCTGCCCTATGCTGCCGCTCTCTAGTTGTCGCGAGACTCCCAACGCTGTCGCCAAAGCCTACATCTTCTTCTTCTTCCTTTCTCTAAACTAGAACGCTAAGTCGGCGGGTTTTCATATTGTGTTAAGGTACGCTAAAGTCGTTTCCTATACCCGTCCTCTTCCTGTTATTTTTTTGCTCTGTTTTTGTTTCATCCATCTTCCTCTTCCGCTAGTCTGCATTCCTTCCTCTCGTCTCTGTTTCATTCTCTTACCATCAAGAATACCTTTTTTTTTTTCGAAACATGGGCGTTATGCCCATATTTGTACCTTGTCCCATCCGTTTGGAGGAAAAGATAGAATTATTTGACGCCTATCATTAGTAATGTTGCTGTGTTATTCAGCTTAGATTTGTTTTTGATTGAGTATATGACTTAGTTCAATTTAATATGCATGACATTATTCTAAATTCTACTATGCTAATCCATTAAGTTAATTTGTGTGCTTAGTCTAGGTACTATATTTAGGTCAGTCTTCCAACTCTATATTGCGTGACTTGATGTGTCTCAGAGTGACTTGATATGAGCTATGCACGTTTGTGATTCTGAGATTTTAGATCGTAGCAATATTTTTTGTTTTTGTTGTGACTTATGAGCATGCTTTTGTAGGGTAGATTTTAGCCCTGTTTTTGAGTTGCCATTTCACTTTTTTTTATTTCTTCATAGTTTGCAAATAGGTTTGGTTGATTGTTCACACTGTTGTGTATTGTTTGATATCCTAGTTTTGAAATACGTACTATGTCTCAAATTATATTATTCTTGTTCTTTCACTTCATGTATATGGATCTAGCTTATTTGATTGGTGAATCAATAGAATTGAATCAGAATTATTAATTCATCTTTGAGGATAGATATTAGAGTTTTCTATTGTTGATGTTTATCGTGTTTGCGTTTGAAGTTTGTTTTTTATGTTGTATGTTGATACATTGTTATTTTTATTTCCTATAAATATGTTGCTTTTTTAATAGATTTATTAATGTGTTACTTCTCTTTAGTCTCTTGAAATTTTTTTTCTTGTGATATTTACTACTTTATGATGTAAATTTGTGAATTCCTTGATGTTTCATGGAGGTTAAAGTTAAATCCTTTCCCTCATACCCATGTTGCCAAGGTATATCAATTTCATGTCTAGCAGCATGACATTTTGTTGTATACTTGCCTTGAATCTTTAAGTAGTTTTAAGTGCTAACAAAACTACTAACTTTGCATTTTGTTATGTTGCATTAAAAATGAAATGAATTATTCCATCTGATTATATGCAAATGAGAAAAAAAAATATGGAAGAAAATGACTCGTTCAATCGGTTGATTATTTTTTAATTGAAATCACATGTAAGAATAATATTACATTAACCAACAGGTCTTGAAGGATGAAAGAACGACAAAGGAGAGGTAAACCTGGATAATGTGAGTTTGTGCCTAGTTCTTTAATTGCCCTTTCTAACTCTATGCCATTCTTCATCCTCTTTTTGCTTGCCACAATTATGGACTGTTGTTCTTCATGAGAATGTTGTAGTTGTCCTTCACTTTCTTGCCTTTTATTTTGGAAATTTTTGGTTAATTAATAGAATGAAATCTACTTGTGGATTTTAAAGCTAATGAAGTAGAGAAACTAAAAAAATATTCCTAGAACAAGTGCCTAGAATTTAAGATGAAAGTCGCTTCATAGCAGTTTTTTTTTATTAAATAAGGTTGACTTGTTATCACAAATTAAATATAAGATGATTTGGTTAAATGTGTAATATTATCTAAATTAAATATAAGGTTGACTTACCAGGATAGAGAAGCCACATCTCTTGACCTAATAGGAATATGTTGCTTCACTTGTCACCTTCACATGCATTGAAGACTCCTCAAGTTATATAATTCAAGGTCAGCTTACTGAATCCTCTTAATCACAAAGTATCCTTTTGTCTAATGTATGACAATATAATGACACTCTTGGTTCTTATGTACTTATATCCACATCAGTTATGAAATCTTAATCAGCTATTACAGCTCTAGGGTTAGCATTTTGCTGTACCACAACCATTTATTTATACCTTTCAAATGGTTTTTTGCTGAAAAGCTCAACATCATAATTTTTGGCTTCTTTGTGGATCCAATTTTATGATTTTCCTCTATTTTGTAGTCTATCGCATGTAAATCCAAATTCATGTCCTTGTTGTAAAAATATTGATTTTGATTTTAGTAGCCTGTGACCTATTTTAGGATCCAATTTTATGGTTTTTCCCTAACTAGTCATCTATCTCATTTAAAATCTAAGCTCATCTCTTGTTCATTTTTGAAGAATTTGAGGATCCTCAATTATGACTCATGCTTTAATGAGGACCAGCAGCTAAGGGGCTGGAATAACAATTCTTTTAGCCTTTAATGCTTTAGTAAAAGATTTGTTTGCTGTGACTCTTGGACAATTTTTAAGCTATTGACATGAATTGCAATTCTAGGGATAAAAAGCATTTGTGTCTCTATTTTTCTGCCATTTATCCAAAGTTTGGCATGTATCTTTATCTTCATCTAATTCTGCTTTGCACCATTTGAACAAAACAGGATAAATTGGTGAAGAAGAAGGTTCACGGTTTCGTGGATGCTGATTCGCAAACCTCCACCACCACGAATCCTTGTGAATAATGTATCATGTATGCGTAATGCTCAAACTGTTCTTCGTAATATAAATGTTACTGTCCATGATGGATCTGCATTGGTTTTAACTGGCCCTAATGGCTCTGGAAAGACCACCTTTCTCAGAATGTTGGCTGGGTTTTCTCGCCCCTCTGCTGGAGAGATCCTTTGGAATGGCCATGACACTACCTCTCCTGGAGTATTCCAACAATACAAACTTCAACTTAATTGGCTTTCTCTAAAGGATGCTATTAAAAATAAGTTAACAGTGTTGGAAAATGTTCAGTGGTTTGAAGTACTTGAAGGCAAAGATGGAAGTGCATCATTGCCATCCCTTGAGCTGATGGGGCTTGGTAGACTTGCTAATGAGAAGGCAAGAATGCTTTCTATGGGTCAGAGAAAGCGGTTGCAATTGGCTAGGTTGCTAGCAATTGATAGGCCAATTTGGTTGATGGATGAACCTTCTGTTGCTTTGGATACAGAAGGTGTTGAGCTATTAGAATACATAATTGCAAGGCATCGGAAACAAGGTGGAATTGTTTTTGTAGCAACTCATCTACCTATTGAGATTGAAGATGCCATGGATCTTAGGCTTCCCCAAAGATTTCCTCGGAGGAAAACTTCTGTTGATCTTCTTGATTGAGGTAAGCATCTCATTAGCTGTTTTGATCTCTTCCACTGTTATTCTTCGTTATTGAGCAAATAAGTCAAGGAACTATTTGGTTCAAGTTCCTTTTCCAAATTGGAAATGATTCCCTTAATACGATAAGTTAAATGTTGCAATAATCAAACACAACTTAATTCCTATGTATCTACACTGGTAAGTGTCCAACTAATAGTTGATTTTAAATTGGTAATAACACTTGTATAAAAAAGCCAAACAATATTCTACATAATTTGTCCAACTAGTCTAATATTTGAAGTTAGTTTTTTCACAAAATTATAAAGATTATTCGAAGACGATCCATTAGTTTTTTTAGCCCACCGCTCTCCTCATATCGATCATCTTCCATCTAAAGGAAAGGATAAACATTAGTAAATGCTTACTAATCAAAATTAAAGCGTTTAAAACAATTAATAGGAATTTGCATTGAATTGCTCTCGTTATAGATGCCTTATTAGGATTCTTCTATTGCTCTTGTGCTCTTAGTTCATCAATCATCCCCTGTTAAGAACTTGTCCTCATAAGTGCTATGGAGGCTGGCAAACCTATCCACCTGAAAACTCCTAAAGATGGATAACTCAATTTTAAGCAACTTAGTATGGATTTAACTGTTATAGCCCATATGAGTTCTTGAACTAGGAACATGAAAGAAGTATTCTCTAGGAGAAAACCAAAGTTCTTATTATCCCTTTTGAATTCTTATGCCCATGACCATGTTGAACATATTTTCATTCTTCTCCTAATTGTTTCTGCAACTGTCCCTCTTTTCCATTCTAGTACTTGGAATGTCCCCTTCTCCCTTATATGTTACAGCAGGAATTTTATGCTGCCTTCTTTTCACTATATGGTGAACTATTTCTTGTTTTCTTTTACTCATGTAGTTGCATCATATATATTTTATTTTGTTCTAACAACAATTTTATGGACAAAAAATTTTGTTTTTTTTGTGATTTATCTAATTAGAGTTGGAATCAAGATTTTATATTATTATGTTTTAGCATGGAGTGGTATTTTAATGTGAATCGTCATGTCAGTTCTTTTAAAATTAGTTGTCTATGGTGTGATACATGAATCGATAACTTGTTCTATCTTTTGAGACTTTATATATTGTTATTAGGAATCATTTGATTAAATGTTATTGATAATATTGATATCTAAATCATAATGTTATATAGATGTTAATATTATTTAAATTTTATTAAAATTTAGTTTCATATTCTTATTATAATATTTGGATAATTGACATCTAGATATTGCATAGAATCAAGAGACATGCTATCATTTTTAAGTAACAAAATTATATTTTTTAACAATGTCATGTAAAATACCATTAAATCAAATTTTAATATCTTTAAATAATTTTATGTTATATAATTATATTGTTATCATAAGTATTCTTTAACTAATTTTGAAATGTAAAATGATAAATGGTAAATAATGTTTATTCATATATCTTTTTTTTAAAGAATGTTGAGCTCTACTTTATGTACTTGTAATAATATTGAATTATTCATTTTAATGCTCTCATGATCTCTTTTTGTTTTGGATCTTAGGTGAAGCTCTTTAAGCAGATAAAATTTGCATTGAGATGACCAATCCCTTCTGAATGATGGCAGACCTTATGGGGGAAACAGTTTTAGTTGAAAATAAAAGAGTTTGATTCAATTAAAGCCATCACATGCAATTGTGGGGCCTCTTTGGAATTGCTTTCCTTGTCTTTCCTTCTTTAAAGGGGAAACTTTTAATTGTTTAGATGTTGTATTTTTTGTTTATGTATTATTAATTTAATGATAATTGATTTTTTTATTTTAATATTTTTTTAAGTATTTTAGATCATTTATTTCAAGATTAAGTAGGTGAAATAATTAGAAAATTTGGTATTAACTCAAATGGTTAATCGGCAATGTCTATTGTATGTTTGTGGGTTAGAGTGGTAAGGCCTATAACATTGTATTTGATACATGAAGATAAATAGTAAGGTTTTTGAGTGTATGAATTAAAATGTTTTTAAATCATTATTTATATTTATATAAGTTTAGTTTAAGACATGTATTTATATATATTTCTTTATTTGTAAGTTTTTTATTAAAAATTAAAATTAATATATTATATTATCTTTTAATATTTAATCATCTTCTTCTTCATCTTGTTATTTTTCTTCTTCTTCTTCTTCTTCTTCTTCTATTCTATTTTCTTAAGCATTTTCTTCTTCTTCTTCTTCTTTTTCTTCTTCTTCTTCTTCTAACTATAGTTTTAATTGAAAATCTTAAATTGTTTGTATGGTACAATAATTGTCATCGTACAGTATGCTTTATCTTTAAGTTTCATATAGTGAGAGAGAAAAACTAAAAAGTTTTCTACAATACGATGTATTTTGTTATATAAATATGATCATAGGTTGAGTTGAGTATACTAAGAAAAAAATTAGAGATTTTTGTATAATATGATATATGTCTATAGTATAATAAGAGACTAACAAAAAACAATCTAAAAATTTTGTATAATGTGATGTATCATTATTATCTAATATAGATAGTTTATTTCATTGACATTATATAGTGCATTTATTAGATCATATAGTACGATCATATCATTGTAGTGACGATTAATTTGACTATGTTTTGACAAATTTTAAATTAGTTGTAAAAACGTTGTTGAGTTAATAAATCTATCGAGTTTTTCTAAATCTTTTTAAATACCTTTCAAACAATGAGAAAATGTTAATAATTAATTTCAAACCTTTTAGAAAAAAACTACATTTCAAGATCATCATATATTTTGTAAAGATTGTGAAAAAAGTTGTATTGATACTAGCTTTATTTCTTAGCCTACACTTTTTAGTATTGTATTGAGCTAAATTGAAATGTATTGAATTTTTTTAAAAATATCTTAGTGTGTCTTAATTTATATTGTGGGTTGTAGGATCTTGTACTTATAAGCTTTATATTATGTTTATTGTTTAATTGTTTGGATTTTATATTTGTTCTTTTATTAGTCTTTTGGCTACCATTGTTGGGTATTTTAGCTTATCAGTGTTAGCTCTTTTGGGCTATCATTGTATGGACTTTTGGCTTGATATTTAAAGCATTTGATTAAGAATTACTTGAAAAAATGTGTTTATTATACTAAGCCTAGAAGTTGAATTGAATAGTGGACATAGATCTAGATTTGTTTTGAATCATTTAAAAATCTATGGTGTCTTTATTTTATTGCATTTCTCATTCAAGATTTTCAAAGATAAAGAGATTTTCTAAAATAAGTTTAGGTGTCTTTATTTTATTGCATTTCTCATTCAAGATTTTCAAAGATAAAGAGATTTTCTAAAATAAGTTTACAAAAGCAATTAAGAATTTCAGAAAAGAATTATGTTGTGATCTATTATATATTTTGAGATTACGACTATTCTATTTTTATAATTCATCGATTCTTTTGTTAGAGATGACTTCACCTTTTTAGAGTATTCACTCTTAAGATTCTTTTGTTACTTATAAAATGTAATTTTTTATGAATCATATCTACTTTTCATACCAACACAAATCTAGAAATTTAGATTCTCATTTGTCTCGTTAGAAAAATCATCCAAGTTGGTTTGTTGTTTTCTGTGATTGTTCTTTATTTTCATTATTAGATAGTTTGCTCATAATATATATCATTATTTTAAGTTAATAAAAAATTTTAAAAATATAATTATTAATTGTTATTAAAAAATTATACTTGATAAATATTGTTAATAAATGTTAACAAAGTGATTAATAATATAAAATATTAAAAATACTTTAATTTTTAATTAAAGTATATAATTTTAAAGTTAGTTTAGAAGAATAAAATTATATTTTGTTTATATTACTTAAATGATCTTTTAGATCACAAGATGTGCTTTAAAAAGTGAATAAATTCATGATTATGCTTTAAAAAGTATTATTATACAAAATTAAGCTTAGAAACGATATATGTAGTCAAGATCAAATAAATTATCATGTTTAATTCGCAAATGACCAAACATTTTGACTCACATCTCATTGATTATATTCTTATCATCCATGTTAAAAAGCATCTAATTGATTATTATCTTAAAGAGAAAACTGTTTAAGTTGACAAATAGAAGAGTTCAATTTAACTAAAATGTTTGCACACAACTATGATATCTTTATATCTTTCCTTGTTGCCATAAGAAGGCTTTGATTGTTGGGTTAAGGAACCACACAAGTTTTTTTTTTTTTTTTTTTTTTTTTTTGGTCAAGAAGTAGATGTGAAAATTATTAAATTTTACTACTAATATATTTCTTATTTATTGATCATAGAATATTGTAAGGAGAGTTGCCTTCACTTTTTTAGATGATCTACTCTTTTTTCTTTGAGACTTTTTTTATAACGTTAAGGACCTTTTTAAAAATCGATATAAGTAACAACCAAATAAGCACAACAAAAATCTTTAACTTGTATAAGAATATATAAAAAATTAGGCAAATATTATGAATCTTATTTTATTTCTTATATCCAACCAAATTTAGACTTTTAGATTCACATTTGTCTCCTTTGTTTGTATATCATGAAGGGACTAAAATAAATAGTTTGCAAGTTGGTTTGAAGATTTCTAAAACTTTTCTTTATAGCCTTGTCTTGGTTAGATAGGTTGATCACAAGGGATGTTTGTTATAATTATTATTGAATATTAATGCTTTATTTGAATACATTGTTTATGCTGGTCTCGTGACACATTAAGAGGAGAGAGGCATTAAATTGAATGTAAAAATTGTTTTGAAAACTTTAAGTTAAAAGTAAAAAATTATCCTAAAGTTACAACAAATTAAATTCACAATTCTAATTATAAAATGATAAAAAAAATTACATCATGATTTTTTAGGTGGTTTGGTTTCGATCTAATAAACATGCATCAAACCCTAATCCAATTAGATATAAACTTAGTATTTACTTTTTACTCTTTCACAATTGGTAGGTAGAGAAACTATTACAAGAATGTATATATTTTTTAAAAGTTCAAACACAATCTCTTGAATCTTTTTCTTGATGTAAAAGTGTAAAACTTAATCTTGAGCTTTTTACAAGCTAAAATTCTATCTTCTTTAGTTTTTTCATTGTCTCAAATCTAGCCACTCTCTTGAGTTTTTTATGAGCTTAAATAGAACTCTCTTTGAATTTTGTCATAGGCCTCAACCTTAACCTAATATGTGGCTAAAACTCAATCCTTACAAGTTCTCACAAATAAAAAAATTCTCTACTCCGACACTTAAAATGAAATTACAAAATTCCTATAATTGAATTCAAATATATCTTAAGTAAAAATGAATACAATAAAAACAAAAACATGCAAATTAATTTAAAATCTTACGAAATGATGTAAATTTTTTTTAAAAAAATGCTTCTTTGAGTTTCTCACAAAAATCCAATAAAAAATAGTTTCTTGAAAATTGTTTGTGTTGCAAATTTAGAAGACAATAATAGATTTTACAATAAAGTGTAAGTAGTAAGTGTATATTGACTATTTATTTATTATTTTGAAACTAAGGTTTAATGTTTATTTACATATGTTTAGATTAAGTTAGGATTTCTTAAGACTAATCTAAGCCTTTCACAAGTGAAAATAGTTGCTATGCAAGTTTAAAATTTTTTTGAACATCTTTTAGAAATTTTAAGCAAAGCAAGTAGGTCAAATCTTTAAAACAAATAGTCAATTAGAAGTTGTCATTAGCCAATGCTTATAATTAGATTATCATACACAATTCTTTATTTCAGGAAAAAGAAGGATATGTAATGTCTTTCTACCTTATGTATTATTGCTTTTGAACTAGAAATGTTACCTGTGTAAATTCATGTACCATTTATTCGTCTCAAATTAGCAACCTTCAACTAACTTCTAGTCTTAGTACCATATGTTATAAGGAACATACCATATGTGAGTCTCAACTAAGACTCACTACCCACAATATATCTTATGTCCAAGTTGTTTATCTCTTCTAATACATAACGATATATTGTGTTACACCCCATTTTTCTTAGGCTGATTTTTGGTATACATTTTTTTTTTTACATATAGACAGCTCAGATCGTCCCATACCAACCTGAGTAGCCTATGAAAAACATAGGATATAACACATCATTACACACCTACTTTCCTTAACAATGTGGATCCCATCTCCCGGGTACACCGTCAACTCAGGATTCATGACTCCTGAATTAACAGATGGACTCGCGCAATGTTACTCCTACTAGACCCAATACTCCTATCCCATACCGATAGGAGAACCGATCTAATAGAAGTCTGAACCCCCATGGTAAGTTCCATAGTCATGTAATGACCTCACCATCAAAAAAAGATATATAACATCCACAGAATAAATATATAAATATGGCACTCCACACACCATAACACCAAAACAATAAGTAAGATAGTGAATGGAAACTACATCACAAGAATAAGATCCAAGTCCAACAAGTGCAACATCATCCAACCAGATACATAAGTCAGATTCATCCTCACACAATACCTGACATAAGAATAATAGTCTCACTGAATACATCCAATAGCATCAATCACACTAACCAAAAATGTCTCAGAAATCACAGATCAGATATCCTCCACTAGCCTGCTGACCACGATCCCACCTAATCTGGGTGGCGTCAAGTCTGCCGAGCCGCTGGAAAAATATAGATAATAAAGGAATGAGCTACGCCCAGTAGGAAAGACAGCTAGTAAAACTCACATGCAAGAGAAGGATAATAGCAAGAGTATAGGAATACAGCATAACAATGTATGGTGGAAAGGCACTCTCAGTCCCAGACTCCGACCAACCACAGTCACCCCAGTCACACCAGAGTAGCTCTCCTCTGGGCTTCCAGGTAGCATGCCAGTGGGATCGCCCATCTCGAAACATGCATGGCGCTTAGGCAAAGCATGCCAGTGGGATACGCCCATCTCGAAACACGCATCATAACGCCTAGCACCTGACACCTCAGCGTCTATGTAGCATGCGAGTGGGATTGCCCATCTCGAAACACGCATGGCGCCTAGGCAAAGCATGCCAGTGGGATTGCCCATCTCGAAACACGCATCACAACCTAGCCTGGGGTTTCAGGTAGCATGCCAGTGGGATACGCCCACTCGAAACACGCATGGCGCCTACCAGTCACATGTATACTGTGGAAGCTAAGTCTGAACCGCACAGTTACCTACCACAACTACCCTAAAACATCATATAGGGTCTATAGTAGTCCGGTCCATTATGCCAATCCATGAAATATGCCAACACTGAGTAAACTGACTCAAACCATGCCATTGCCATCCAAGCAACACAAACTGTACCAAAATTCTGACTATTCTGGTAGCACTTACCCAAGTGTCACACTTCCTTCCAACTAATCCAGCTGCACTGAATTTATGGATAATTTCCAACAATCAATTTCAACTTGGCTATGTGATTTCCAAAAATCACTTTTTTCTCACTTCAGGAAATTTTTAAATTCCAAAATCAGTTTCCGCCCTTTATCCATTTTCCGAAATTCGGAATAAATTTCCGAATAAAATTTAAATTCCACATATATCCTTTTTCCGAAAATTCGGATTAATTTCCGAAATTAAATTTTCCTCCGCGCCGCGCCGTTCGTCCGCGCCGAATCCCGCTGAACCGGTTTTCGCTGCCGGTTCGGGCCTTCGCGCCGAATCCCGCTGAACCGGTTTTTCGCTGCCGGTTCGGGCCTTCGCGCCGTTCGTCCGCGCTGAATCCCGCTGAACCGGTTTTTCGCTGCCGGTTCGGCCTTCGTGCTGAACCGAGAACCCGCCGGCCGAATAATTAATCCAATTTCCAGCCGACGTTTAACATTTAAATTATTAATAAATATTGAATAATTACAATTACTTAATTAACTAAACCGAAATTAATCTAATCCATCTCCTTCCTCCGCCTGGCGCCCGCGAAACCCTAGCCGATGATTCCTCCGGGAAAATTCCGTTTCCCCCGTCGATTTCCGGCGACCGAGATCAAAGAAAAACAAAATCCGATGTTCATACTAACCTAATGTTTCATTAATGCCACTAATTTCTAAGGTTCAATCAAAATTTCTGCCGAAGTTTCATCCGATCCCCATTTTAACAATCTATGAAATTAAACAAATTTCAGCATTTGATACTATCTTAACATGATTAAAGCACATAATCGAATCAACACATGCTTGGTAAAATTTCCAAATTCGGCGGTTATAATTTTCCGAAGAAAAACCCTAAAATGCTAAATCAATAATTTGCATTAATCAATTCCAAAAATCACAATCCGCATGCTCCGGTAGCTATTTGCAAAATAATCCATATTTTTAATTTGCTAAATAACTAATTTAAAATCTGAATTTCCTACATTTCTTCTCCGGCGACGGTGAAGCTCGCACGCGACCAACCGCTGCTCCTCGTCGAACGAAACCGGTACCAATCGATTCTCCTCGGTCCCGCGAACCTCCAGGTACAAAAAGCCCCTTGAAAGGCTGCCGGAAAGTATCGCCGTTCGCCGCGAACACTTCGTCTCCGGCCACCGCTTGAAACCCTAACAGCCGAACAAATCAGGTTAAATACCCAGCTTAAACCGGTAATAACCCGTTAAGAACCCATTAAGCGCCGGTTGACCTTCTAATAACGCCGCTTAAACCCGATCAGCCGGTTAATCTCCATCGCTGATCTTGTCCGTCCGATCCGTTTATCCGTGACTTATCCAACCGCACGCGCAAACACACTCGGCGAACCGCCCTCCGCCTTCGCTGAATCGCTCCGGTCCGGTTCACGCGCGGTAAAAACCAAATTCCGGTTTAAAAATCTAATAGACCGATTTAACTAGATTTTCGAATTTCCAAAAATCCAATAAATCCAATTAAACAGGGAAAATTACTTAAAAATTTCCTCGGTGCTCCGAAAAATCCCCAGAAAATTTCAGAAATTCTAACAGCCTCCAATTAAGCTCCTGGCTCATCCTACTGTCGATCTGAAATCATCCAAGCCACAATTTAATTATTGAAGATTAAACATATAATTTTTACCCGATATAACATATTGTATAGATGTATTATACATTATGCTTAAGTTTCTAAAATTTTGAAATATTTTTAAATGACTTCAAGAGTCATATCCCACCTGATTATTCATTAAGTTAACCAATTAATACACATATAAATATTAAAATATTGAGTCATATTAAAGTATGTAAGGACACACTCTTAAAATCAAACGAAGGTGATAAAAAAAACTATATAAAATTCACATTTTCTTGACAAAATAATAAAACAACTAAACAATAAAAATGCACATACATACCTTAAAAGTTACCACCTTCTTATAAAATTTGAATCATCATTCTTATTGACCTGATAATATAAATATGATATAAGTACAAAAATATCCCATATAGTTTTCATACTTATTCTTAAGATCTTATAACATATATTATTAAATATCCACAATTCTACATAAATTTGTCTCTTAATATGTAATTTAAATTGACAATGATAATAAAAATACTTAACATGCAAACTAATAAGTGCAAACAATAAAGCAATATTAAAGAACATAAATAGCATATAATAAATAAAAAGTAATAATAAATATACATAACATCTAAGATATACTAAAAAAATATGTTATTAATATATTCACATATGCCATGCCCATAAATGGATGCACACTTTTTATATTATATTATACTTTTTTACTAATTTTCATATTTCTTAGATTTTGATAATTTTTTATATTTGTACTTTTAGTGGTAATAATTTCTCCTTACAATCATTATCCTTATTATATGAGATCCCATATCATCACATATCTTTGTGATATTATTGTATCTTTAAACTTCTATTTACAGTTGACTTGTTGTTTAAATCACATCAACTTCGTCAATCATTGCCTTGGACAAAATATTAGTGAAAGCAAAGTATGTATAATACACCTCTATTACTTATGACCCATAATCAAAACTCTAAACATATAATATAATTTTTTTTAATATAAATTTTAAGTAGATAGAATTTCTCTTATATTTTGCTTTTTTATATATACATAACCATCCAATCATATATAAATGAAACTTGTCACATTCACGTAATTAATGTTCCATATTCTAACCAATTACAAATAAAGTTCATGACGATTTATCTCATCATACTACATGGTTTTGAATATATAATAGGTGCAACAAATATATAAAGATCTCAACATCTATATTTTATGTGATACTAATATACATCAACACATCCCAAAAAATATATATTAACTTGTTTATTACCATTTGTACTTATTATTTCTTATGCTATGCCCCTGATACACTTGAAATATTAATACAAACAAATATGTTATGCCTAAAACTATTCGCTTAGTATTCGAAATACCATAATATATAAATATGCAAAAACATTAAAATAATTTGGTTCATTTGATATGCACTGTCTTAATTCAACAAATAATCCACATATGTAATATATATATATATATATATATATATATATATATATATTACCTATTAGTTTTATATTTTTTATTAAATTAGTATTTGCAAAAAATATTTATTATTTATATTCACATTATGAGCCCCTTTTTCACCTATGAATTTTTATAAATTCTCTCACACGAACAAAACTATTTTGTCTCACGAGAATACACGACTCCTATAATAGATGAGACAATTCTTTGTCTTGTGAAGATTGCATTAAGCATATAACTTAATATGAGACTTGTAACAACTTCTTGGGATTTTATTATGAATAATTTTAATTGATTTTGATATAATTTAGAGATATAAAATCATAAGAAATTAAAAAATATTTAAATTTTCATTAATCATAATATCAATGAGATGAAAGAAATGTTCAAAGAGAGAACTTACTTGAATATTGTAATTTCTTGCTAAAGAATATAGATACTTTATTGGGATGAATTGAATATTGATTTCAAGAAACAACTCACTAATACAATATAAACATAATAAAAAAACAAGTACTCTTAGTACTCAATGTGGGTCATACATGAAGATTTGCAACCCTTAATTAAAACCACACAAAATTCACATAAAAGTTCATAAATTCTATCATGCAAAGCTCTAACAAAAATATCAAATAAAAATAACAAAAAAATATCAAATAAGAGCTATAAATCATGTCACATAGAGCTTCCTATTACAATCTAAAAAGGCCTTTATAAGCTTCCCAAACAAGTTCATCAACCCTATTAAAAAAATCTTCAAATGACTAAAAGATGAAACATAACAACATTATATCCCTTCAATAACACTAGTGCACGTCTACAAAAAAAATTTGAAAACTAGAAATACATAAATATCAAATTTATTTAAAGAGTACACTAAGTTGAAATACATCGTACGTAACAACAATCATGAGTAGTTTTCTTGGATATACAAGTTAGGGCATGGCTTGTCATACATTTTCCAAAGGTAGACTACAAAGATAACCTAATCACAAATAAATGGATTAGTTGACATGATATGACAAAACGCAAAATCAAACGCCATGTTTTCAAAAGTGCGTTTTTGTTCAAATATAGATGAAAGCGAAGGACTTAAATACCATTCAACAAAATCCACCTTTGCTGTCGTAAAACTGCCATACAAAAGTGGTGGTGGTGTAAACTCACGGGCAGCCGAAGGACGACAGCAAGGACGAGAGGAAGGGGACGACTTTGGAATCCACTCTTTCTCTCACTATAATTGTGCCATTCTTCTCGTCTTCGTCGCGGTCACTACGATGATGGACTTGGATTCTAGGGTTTACGAAAATGTCGTAAGTGTCCTCGCCTCCCTTTCGTTTTATAGTGTTATTTACTTTTTGTGTCTTTTCAATTCGACAACTCCTATACTTTATCGACTTCGATTAAAGGTATATCCTAATCGGCGGTGCTTCGCTGTGGTCATATATCTCGTGGGAATCGGGGATGGCTTTCTTTTCATTTTTGAAGATCTCGTTTATAGTACTTCTGTTTGCGTGTTGAAGCTTCTATAGTGGTTCTTCACTCCACTGCTTGGAATAAGGACTTAATCTCAGTGGATTGGTCAGAATTTTAGGATGTAACACCTTGGGGATTCTACAAAACAAATCTCTTGTTTCTTAGGGTGGATGGACAGCTTCTAGTTTAACTTCCAACTTAAATATGATTTATTTTATTTTGAATGTTTGTATGTCTAAGATTCTATGGAATTTTATATCTGTGCAAATCCTTGATTGATGTCAATATCGAATCAAGCATCACAAATTATTTTTTAACATTTGATAAGAAGTTTAATGTCTTATGCTTCACTTAAATTAGTAGGAAAACTAATCTATTAGAAGATTTATTTAGATTTCATCAATAAAACAATATTGTACCATATTCATATGTAGTCTTAACTTCTTCTAAATTTTTGTAGCATAATTAAAATTATAAACGAGGTACACATTCTAAATAGTGCAAAGAAAAAAATTTCAAACTCATCATAATTAAGAAAGGATCAAATAAATTCAAATTCTTTGAAGCATTGTTGTGGTAAGTTCTAAATCATTTTTAGACTTTCAATGTTTAAATATAAATACATTTTCTTCATTTTTAACAAAAAATGTCCTAGGAGTTATCCTTATAGTTTTTGCATAGATGTTATAGACCTTTTGAAGTTTATTTAAGAAATAGAATGCTAAAGTAGGGAAATGACACATGCATAGACATGACATCACAAGAGAGAAACAATACTTGGATGAGAATATTAAATATTGATGAATGATTTTTTATTAGCTTTTTAATGAAGATTTTTTGCGATATAATTTATTTAGGGGAGCTTAGTTCTTAGAAAGAAACAGCATATTTCTTTGCTTATAAATTAGATGCCATTGTTATGCTTGTTTGGATGTTTTTGGGAGGAGATTATATGTGTTGGCTTATTGAGTTTTTCATTATTATTTTGAAATAAAAAAATATATCATAAGGGAAATTACTTTGAGAATAAAAGACGATTTTCAAAATTATGCTAACTATAGAGGAATTAAGTTGATGAATCATATTTCAATGCTCTAAAAGAGTCTGGTTGAGCATAGAGTATGAAGTGAGATTGACCTGTTCGAGAATCAATTTTCTTTATGCTTGGAAGGTTTACTATTAAGGTTATAAACTTACTAAGAGGTTTAATGTAGCATTAAGTAGAAGAAAAGGAAATTTTTGCTTAATTTTAATTCACATAATTTTAATTGATCTAGATAAGGCATCAAGGAATTGTTTTAGGTTTTTTATATTTTTATGTTAAGTGGATGCTTTTGTTAATCAAATTCAAGATAAATATTGTGGTGTATATTTTTTGATAGTGATTTGTACTTGTTAATAAAAATATAGGGCTTGAGCTGAACAAGATAAATGGAGAATCACTTTGGAGTTCAAGGGTTTTGTATTGTAGTAGATTTAAATTTGTGTATATGAAATATTAGTTTAGTCAAGGTAAAATACAAATAACCTAGAGATTAATGATTTGTTTCATAAGATATTGAAGAAAGAGATTTTGTTGTCTTATTTTACACTTTAAAATGATAGTTAAATTTAATGAGAATTTTAATAATAGGATTGAAGTAGATTAGATAAAATGAAGGTTTCTTTTGTGATATATTATTGAAACATATTACTTGATAGTAAAGGTTAATTTTATAGGATTTTTTTGAAATAGTTAGATTATGATACATAGTGTTTTCTTACAAAGAGCGGCATGCCAAAAAAATAAGTTTGCATAAATAAGGATGCTAAAAGGGATGAGTAGCTATATTTGAAAAGATGTGATTACAAATGAATGTATTTTGGAGAAATTATATGTATTATTGATTGAGCGTAAGCTTGAATAGAGTTTCCTTAAATAAAATTGTCATTTTATATGTAAACCACTCAATGCCCCTATTAGAAGATATGAATTTATTATGAGATTAGCAAATGATCTATTGTTTGGAAGGGGGTTTTTAGGTCTCGACTTGTTGGTGGTTCAGGACCAATGGAGGTAGGTGGCATGATTGCTTTAAGCAAGCTTGTAGTCAATTGGCATGACTCTTTTACTCATCTACATTGGGGTTGTAGTTGATGCTTTAGGTTTCCCGTTGATATGTTGGGTTAAGGCAACGAAAGAGAGGTTCTTGACGATCAAAGATGTTGCTTTGGAGAACATGGGAGAATTGTTCGATTTGAGGAAAATGGCAACGAAGTCATTGAATGTGAAATGACTCTATATGGCTTTTTGTAAGAACCTATGAAGATGTGATAGAAAATAATTTGATTGGTGGAGTGGTACAATGATGTTGAAATTGTTCCTTTTGGTTTTGAAACCCCAAAAGTGGGTTGTATCTCTTCAAGGAAAGGTGGCTTCAAAGCTCTTGTAACTTGGATTCCTTGGCTTTGCATGACACAAGCTTGGTGGAATGCCTCTAAGAAGGTAGAGACTAGTTAGATGAAAATTCCATTCAATAATGTGTCAACCCTAGTTTGGCTAGTGAAGTTATGACAAATTCTTACTATGGTGCTTAATGGATTCAAATAGAAATATGATAATCTTATCTATTTTCTTGGAAGTCCATCTCGTCCCATTTCTATTAACTAACTAATAAAATTAGTCTAGAAAATTTTCATCTATATAAATAATAGACCAAAACATTAATGAGTGGGACATTTTCCCTTCACATCGAATGTCTTCAATAGTTGTGGTATGGACCATGATATTTTCTATGTGAATGAATTTCTTTAAAACACTTGAAAGAAGCCAAAATATTCCCTATACCAAAAAGATCTTCACCAATGCTAGTGATGCTTCCTTGATCCTTACAATGCTAGTAGTCATGCAATCTCAATTTATAGCATGCCTCCATAATTTAACTTGTATGTCTTGGATTCCTATTACTTTATAATGGGACACATCCAAAGTCTTCTATTTTCTTTAACAACCATGAATCTAAGACAACCATGCAAATCGCAATTGATGCCATGCTACCATAGTTTAACCTATGCCAACCTAATAAATTGATTGAAAAGATTGTAAGCGAGAGAGATATGTAGTATAGCTCAATAGAAGTAACAAAGTAGTAGCTTGCAACTTAGCTCAATGAATTGATGGTTGGAAATAATGAGGGAAGAAGGTCAACACGTAGCCTTGCCTTTGTCCAAATCCTCACTAAGTGAATGATAACTTTCAAGAGTTGCTATTTATAAAGATACACAAGTGAATATTAGCCTTGAACATTATGTTTGGGCTCCTTTTTGTAAGCCTTATAATGCCCGCCAATAGCTCCAAACAATTCTGAATGGCTAAATCAAAGTTCCCTAAAAACTAGTTAAACTAGTTGTTACAATCTTGAACTGATCATTCCGATCCAAAGATCGTGCAAGGTATGACTCTATATGCAAATTGTTCGATCCATTAGATAGGTCCAATGTTGATTTAAAAACTCACACATAATCATATTTATATGATATGTACATTGTACGCATACGAATAATATACTCGTAGACTTAATTTTTTAGCTCTCGTGGTTTTATAAGATTGTTCAGTATGATAACAAGGATTGTATGTGTATGAAGTCATTTACATTCTTTACTTTCATTATAAATAAATAATAATACTCGTACAATAAGGGATTCGTACTTGTATGATGACTTTTGATACTCTTGTTGTCTATGTCTCAAAACAATCACTCTATGTTAAATTTGATCATAGAAGTACGATGAGTATCATTGTACTGTATAAAGTTCATCAACTCCATACATCTCCTAATTCTTTTAGTGAAAAACAAATAACTTGAACAATATGAAGATCATAAATGTATAACAAAACAAACCTCAGATCACACCTACATTACTTAATCCGATCACCTTATCCGATTTACAATAGAAATGGTCTTGCAAGCACGATTGATATATTAGATTATACGAAGTATATGGTTCTAAGCCTCAGCAAATACTTTTATGAAGAATCATGAAATGTACTTTTACAACAATAATATTGTACATGTACAAATGATATAATCAGTCAACTCAACTATGGATCATCCATGTTTGATTCTCAGTCCGATCCCAAAGCTAACTAGATGAGGCTGTCGTATAACTACAATTAGCATATATTCTTAAGATCAACTCGATTCAATCCATTTTCAATTTATATTTAATTGGGCTAAACTAGCTAATGCAATTTATTTTCTAGTTTAAGACATTCATATGTAAGGTAATCTAGATGAGATGCGCGCTTTAGGTAAATCTTAAAATGGGTACATGAATGTTTTTCAAAGTATTTTATACTCTTACTTTATCTTACTAAAACGTAACATCTAAAGTAAGTTATTATAAGTTTCACATTCTAATATCAAAAGAAGATGACTCAAAAAGATTTCTTTTTTATGCTACTCAAGTTTGTGTTTCTCTTGATGTCAATTGTAATTCAATCCAAAATATTGTTGTTAAGCTTCTTGATTTAAGTGATCAAGTTCTCCACATAAATGATTGATTTAATCTTGAGATACATGATTTAAAATACTTAAACAAATATTATTAAAATAATATAATGATCTTATTATCATCAAATTAGTAGTACAAAAACCAATGATTCAATATTATATTCTAATCATAAGTTACTAAACTTTATTATATTATGATTGCGCTATCTCACTTCGCCAATCTCAACTTGTTCCCATTTACTATGCTTTAATCACAATCGGCCAAACGAACAAAGTCTAAGTGCCAACTATGAAGATGTTGTGATGGATGAATGTGTGGATTAATTCATGATGAGAAGCTAAGAGACCTTGTTGTTAGGTGAAGCTAAGCTTCACTTTACCCTTTCTTATCTAACAATAAATATATTAGCAGGTGCTCAAATTAGTTGAACAAAATTCATGGTGTGTTTATTAGCAAAGGAAGAGGAAGAATGAAAAGCACATTAAGAGGTTGCTAGGACTATTCTTTTGTGCTGATTTAATTGGCATGAGAAGATTGATTTCATTGACTCTATTAATGGGATTCCTTATAGTGCTGTTGTATGGAAATCATCCACTTTTCCCGACCCCACTCCTCTTCCACGTACACAAATATGCACTCATCTCTTTGCTTTTTGAACTCTCAACTTATCTTGTGTTTGAAAATGCTTGTTCATGTCATGCTTTGTGCTTCTTGTTTGCCACATTTATAACTGCTCAGTGTTTATTTAAAAAAAAAAAAAATCATTATAAACTTGTAAAGCCATGAAGATGGACAATTAATTTTAACAGAAATTGGTTACTCCTATATCTTTGTTTACTATTTTAATAGAATTAGGAATATTAGTTTTCACTTGTATTTGACCATAAGTTGTTGAACTAATTAATACTGTCATGGTTGAGTTGTTGTTATTGAATTGTATGGTGATAGAGAATAGAAATATAATTGATATTTGATTGCATTCATGAAAGGTGAGATTTCATGGTATGATGCGCTGAGATTTTAAAGTTGAATTGCTCCTTGTTTATGTGATTTCAGCTATGGGCTGGCTCAAATGAATGAAAAGTCCATTAGCTGTAGCATTGTTTACACCTTTTCCTACTTTGATACTGATTCTCAGTTTGATTTGTTGACAGGTGATTAGTGACAATGATGTTCGCAACATTGTCTTGTCTTATCTTGTTCATAATTGCTTCAAAGAAACAGCTGAAGCACTTCTTGTTGGTACTGGGGTACAACAACAGTCAGTTGATTTTCTCAATGACATGGAGAAGAGAAAAGGTAAGTGGATACTTCTTCTGTTTGGGTTAATTGTACATGGAAAAGAGTTGTTTCTATTGCTGTATTTTCATGTTTAATTTATCTTGACTTTATGAATTTGCTTTGGATTATAATTGTTGAACAATTGTCCACTTTTTCTGGAGTCCTTTAAGGTGATATAGCTGAGTGTAGAATTTGTTGATGTGAAATGTCCAGCATTCTTAGATGATTGTTCAATAATCGAAGAGCAAAGAGAAAGAAGACCAGAAAAGTGGAGTGAAAACTGTGTTAATCATAAAATCATAATTCAGCAAAACCATGTTGTCAATGTGCCTCCAAATCTAATTAGATCAACTCTCAATTACAAGTACAAAATGGGCTTCTTCCTTTTGAGAAGCCCAATTTCTTCTTGCAGCATAATCCCTTCAAATGATTAAAATCCTATTGACTGGACCCTTGCCTCAAGTTAATTGGTTAGAATTTCTCTTTTTCAAATGGATGAATTTCTGTTATTAAGAACTTTGCTAACTTCATGGATGAACATGAAAGTCAATAGGCATCTTCTTGTAGTTGTGTACTTGCCATATATTGAATTGTCTCTGGTGGCTTCAAATTGTTTGGCAATTCCCCTAGGTAAATGTTTCATGAAGATCAATCAAAATTATGACTATTGGTACTTGGGAGATCATAATATTCTTTTCTTGGGTTATTTGCTTACTATTGATTCATTCTATTACCAACCTTGTGCCCTACAGTCATATTTCTTGCTATTACAACTTTGATGAACGTTAGATATCTTTTAAATCACTAGTTTGGTGTGATCTGCAATATGTTTGTTTGGTACGTAAGTTGCATACTTGCCAAATGCTATATGTGGTAAAATACTTGTATATTGTTTCGATGGTTAGGATCATGTTATTTTTTTATTTTGTTGTAATCTTGTTTCATTGAGTAGATCATATCTGTATGTTCAGAGAGACAATGTAAATTGACATTTTCAAAAATATACGTAGGCATTTAGGGTAGACTTTTCTCTTTCATTTTGTTTTATCATCCAAAGAATAGCTTGCCAATCACATCTTGTTCTTTGTCATCCTGTTTTGACATTTCATAGACGTGTCAGGTGACATGGATATTAGGGCCTAAATTGAGAGAGATGCCTCTTTCTAAGAAAGGATCAATGACAGCATGTCTTCTTCCTCTGCACTAGTGGAGGTTGTTGTCTAAGCTGCTCTAACTTTCCTTGTTTTTAGGAAACCCCATCAATACCTTCCATTGAGGAAGTTGCATTGGGAGCTAAATTTTGAGGGATTTGATTTTTCAATTTGCTTCTACAGATCCCATTATTAAGTAGCACAATGCACTCTTCTTTAGAGTCATTAACTGAGGGGGATATTGCTAGATTGACCAACTACAGGGAAGAAGCCCTTTCAAAAGCTCCCCTTGAAGCAACAAAAGAGAACTTCACATAGAAGATGTCTTTGGCCATAGAGAATAGGGGTGGTCAAGTTTTGGCCACTAGAGCAAAAATCATGGGAATACAAGAAGTGTTGTGAATGAGTTGGATGAGGTACAATCCCAAGCTATTACGACTCATAAATGTCAGCTAATAAAATTCAAGTTTGATACTAGAAGAAAATATAAGATATGCTATTATTTAAGGTGGATGATGTGTCTAATTCTGTATGACATGGAAACATAGAGAAACCTTTTACTCTCCTTTTGACAGATAGAGGAATAATATTTTCCATACCCTTCCAGCGCTGATATCACAAAGATGATTTCCTAGATGTTGAGCAATGAGCAAAGATGGAGAACTTGCTAAGGTTTGCTGCAATGTTGCATTAAGTCTAATGAGTGACAAGGACTTGTGTGAGGAATGTTAAGTTTGAGGAATTGCCAATCTAGAAGAAAGATCAGGGGCATTAGAAAAAAGTTAATAGCTTCAAGTTTGGTTTGTTGCAAAAGATGAAATAATTAGCTGTGATGCTTTTACTAGAAGTTTTTATAGTTACTGATATACACATTGCCGCCTTTTGATCATTTGAGGAACAATGTCGTAGCAACATAGTGAAGGCCACATGGGATGCTGTTTAGATAGCAGTCAAAGATTTTTGGAGTTAAAAACTTTCAGATACAAGACCACATACCGTAAATGAGATGAGTTACTGATGAACTTATGAGAAATGTTGTCAATGTTGAATGTCATTGTGTCCCTGATGTTTAGACTCATTTTGGCCCAATGAGCATCACAAGGTTGCTGCATATGGTTGAAATAACTTCTCAAGTTCTGAATCAAGAAAGTCGCCATCGTCATTGACCTTATGTATGGCATACTTCCTGTAACTCATGAGGTAGGATGATGAAATTTTAATTTTTTTAGCAACTTTCTTTTTTTCTTTGTACTATCATTATTTTGTGAAAATAAATATCTGTAGCTAACTGTACATCATTTTGTGATAAATCAAGATTTATTCCACAATGGTAATAATAAAGAGCAGGTTATAATTAGCTTGTGTCTCACATTAATTGTCATACCACATTAGGATTTTTCATGTGTTGTGTTGATAAAATGTTATCTTTGGCATTCTACATGTGGCTTTCCATTTTTTATGGGAAATTTTGATCTTGAATTGTTTCTTTTTTTTTTATAAATTCAAAGTGAAAACTTTACTATTTTGTTAGCCTTGTCTTTGTCTTTCTTTCCTTGCTATGAAGGAAAAAGCATTAGTTAAAACCTTTGAGTCTTTTTAAGTATATTCATTGCAAGAGTGAGGAAGAATGATCTATCTGTTCTTCTTAGTTTGTTTAAAAGTTCTTTGTAGTCTACATCTTATGATTATGTAAAACTCTAGCAACAAGTCTTACCTTAAATTGATTCGTACTACCATCATCTTTGTATTTGATAATAAATTTCCACTTAAAGCTTATCATGCTTTTTCTATTGGAAAAACTATTACTTGTATGTCTTGTTTCTTTTAAGAGCTCGAATTTCTTTGATTACAGCTTTTTTGGATTTAAGATCTCTAAGAGCATCAGTGATCTTGGGAATCAAGACATCATTAAGACTTGAAATGAAAACTTAAAAGTTTTGAGATATGTGGGCGTAAGAAAAATATTTCTAGATCAGATGTTTACAAGATCAGTCACCTTTTTTTTATGACAATAGACCAACTCAAATAATCATTAAACAAATTAATAGAAATATCTTTATGATAAATGTTACCTTCAAGATTATTTGTATTTGGAATATGTCATAATTAGGAGCCTGATCTGGATCCTTCTATCTAGTATGAGCTCTTCGTGAGTTGACATTATTGTTAGGACTTTGAGGAGACTTGGGCTTAGGATCAAATAGCTAATAGAGTGGATTCCAACTAAGAAGGATTTTGTGGTCAGTGACTTTCTTCAATGTCTCAAAGATGAGATTCTGTGCATAATTGACCTTTCATTGAGTCTTAGATTGAGAATAAAACTATTGACTCTCAAAAAAATGTGACATTCGTAGAAGAATAGTTTTTTTTAGTGAGGAGAGAGTAAAGCTTATATTGCTTTTGACTTAATGAATAACTTAAAAAATTATAATTTAAAGTCCTAGGATAAAGTTTACATTTGCTATGATCATGGAGATGTACTAGAATGTTATACCAAAAGTTTTTATCAATATGAAGGAATTTATTCGAGAACGATGGTAGAATTTTTGTAGTGTTCAATTTGAGTTTTCAAAAAATGAGTGCCTTAGAAGGCATTAGGTTTATAGCATAAGTGTTTATAAGAATGGCTTCCCCTTGATAATATTTAAGAATACTAGTGGAGTACATAAGTGACCTAGCTACTTATAAAAGATGTTGATTTTTAATTTTAGGAAACTCATTTTGTTGGGATGCATCAACACTTGAGTTTTGTTATAAAATGTCTTGTTTTCTTTTGATATTCCCTTAAAATCAAATTAAAAATGCTCTTTCTTATTATCAATTTTCACAATTTTGATTTTAGTTTTAAATTAATTCTGAATCACGATATGAATGTTTAAAAAATGTTATCAATTTCAGTTTTTTTATAAGAAATACCCTATTGAACTTTGTTTGATTATCAATAAAAAAAAACAAACATAAGTCACCCAAAATTATGTTTTACACAAGAAGAGCCACAAACATCATTATGTGTTGACGAGAAAGGATTAGAAGGAATGCATGAGCTACTTTGGAAAGAAAATCGAGATTGTTTGAATGTTAACAAATTTTAAATTAAAAATTATTTAGATCTTTATTGTTAAATAATGGAGGACACTATTTTTAAAATATCAAAAACTTGGATGTTTTGAGCTAAAATGTTATTGAATGATCTGACAAGTATTTGTTATAAAATGTTATAGCATGATTTAACCAACTTTTTGGTAGATGACTTTTTGATTGGAAAGTATTGAATTCAGTTTTGAAATTTCCACAAATTATTTAAAAATTTAGCAACAAAGTGCTAATCTTTTGTCAACTTACTAATATACAATAACTTGTTTAATTTAGGAACCAACAACATGGGTGAAGAGTGAGCCTCTTTTATAGTAGCGCAAAAGTGGTCCCTATTTCCTGTGACTTTGATCTATGGACAGTTTTAACTATCCACTATTAGTTTGAATGGTGTGAAGTTGGTTAAAATCCAAGGACATCTTATCATAAAGCTCCCAAGTTAACAATCTAAGTATTAGCCTCATTACTCTTCACATGAAAAGCCCACATAAGATTATTTTGGGCTATTGTTCCAATAGAATTAGCATGAGGTTGATTACTGCTGATGAATTGACACTTATTTCAAGTTGCTCTTTGCTAAACAAAATTGATGTGTCATCTTCAAGAGTGGAAATCATGTCTTTGGAGAAAGAGCTTTTTTTGTTCTAAGGAAGATTTGCATCAGCAAATGGGTCAATGATATTCCAACTCTTCTTTTGGATCTCTTCCCTTTGAATCTCATCAAATTCTTCTTTGAGGCTTGGTGGAGAGAATTCTGCAAGAAACATCGTTAAGACTCATCTGCAGGCCAATTAAGAACTCATATAATTGCTTCTCCATGATTTTCTTGTATTTCATGCAAGTGTCATGGACAATCGCAGTCGTAGTATTTAAACTCGTTCTATTATTGCCATTGTCATTTGAAAAAAATTAAAGTTTCAAGTCATGATAAGATCTTGGAGTTAGCCATGGAGAGTGCTCTCAACATTCAACAATTTTGATGTATTTGCAACATAAATGTAATCAACTTCCCTTGGCCATTTTGTATAAAAGGAAATTCTCTCCAATTTCATTTATCATAGAGTTGAGGAGCCATGCCAAGATCATTTTGTTCTCTGACTTTCAAACCAGGAACTTGGTGCCTTTTTCCTTTGGCTTGACCATAACATCAATGCAGTAGTCATATGTTTTTCTTACATATAAACATTGTAATGAACTAAGATCATTGAAGTAATTTTGTTTGTTTAGTTTATGATTTGTGATGCTGAAGGATTTGCTATCCATGAGACTGATACTATTGCTCCAATTTGATTTGAAATCACTATGGATGATTGTCTTTTTGGTGACTATGAAGGATTTTCGGATGATTTAGGGTTTTAAAGGAGGCTTTGGTGCAATGTAAATTTTTTATTAATTGAGATTCAATGTATGAAAAAATTAAATATAATCAACCGTAAAGAGGAGGAATCGAATCCCCCATAATATGAAAACTACAATTAAAGAAGCAAACTTTCTAATGATCATGTAACAACCTACACATAATCTCCTAGTAGTTAGAAACAAATAAACAAATAAAACTGAAGAGTTCTTACTGTCTAATTTTTTAAAATGACAAACTAAATAAAGAGAATAATAATAATTATAATAAATACTGAGATATTTCATAATAGATGTTAACCTATTCTATTTAAGGAGAATAAAACATGGGAATTTTTTAAGGTCTCGTCCAAAGGAGCATACTATATAAGAATAATCAGTATAGTTTTGTGTTTGAAGGAAATGTTGGATGATCTTAATTGATTTTGACCGTGTCCATAATATTCCTGGATGTTAGTTAACTGAGGTAGCTAGATAGTTGATGAAGGTTTATAAGTCAGTGAAGCCATTCCTTAAGTAAAGAGCTGAGGAAGAAGTACAAGTGGAAAGCAGGGTACACGCAGAATGAATGAAGAGGAAAAGAGTGATTCATGGGAAAAAGAACTGGTTATTGATGGTATTTCCTCTTCTTCTACCAAAAGAAATGGTGATGGAGATGATGTTCTTGTCAGAAACAATATGAAAAAAATCTGAAGCCGCATGAAAACTTCGATCAGGAACTTCACAAGTGGTGGCTTCTACACAAATGGAGATGAAACTGTCAAGCAGTGGATGTGGGGTGCACTGTCATGGAAGGAGAGACTTTTTCAGCTGAGATTAGTGCTGATCAATGAGCTGGTGGATTTATTCTAGGTGAGTTTCAAAGGTTAAATTTGTTTAAAAAGAAAATTTACTCGAGCAAGATTCTGTTCCCTCTAACTACTGTTTGTGGTAAGGAGGTGCAAGTGGGTTGAGGAATAAAACATCAGGTTGTAATTCTACTTGATGTGTAGTGTTTTTTGGGAGATTCTATGATAAATTCTGTGGTGATCAAGAGACTAATTCACTTGAATGAAATAAGTATTGATGGTCTGTGCTAACGTCAATCCAACCAGAAGTTGGGGGAGATAAGGCTAGTGCTGAACTGGTTGAATTAAATGCTAAAGATTTAGCATTCAAGGTTGATGACTAGAAGGCTGTTAACTGTAGTCTTGAAGATAAACATGTAATATTGATGAAGGAAACAAAACAATGATTAATTCTATGGATAAGTCAAGCAGCCAGACAATTCTAGATTCAGCTCAATTTATGAAGCAATTCAAGAAATTGATGATGTTTGACTTTTGGCTTTTCACACCTTTTTAGAACTACAAAACATTATCTTTGAGGAGTGGTTGTTTATGATTGAGCCCTTGGAAGCCCTTTGTATTGTACTTGAAGATACGAGAAAAGATTCTAGATTGGTGTAAGCCACATAAATGGACATGACGTACAAAACTAGTCAGATTACTCCTAATGAATGAAAAGGTTTTATTTGTTACTTCATACTAACATAGCCTTCTATGCCATCTTAATAGAAGTAATTGTCTATGTGCATTTTGCTAAACTTATTTTCTTGTATTGTGAGTTTTATGCCATTGTCATATGACGTAAGATGTAAACTATATTTATTTGATTCGTACTCGTTTCATTTTGCTATTCAGTTCATAAGAATATATAGCTCTATTGGTCAAGGTTAAAAAGTGTTGTTAGGAGAGTTGGATAGAATGTACATGCTCTTTGAGAGCACTTCCTTTTTAATGGGATGACAACCATTAAGAAAGAATATGTAATACAATAAGTGTGATGTTTTTCCTTGGTCTACATGAGCTCATTTGATTTCTACATCTTGAATGTATTCCTTTGTTATGCCAAAAAGTTTTGACGAAAAGATAGACGAATTATGGGCAGTTTTTGACTTTGTTTCTTTGTTGGGTCATAAATTGTCCAATAGAGTAGATTTGGCTACATTTTATGAAGTGTCTCTCAGTGACTCTAATGTTCCTTTTTTTGTCGAAGAGTTTATGCTTTACGCACAAGGTATTGTGGTGGTCGAGCAAATAACTTTTAACCTTCAAAAAAATAAATAAATAATCTTTTTCTTCAGCTAGGTGAATTAGGAATTATGACAATGCAACTTTTAATACTAAGAACCAATCTTGTGCTAATCCATCCATAATTCAAGAGAACAATTTACACTTGATCACTTCAGCCAACTGAACAAAATTGTTAATCGTGACAACATTATTCCTAAATAACTTTTCTCCCATTGGTGTTGAGATTGAAAGGCCTGAAAGTTAAACGCGAGTTACCCATCTAGAGTTCTTTGGAGAACACGGAGAATCAATTTGTTCTTTGAAGAATGTGGAGAAGCAATCATTGTTTCCGTAGTTGTGTCCTTCATGGCTAATTATATTGCTGGATCATCCCTCATGCTACCTTATAGGGCTCTTTTGGCAGATGAGGTCTGCAAAGTATATCTTAGGGAGGAGGTTGGTTTCAAAATTTCTCAGATGATGAAGCACCAAACCTTCATAATCATAGTACTGTGGTGAGTTAGGGACTTTGGATATCGGCACCATTAAGGAAGGTGGCATTACTTACGTGGGCTGGCCGAACTGTTGTCAATAGTTGCGTTTTTATTTACTGTTGCTCTTTGAGCAGTGAAACTCTTGTGAATCCTGTTGTTTAACTTGTAAGCTTTGAACAATTCAGGAAAAATTGAGCTGGCTTTTACTCTCTCAGTTTGTGTGCGAGTCTCCGCAACTTGGTTGTGGGAGCCTCAGTGACCTTGACTTTTGGTCATTTTTGACTTGAACTCAAAAAATACTGGAGTCTCATATCACTATTTCGCACAAAGATTAAAGAGAAAAATCCTAGTGGAATGATATTCCTTTAACTCTTAGGAGACCTGATTTCTTCTTAGACCATATTACCTTCCGAAGATTTCACTGAGCTCATTATTCTGGATTGAAAATGATTTTATCAAATATATGGATGTTTATGAGAGCAATTTTTTAGGGAGAAGCTTATTTATTATTTAACATACTGGTGAGCTTGCATCATCCTTTTAACGTAGAAGATTGTGTTTTGAATAGCTTAACCTAACTGCACTTTCCTTTGCCTTATGTCTCTAGCAGCAATTTTCCATTATGTGTTGGAGGGGAATGCTCTTGGAGCCATAGAGTTAACTGAACAAGTAGCACCCAACTTACTGGAGCAAAATGAGGATCTGCATTTTGATTTGTTGGGGCTTCATTTTGTCGACCTTGTATGTGCAAAGAAATGGTGAGAAATCTTCTTTTTCCCCGATATATGTTTATCGATAGTTGGATATTAAATAGTGAAGTAAATTATTTTAATGTTTGATAGGGAAGATCTGTCTTTTGTTCTTCCCTTAATATTTTTCTTTTATTGAAAAAGCATGCTTTGAAACTTGTTCAAACAAATACTCGATCACATTTCAGAGTATATTTTTGCAAAAAAGTAGAGTTTGCAGAAGAAATGTCACATATCGCTCGAGTAGGCTTCATGCCTTTAATTCTTGCATGGCAGCACAGAAGCTTTGGAATTTGCCCAGGCAAAGCTAACATCCTTCGGAAAGATTCAAAAGAGTATCGAAAAACTTGAGGTACATGCATTTCCAGTTTAAAGAACATGAATGCATTATCATGTAACTTGGTTGATTTCTCGAGTTTTATTGTAAACAAGGTCTTGCTGTTACAGGACTTCATGGCTCTTCTGGCCTACGAGGAGCCTGAAAAATCCCCAATGTTTCATCTTATTGGTCCAGAATATCGTCATAGTATAGCAGATAACCTGAATCAAGCCATACTTGGTATAATATGAGCCTTTCTATATTATTTTTTACTTGGTTTTACTTTTCATTCCTATGTTGGAAAGCTAGCTTCCTTACAGTTTTTCTCTTTTGCATTGGCAGCCCAAGCCAATTTACCTGCATATTCTTCAATGGAGAGGTTGATACAGCAAGCAATTTTGGTTAGGCAATGCTTGAACCAGGAGCTTGGCAAGGTATAGAATAGAACTCTGCCTTTTCTCTTAATGCTCTTTATACATTAGCTATTTGTGTTTTTGTGGCAAAAAGGAAGTGGCTTAAGCTTATTTTATTTCATTATTTTAGATTTACACCAACATTCTTCTTCTTTTTCTTCTTCACACCGACCTCCACAAGAAAACAGCATGAAAACCCTTCAAAATTTTCCTAACAAAAGATCTTCGGTTCACATTATTCTGAAGTTATTGATAAATTGTTTGATGAATGTGTTGCTGATAAATTGTAGAAATGTTTGGTGGTGTGAAATGACTAAAATGATATTAGATTTTTTTTGTCAAAATAAAAATATATTTGGAAAAGGGATTAGTTAAATGTGAAACAAAAAAAATCATTTTAGAGATGATGTGTTAAGCAAGTTTATAGGAAAATTGCATAGGGATGGAGGTGTGGCTTGGAAGTGAGATGCTCTTAAAAATGTTAATTGAAACATTTGTTGTCCATGAGGTTACAAGTAGACCATATCTTCATGATGAGAAATTAACTACTGTTTGTGGGAAGCTAAGTTGATTAAACGATGGGGCATGGGATAACAATTGAAACCCAATTGTATCTAAAGATTATTCTTAAGAGCCCTGCTTAAATGTGTCACATCCTTTGAATCACAAGACTAATATCAATTCATGAGAAACAATGCAAAAAACCAAACCAAGGTTCATACAATGATGTCTTAATGCTCTTTATACACTAGCTATTTGTATTTTTTTTGGCAAAAAGGAAGGGCCTTTGGCCAATTTTATTTTATTTCTTCTTCTTCTTCTTCTTCTTCAAATCAACCTCCACAAGAAAACAGCATGAAAAAACCTCATAAATTTTCATAGAATCTATCAAATGGCCCCAAAAGACTCCTTCCAAGAGAACTACTTTTTATTCACACAAATCTTGCAATCTAAATTGAGTTTTTGAAAAATATGATTTATCTTAGATAGAAAGAAGAAATTATGCTTGTAATTTGATAAATTTTTTGATAAAAAATGCATTTATTAAGAAGATCACATCAAACAAACCTTCATACAAATTCTATTTGATGATTAGCTATTTCAAGCTGAAATGATTACTACTAAAAATGGCCTTATGGCTACAGGATGGCCCTCCAGCCTTTTCATTGCAGGCTTTCTTGAAGAGTTAAAATGACTTAATTTCTTGAGCACGTGTAATCCAAGAAGAAAACTCCATTTTGCCCACAAAGCCGACAGCTAGAAGAGATCAGGTGTGGAGAAATGTATTAAGCAAAATAGCTTTATTGTATAAGCTTGCATTGCTAAGGTGATCTAAGTTATGGCACCTTTGGCTTTCTCTTGCTAGAAAAGTTTTGGTTATTGCTAAGTTAAGAACTTATTTTGTTAGGGTTTGTTTGATTTTGTGATTCTTGTTTAAAAAATGAGTTTTTTAAAAGAGGTTTTGATGAAGAAAATCTGCATTGATTGTTATTTGTTCATCCCTGGAAAATGTTTATCGACGGAGAATCTTCGAAGGAGAAAAGTTTGATCTTTGTCGTTCTCAAGTATGTCGTTATTTTTGGCATTGTCTTGACTAACAATCAAGTAGACTATGAAGATGCATTTGCAAATTGGCTTGTGAATTGATTGTTGATATCAATTAGATCAAGGTTTTGTTTGTAATGATTGTTTTTGTTTATGAAATTGATTAAAGTATATTTGAAATTTGTTATTTTTAAGTTATTATTGATAGATTGTTTGATAAATATGTTGTTGATAGATTATAAATGAAATATTTGGTATTTGGATTTATATTTTTTTTTCTTTATAATTTTAACTCACATTTTTTTCTTTCCTATAAATTGTAATTAATGCATGTCTGTTAGAATTATTGTTAATAAGTTTTATAAAACGTTTTCTATATTGGGGGTTTTTTAAAATAGTTTTATGAGTGATTTTATGAAATAAATTATAAATAAGTTATTTAACTATTCTTTTTATTACAGTACTTAGAAACAAGTTTGATGATTGTCTTATTGATAAGATTGACTATTTAGAAATTGATGATGGTGATAACATAGACTTTAGGATAGTGATGATGACTTAATGGAACTGACATGTCAATTTGAGAAGAATAATTTTAATAAATTGGTTTAGATAATATGATAAAGAGAGATATATCTTATTTTTCTTTAAGAAATATTATTTATAATTCAGCAGAATTTAAACCACGTGAAAAAAAAACAAAAAATCTTTCTTTTAAAAAAAACTTGATTATAAGATCTTAAATTCCAAGATAAAAAGATCCATTATTGCAATTCATGAATTCTATAAAATGGATGAATTCTAGACAAGTGAAAATCAGTAAATTTAACATATCATTTATTTATTATAAAAGCAGGCATCAATGTGAAATCAAAGTACTCGTTTTATAATATAATTTATGTTTTTTTTATTTTTGTTCCTTTATAAGCTTAATCATTTTTAAATTATCTATATTTTAAAAGAAAAATATGTTTTATAAATAAGGATATATATGACATGTAACGTATCCAAAAACAAAAAAAAAGTTATTATCGAAAATCTTTTTCTTTATTAGAATAATATCCTTTTAAAATACAGAGATTTAATTTTATTTTTATTTACATTAAACATTAATTATGCTAGTATAAATCTTTGTATCGACACGAAAACGCTTGAGAGAGAGAGAGAGAGATCTTTACCAGACATCCTGGTTTAGCCAATCCATGAAGTTCGTTCGCCGTTCATTCATTGACAGGGTTAGGTTTGTTTGGATCTGAAATTTTGCTTCTGTCGATCTCGAGGAAGAATATGGAGGAGATGTACGTTGGTTTAGCGAGTTTTCTTCAGAAGCCGGCGGTGGTGGAGACGCTGATCGACGTGGTGCTGTGCGCGGTTCCGATCTGGGTGGCGGTGATGATCGGTCTGGTGATCGGGTGGTCGTGGAGGCCGCGGTGGACGGGGCTTGTCTTCCTTGGGCTTCGGAGTCGATTCCGGTTCTTGTGGACGGTGCCGCCGGGGCTTGGAGCGCGCCGCCTCTGGCTCGCGTTTACTGCTCTTTCTGCGTTCTCAGTTTGCAACAAGCTGTGGTCCAACTTTCAGGTTAAGGCTCAGCAGAAGCCCGATGCAGAGGTGCGTCTGGCCGAAGGAGAAGATGCAAGCTTTTTGAGGTTCTCTAGAATTCCTTTTGTTTATGTTTTCCTGTGTTTGTTTCCCGTTTTCCCACCTTTTACATTTCCTTCGCTTGATGATCATGAGGTTTCGCATGTCTCACTTGTAGGTATGATCCTTCTGTTGAACGCATATAAATGCTGATGGGTGGATTGTTTGAAGAGGTCTGAGATTGGGTAGGATTTTGATAGCTAGATAAAATGCTCAAAGCTGCTTGAGGAACGTTAGAAATCAGTTCTAGCTTAACGAAATTTACATGAAAAATTTAAAAATGAATGGCCAGTAACTAGATTGGTGTGACGATTAGGTTATTCTTGTAACTTACTACTTTAGGGCCTCCATACTGGATTTGGATTCTATTGTTTCTGTTATGCACCTCGATTTCTTGAGATTTAATTACTTAAAAGCAAGTCTAATATGTGTGTAGTTGCTATGCATCAGAAGGAAATGAATAACTTTCTAAATAGTTACATGCCAACCACCCATTGTTTAGATAGATGTAGTTGTAGCCATGATGCTGTGCGTGAAGGTTGACTTCATTGTATCCTCTTTTCAAATTGCTGGCGGAGCATGGCGAAAACTTTAATAGTTGATTTTGTGCCGCCTGAATGGATGATTGCTTTATTGAACGAAGAAAATCAAGATAATAATATTGAAATACTTGATCCCAAATTCTATATGCCATTAGCCTCAAATAATCTTAATAGTGTTACTTTTGATTGTTGTTAGGTTTTGTTTTGCATTTGAAGAATTTTGCAATCACTATGAAGATAAATAAGAATACATCTATCCTTGGATAATGGGGATTATTGTATTGATTGAATTAGATTTGATAAAGTTTATTTTGAATAGAGTTTGATGGATTGTCAGTTTTAGAAAAGGGGAATTAGCTAGTATGATGACTTAATTCATTCAAGTGGGGAATGTTACATGAAATTTTTTTTTGTATTATTTTCTATTATACATAGGCAATAAGTTTGGATCAAGACAAAAAATCATAAATGGGGGAATACTATGTTTGCTTGAAGGATCGTTTGATCTCGTGCTTGGATCATTTGATCTTATACAATATTGTATGTGCATAATTTCTTTATTATATTATTTGGTGGCTCATCAAATTGCTGATTGAATTGTCTAATTCTTTGGTGAAACAATTTAATCAATCCATGCTGCTTAATGTTTCCTACACATGACAGAAATGATCATCTGATCCCTTAGAGTTGTCTATTGAATCCCAAACAAAGGTTACAAATGACAAACTATAGCATAAGAGTTATTCCAAATGTTTCTTTAACTAAAATAAACACTTTAAATTTGTTCAAATCATTTCATATAGACTTTTAGCATTCCTATGAACCAAATTATTCAATTAAACTTGGAAACATAGAGGAATTTAAAACCTTTTTTGCCTTGACAAGTTTCCTCTCTCCTCAACCCCTTTTTCTTCTTCCTCCATCAATTCAACACCCCTTTCTCCTTGTTTTGTTGTTGTAAATCTCCTTTTCGCTTAACATCTTGTTTAAAATTTGATAGCAACTTGAAAGTTTAGCAATTTTTCCCTATTTGTTTGCCTTTCTCTTTGTTCTTCTTTTCCCTTATCGATTCCTCTCCTTCTATTGTTTTACTTTTTTTTGTCTTATTTTTTAAATTTTTTTTATTTTTTAATCAATTAAATCCCTTCATTCATCTACGCAAGTTTGATGGGAAGATCTTCTTCCTCCCAAGTGGGGAACAGTTATCCCGCCTCAATTCATACTCAATTTTTTACAAACCATTTATTTTTGTTGTTACCCATGTTTGCTTAATGAACTGCATTCCAATGAAATTATTGTTGTTGAATTTAACATGGTGAGACTTTTCTAAAATATCTTACATTTTTGAAATTTGAGTTACTTAAAATTACATTTCAAAATTTGAGGTTGCCGAGCCTTGTAATTATAACATTTCACTTGATGATTATATAAATGTGATTATTTAACTTAACATTTTGTGAAAATTTAGCAACATAATTCATGAGCAATGTTTGATTACTAGGATGATTTAATTCCTCTTTTGAGATAAGAGTTATGCCAATGGTGGAAATTCAAGGAAAATGAGAGAGAAGATGGACTTACTTTTTGGGAATGGTGATGATGTCACATATTGTGATGTTGATAAAGAACAAACATTACTTCAAGATTTTTGCTAGCAACTACTTTAAGATATTAGGTGGAAAACAAAGAACATAAAGACAAAGGAATACAAGAAAAGAGGATGAAGAAACATAAGGAAAACTACTCGACCAAGTTGGTGGCATGAAAGTACACTTGTAGTAAATAATGGAGAAGAATGAAAAAAAGCATGTGGCATTAAAGATAAAACTCATGATATTGTTTAATGGTGGAGAAAGGCAAATGACATGGGTATTGGATGATATAATAGTTTGTAATTTTAAAATGATTTTAATCATAATTATTTTATTGATTCTTCTTCATATATAACATTATTATTTAGTATATTTTTAACATTTTATTCATTCATGACAGTGTATTCATTGTTTTATATGGAATCAAAGAAATATTATTTGGATATGGTTACATAATAGATATAAGTATATATTTATATAAATAATGATTAAAGAGATCATTTAGTTATCTTAGATATCTGATACTTATGATTAAAAATAAATAAATATAATAATTGATTTTTTTAGAGATCTTATCTATGTAATTTTTGGAGGAAAGATATTTTATAGATGACTTGACTCCAGTATGATGTGTGAGGATACCTAGAGTTAGAATAATCTTTATATGCATATACATATTGAGCCACCAATTATTTGTGCACATTGTGGCTAAGAATAGAATATCTTATATTTACAGGTTTATAGTCATAAGTAGTTTATGCACAATGTGGCTATGGCTAGTTATTTATAGGTACAGAGTTACCAGTACTTTCTGCATAATATTGTTAGTGTTAGGATATCCTTCTATTTGGTAGGATGTTGATTGAAGTTATACGATTATTAGTTATTGAATTTAGAGGATAATGGCTTGAAGAAAAATTAGATGTTATGAAATATAATAAATAGAGAACTAAAAATAAGCAAACATTTATAAATATGTATGCTCACATTTTATGTTAGATTATTAAACTTATTGGTTCCCTCGAATCATAACTTATTTCTTTATGGTTATTGATTTTTATGCTATTATGATAATGATTCTATTTATTTTGTCATAGTATTGTTTTTATATGCTATTAAATATTGTATTTTATTTGTTAAGTTTCTTAGAATTTCATCATTATTTACATTACAAATGATATTTTTTATTATTCTAAGAGATTGCGATTTTGATATAATGGAGAACTTTGTTTATGAGATGTGAAAGTTGATAAAGTTTTATCTAGAGATGAGTTTCTACATCTGATGCATATTTTTTTTATATATATAAACTCAATTTTGGAATTGATATAGCTTGGATAATGATATACAATTCTATAGTTGTGAGTTTATCTTGATATTTATTTTGTTTTGGTAGCTTTGATAGTTGGATTTTAGATTTTGTCTTACCATCAAGTCCTTATCTAATGTTTTGATATCGTCACTTAATTGTTTATTGCTACCACTTCATTCCTAATTTTAATTAGTTAAAACAAATTGGTTAGGTGCGGTCCTAACGGATGAATATATGATCAGTTTACCTAGCATCACCTTTGATGCTTATGAAACTTGAAAATTATGTTGAGAAATTGAATCCCTCTGCCTTTGTAATCATACCCAAGGTCTATGAATTCTTCTAACTTCATCCTCTATAGAAACTTAGGATTTATGTGTCAGCCTTCTTCAGGTTTATGTTGGCTAGGAGTTACAAACTAGTAGTGATTTATATACCAAGAAATACCTTTTTGTGAATAACAATTTAAAATATTGAATATGTTCCTAAGACAATTAGGTAAGAATAACAAAGAAGGGCTTTTTATTTCTTTTAAAGAAATTAAGATCTCCATCGATGATTGCATAAAAAACATTTGGAAGGGGTTTCATTTTTCTTACTTTATATGTTCTCTTTGATCTAATTCGATGAATAAGAATTAACATCATTTCCATTCCAGTAACACATCATTTGATGCCGAGAAAGATACAGTAACAGATAAGGATTTGGAACACCTCATTCGTCTTGTTGGTGGTGTGGATGGAGATTTGGCATGGCAAAATCAAATGGAACGCACTACATCAAACATGAGCTACCAAGCTTGGCGCCATGAACCAGAGGTATCTATTTCTTGAACTAATCTAATTTGTTCCTCTTTTGTTTTGAATGATCATCTCATTGATTTCCATCTTTTCTGTTTGTTCTCTTAGAGAGGCCCTGTAATTTACCGTAGTAGAACAGTCTTTGAGGACGCTTCTCCAGAATTGGTGAGAGATTTCTTCTGGGACGACGATTTTAGACCTAAATGGGATCCTATGCTTGTTTACTATAGAATTTTGGAAGAGATTCCTGAATCTGGAACAACTATTGTTCACTGGATAAAAAAGGTTTCTTGCAGCTAAATCTCATCTTAAAAATCTTTCAACTAAATTTATTTATTTATTTATTTCTTCCTTCTTTATGTTTCAGTTCCCCTTCTTCTGCAGTGATCGAGAGTATATCATTGGTAGGCGTATATGGGAGTTAAGAAAGGCTTATTATTGTGTAACAAAGGTATTATTATCTTTCTCTATTGGATGTTTCTTGTTCATGTATTTCTCTTCCTTTTTTGTTCTAATTCTAAGTTAACCTTCAAAACTAATCATATAGTTTAGCAAAGGAGGTTAAATGATGCGAAATGAAAAGGCTTGTTTATTTATGCAGGGCGTTCCTTATCCATCATTGATTAAGAATGAAAAGCCAAGGAGAGTAGAACTGTACTTTTCTAGTTGGCGAATTAGAGCAGGTAACTTAGTTCTCTTCCCCTGTTTGTTTATTCCAAATCTTCTTCTCTTTCCTACCAAAACCCTAGCTTTTCTAGTTCATGTTTCAGTGGAAAATATTAATCCATTGTAAGTAATCACTTATAATTTTTTTTTTGTGGGGAGAAAAAAAGAAAAGTGAAACAAATGATTTTTTTTTTTAAGAAGGTTCCTGTTTGAGTGTTGTTTGCTATGCTGCAGTGGAATCGAGGAGGAAAGACGGGCAGTTGTCCGCGTGCGAGGTGACCCTCGTCCACTACGAGGACATGGGAATTCCGAAGGACGTGGCCAAGCTCGGCGTCCGCCACGCCATGTGGGGAGCGGTTAAGAAGCTGCACTCCGGCATGAGGTCGTATCAGCTGATGCGCAAATCCGACGGGCCCCTTTCCCGCAACGCCATCATCGCGCGAATCACCACCAAGGTCCCGGTCGACGCCGGCCCGGTTTTCTCCATCGAGGCCGGTCCCCCCGACGACGAAGACGACGAACCGGCCCGAGACGCCGGCAGAACCCCCGCCACCCGAGGTGGCGGCATCGACTGGAAATGGGTCGTCGTCGGTGGTGCCGCCGTCGTGTGCGGCCTCCATGCCGGCCTCATCGGAAAGGCGCTCTTCCTCGGAGCCGCGAGAAGGCTTGCCCGAAATTAAATATTTCAAAAAAAAAAAAATGATTGTGTAGTAAATATTTTTTTTAATTTTTTGTTAATTGTGAACTGGATCTGCTTCTCTTTTTCTAGGACAGTGTTGTAGTTTACTTAAGTGAAGGGTCATGCTATGACTTGATTTTTCTCAGTTGTAGAGATGACATTAATGTTTTCTACATCGTACTTGGGAAGAAGATGAAGGGTTTAAGTCGATGATTAGGTCTCATCTACAAAAATGATTGATTCATATGGACATGTTTGTGATTTTAATTTGACTTAATTGATATGAATATTGTTGTGTTGAATTTCTTTTGATTGCTATATTATTATTATTTATAGTTGTTTCATGATTATTATGTTATGTAAAAATAATAATTTATGTTAATTATTTGCTTTGTTTATATATTATGTTCAAGAATAAGTGTTTGAAAAAATTATTTGTTTTTTTAGTTGTTAAAGTTTCATTGTTATTTGATCATCACAATAATGTGTAAACAAACACAAATTTTATGAACTTGTTTATCTTTGTTGATAGTAAAGATGTCATTAATGTTTTGATGTTGTTTGTGGAAGAAGATTGAAGGTTAAGTCAAGGATTAGGTCTTATCTAAGAGAAACGTGTATTTGAAGTTGTTTTTTGACCTAATTTTATTATTTTTTTAATAGATTGATATGAATATTATTTTCTTGAATGTGGCGATTTTTTTTGTTATTATATTTTTATTTGCAGTGATTTTATTATTATATAAGTTTATATATTATATTTAAGAAATAATATTTTGTAATGTTTTTTTTATTTGTCAAAGTTTCGTAGTTATCAGAATTTTATTAGATGATGTCTAACTAAAGACAAATCTCATATTTGATTTGCAGAGATCATGGATAAGTTAAACATAAAAATGTAAAATGTGTAATGTTTTAATAAAAATAATAAAAAAAAAATAGCCATTTTTTATTTTGGGGGTTCCAACTGGCGCATTTAATATTTGACTGATGATACTTTGTTGACGAGATCAATCGTCCTCATCGTTTCCTCCCATCTTCCCCGTACCATGTTCCTCGAACACCAAACTGGGGTATTCCTCTCGATATCTCGAGGTCCATTGGAGACATTGAAACCAGCGGGGCAGCAAAAGGGATGGGCAATAGGGGCCTCAGCGGCAGTTCTTACAATGGCGAGAGTTGGCGTCGTTTTGGTTGGTTGGCGGCGGCTGTCGTTGCCTTGGCCCTCGTGGCGGTGGTCCCAAGGCGATCGTCGATCTTCCCAATTAGCAAGAAGGCATGCGATTTGATGGTGCGTTGATCTGGAGTTCCGTTGATTTGCTTTCGTTGCGTCGATTTTTTGTGCTATTAATTACAAGGAATTGGGGAACTTGGACTTTCAGGACTCGAGGAAGTACACGGGAATTGTTGAGGACTGCGCGTGTGGTTATGAAACTGTGGATTCTCTCAATGCGGAGGTGCTGCATCCTATACTACAGGATTTGGTCATCACGCCCTTCTTCCGGTATTTCAAGGTACTTCTCTTGAGTTCTGTGTAGATTATTTCTTCAAACATATGCACGTTTTCGTTTAATTTGATGTTTTAGGTTTAGCAGTTATATCGCTGAACTGAGTGTTGTTCAATGGGATGGTTTAAATAAGTGAAACTTAACAATGTTCATAGAAGAAATATTTCTTGTTGCTGAGGTTGATCTATGTGCAAAGGTTGCTGAACTATCCCATTGTTATGATTTTTATTGCATACATGGTTTCATTTTGTATGTCTCTTTGAGGAACAAATAATCATGGTTGTTCTTTTCTCTTTTATTACTTCACAATAGCAAAATGTAAAGTCTAGAAACGGCTGAGGATTTGATTTGTTCTCAGCATGGATTAGTAAATCTAATCACATTTGACTGGCTCTACATGATAATTGGTATATTGCTATTTTCACCACCCTCCTTTTTTACATTTTGTGCTGTATAAGAGCATTTCTTATTTTAAGTGTGAAAAGTTTAGTTGATTGTTGAAAGGTCATTTCCAATTCTCAGTTATTGCCCATTAATTGAAATATCAAAATGTAAACAAATCCTTTTTATCAGCCTTCTTTTTTTGTTATTTTATTTTTTAAGGATCAAGGATTGTGGTGTATATATTGCTTAGATCTGTAACAACATTTTTGGCTCATTTACAACAACAACAAGCCTTTACAGTACTAAGAGAGATTTTTTGCATAAATCCTTTGATGCAATTGTACTCTATCTGTTCTCTACTCTTCTTTTATGCTCAAGTACATGAATTATATTCTAATAGTCACTTTGTGATGGCTGGCTTTTGTTTTCCTCAAGTGTCACAGAAATTTAATACAATTACAAACTATTGTCATACCTTTTGTGACATCAACATTATTCAGGTCATGTCACATCCCATTTGTGATATCAATATTACTCTAAGTTATGTACACCTTATCATGGTATTATCATTGCTTAAAGCTTGTATTATACTATCTTGTGACATCATTATCATTTAAATCTTATATCTTCCTTCTTTGTGGCATGACCTTTTAGGGATATCTCTCATCTCTTGTCATCAACATCACTTAAAGCTATATCTTATCCTATCATAACATCATCACCACTCAACGTTATATCTCATCTCATCGTGATATTATCAAGACTCAAGGTTATATCTCACTCTATCATGACATCATCACCACACCACTGAATGTTATATTTCATCCTATTGTAACTTCATAACCATTTAAAGTCATTATTTTTGTTCACATATGACATTATCTTTCATGTACTCTTAACTCATCGTAGGATCATATTTAAATAATTTAATATACAGGTAATATACACAAGCATATATATATATAATAATAATAATACTAAATCACCAATTATTTAGCATTTCATCATGCCATATATGCATAAAAAATTGAGCAAGATGCTTACTAGATTATTAGAGATTTAGAGTAATTTATTCCTCTTTCTCTTCTCCTCTTATAATTTTACATAGAGCTTATATTATGTTAATAGTTATAATTCGTATGCTTTATTATATTTATTGATCTCTTGAAGTTTAATAGAATTCCATATGCCTAACCAACTTCTCACTATCGAACTGTCTGTTGGAGCCATTGGACCACCTATTCCCTCTTATTGGGTCATTCTATATGCGTAATGCTTGGTCTAATCTTTTCCCAATTCCCATTGAATTGTTTGACCATCTATTAGATCGTCCGACACTCACAACCCAGATCTCAACTGTTTTGTTAGACCATTCGATTGTCCTCATAGGATTATTTGACCATTCATCAGATGGCTATCAGACCGTTCAATGAATCATATTAAAACTTTATGTTAATTAATTTCATGCAACACAAATATTTTTACTCTTTTCAAAATAGAAAGAAATTGAATAATAATATGCATGAGTTATAGGTTTATCATAGACCAATTATGTTCACCGCATGTCTTATTTTATTTTATTATGTCATTGTCTTATTACAATTAAATAAGTTTAAATACTAATATGCTTATTAAAAATATATCCTCTTTATGCTATTCTTTATGATTTTTGTGATGTGTCATTTTCATATGCACATGTTAATAAATACTTGTTGAGCTAACATAAAATGTTTAGTGGGCTATATAATAATATAATATGTGACATTAAAGTAAAAAAACATGATATATAAAATAGGTGCATAAATAAAAATTAACTACATATTATAACATTGTATTTATGGTTTAATAACCATATCATCTTTCACTTTTCTTTGGTTTAATGTTTATTTTTTTCACACTTTTTATGACATTAGCATCACCCAAACTGTCATATCTCATCATGGTATTAATTTTGCTCTAAATTATGTACATTTTATCATAATAATATTATAAATCAAGGTTCGTATCCTACCTCTTTGTGACATCATCATCATTTGTAGCTCATATCACCCCTCATTGTGACATCATCACCACCTAGGGATAAATCTAATCTTCTTGTGACATCAACACTACTCAAGGCTATATCTTTTTCTATCATGGCATTATCACAATTTAAAGATTATATCTCATCCATTGTGACTTCATTATTACTCAAGACTATAATTTATCCTATTATGACATCATCAATATTGAAGGTTGTATCTCACCTCATTGTGGCACCATTACTACTCAAGACCATATTATTTTTCTTTGCATATGACATTATCATTCTTGTACTCGTAACTCATTATAATCACATTTAGATAATTTAATACATATGTAATATGTACAAGAACAATATATAGTACAATGCTAAATCACCAATTATTTAGCATTTTATAATGTCATATGCATATAATACACTGTGCAACATGCCTACCTGATTGTTGAAGATTAGAACACTTATTTCTTTTTCTCTATCTTTTCTTCTTATAATTTTACATAAAACTTATATTATGTTATCATTTATTTATAATTCTTATATTCTATTATATTGGTTGTTCTCTTGAAGTTTAATGTAACTTGACATACTTAACCAGTTTCTCATTGTTGAACCATCTATTAGTGTTATTGGATTTCTTGATCCCTCATATTGTGTCATTCGACACATATTTGATGCTCAGTTGATCTTCCACCAATTTCTTATCGAAGTGCAACTATCTATCAAATCATCTGATGCTCACTACTCATATTTCAACCACTCTGTCGATCAGTCTGACCGTCCATTAGATTGTTCAACCATCCATCAAATAGTTGTCGGATTGTTAGATGAATGTTCAACAAAATTGTTCTTCTCTAAGGCCCCATGGGACCATCTGATCGTTCGATTGGAGTTTGATAGACTTTGAGCTACAGGTTTTCTATATACAATTGCTATTTCTTTGATTTTTATTCATCCAAAATTTAAATTAACATTATATAAACCTTCTACATGTTCTTCCTTAGGGAATATTCTCTTTGAAATTTTTTAAAACAAAACTAATCAAAACCAAAAAGGGAAAATGCTAACCTTAACTTGGAAATTAGATTCTTTCATGTTTATCTTTCTTAGATCGATCCTCTTATTCAATCTTTTCTCACACATGAATATCCTTCTACTCAATGATGGGTTGTGAGAATTTTTTCCCAATCCTCTTTCCAACTGATTGCACAATAACTAACCACTAATCCCTTTGTTAAATGATTTTTTATATACTTTATTAATGTATTTGAAAGCTTTTATTTTTTCTACCTTTGATATGACTAACTTCTTATAGCTGTCTCCTTGCTAGATTGCCAAGTATTCTTTTTTTATTACTTACCTTGTTTAGTTATAATCAATTAGATGACTAATTAATACATTACTCAGTTGGTTGTTTTCAATAAAATAATTAATACATGATTCAATTGGTTGTTATTAGTAAAACATCTTTGAGCATCCATGGGCTCTTGGGTCTAACATCTTCATCTTTATCTTGAGATTCTTTAAGTGTTTACAATCAATCTCTTACTATTACTAACTAGAAAAAGTTCCTTTTTTATGAGGATATTGCATTCAATTGCAATTAAACTATTTTTATATTCAATTGAACTTCTTCTATAGTAGAAATTGAGTTATGCAAACTAGCTTGCCTACTCAAAGCTTATGCTACCACATTTGCTTTACCTAATGATAAATTATCTGTAGTTAATAATCTTTGATCATGTCCAACTTTCTTCTCTATTTTAGATTCAACTTTTTCTAGATAAATATATACTTCAAGCTTTGTTGGTTTGTATAAATTTGTCTTTAACCATCCATAATCTTAATACAAATACAATCAAAATCAACTCTAGATCACATATTAAATAGTTCTTTTCATATGATTTTAATTGTGTGAAAGCATAAGCAATTACCTTACCCTTTTGTATAAACACATAGCCTAGTCCTTGTAAGCTTTCATCATTGTAAACCTAAAATTTAGTATTATTTTAAGGTAAAGTTAGAGCTAGTATGGAAACTAGTTCTCCTTTTAGCTATCGTTTGGTAGTGTTTGGTTAAGGGGATTAAGTAACTTAAACCTTAACTCAAGTGTCAAATAGCATTTAACACCAAACTAGGTTAATTGAAAAGTTAACTCAGTGTGATTATTTATCCCTATTAATCCTAACTCAACCTACCTCCTATGTTAAGCAATTCTTTTAGGTGGCGGAACTTGAGTGTTTCTTCTCTCCCATTGAGGGAGATGGAGAGGACATTGATGCCATCCTCGATAGAAACTTCAAATATGGTGAGCATGTCGGTATTAAAGCAGTCGCCATCGTTACCATCGATAACAGGGCAATAGACCCTGTACACAATGACAAACTTGAGGGAAGCCTCCCTTGTCAATGCTTTTGTCATAGCCAAGGACGCCAGGGTTGCCATCGACACTTGAGAGGGTTTGGTTGTCGTGGCTTTGCAAGTTTTATTTTTATTTAAATATTTGTCTTAATTTTTTTACATATAAAAATTTATAATATTTTTTATGCATATTGTAAATCTAAAAATAGTATTTGAAATTGAGGATTTTTTGAAAAAAAAATTAAAAATAATTTTTGATAAAAAATATTTAATAAAAATAGAATTTCAAAAAGAATTTTTGAAAAAAAATGAATTTTAAAACCCAATTTACAAGCACATCTTTTTTTGTTAAATATAAATCCATTTTAACACGATTTGATCAAAAATAACAACCAAACATAAAAATATTCTAACTCAATTTAATATGGAATAATAGCTACATAGTATTCTATCCTTTAGCCCCATTAACACAAGGATAATCAGGCTAAACTAACCCTAGCTAATCTAAACCTAGTTGTTGCCAAATAAGCCCTTAGATTTTGGAAAATCTTTTTATATACAACATTCAATTCAGATAAGACTGTCTTCTAAGTAAGCCTTGTAAAGATATTGTCATTTGTGAGAAATGAGAAACCTTTGATAAATTTTTTTGTAGTAGCTTTTTAATCTCATAAACCTTTTAATTTCAATAACATTTGTTGAACTTGGCCATTCAATAACTGTAATTACTTTTTGAGAATTCATAGAAATCTCTTTTGCATGTATTCTAAGAAAGAAACGCTAAACCAAAAAAATGTGCTTTGAGAACTTTGTATACAATTGATAAACTCTCATTCTTTGTAGAACCAAAATCAGATGTCTTTCATGCTTTTTTTTCTTCTCTTGAATTGATCAAGATGTCATTAATAAGGACTATGACAAGCCGGTGTAGTCACTATTTCAAAACCTTATGTATCCGATTCATAAACATTGCTATATCTATTATCGATTCAAAAGGCAGTAATAAGAGTTTATAATGGCTATACCTCATTCTAAATGTAGCCTTCAAAAATCTTTCGAATTTTTAGTTGATAACTAAAACACAAGTTTATGTTCGAAAACACCTCTACTTTTGTAATTGTTCAAACAACTCATCAATTTCGATGGTAAATACTTGTTCTTGATAAGAACCTTATTCAATTCTTTGTAATCAATGCACGTTTACTTGTTGTCATCTTTCTTCCCAACAACCCCTTTGTATTTAATTTAACTTCTCAAAAGACAATCACAAAACTAGAGGGAAATGGTCCAGGAATAAAGAACATTGCCACAAGAATCAAGGTGTAACACGTAAACTATGATGAATATTCTTTAATTCCTACACAATGTGAACAAAATTCATGAGAACCAAGTACGAGAATAACTTAGACAATTGGAAAGCTATATCAAATGGTGGGTAATTCTCTTACATCGTGCAGAATGCTTAAGCTATATTTTTTCACACAAGAAGCTGAAGTTTTGGGTGATACTAATCTACAAGAATTCATTTGCTCCCTACCCTTTGTTGTAAACGTTTGCTCAACTATGGCTTATGAGAAGTTATGTAGAGATAATCCAATAGATTTAAATTCTTCCAATTACTAGAATATAATCAATGCGCATTCGCTTGTTGTCATCTTTCTTCTTAACATATAACTCTAATGCCTATAAAGAGATGCTTGGTTTGATGAATCTTGTTTAAATAATTGTTACAATTGAGTCTTCATTCCTTGCAATTCCATAAGCATCAACTCTTAGTATGGGTTCAGCATAAAAAATTAGGTTGTTTCTAAACTCTTTCTTTATCAAATGATACCTCCAGTAGATCATTAGGAGATTCATCTGAATAATTTCATACCATAGGAACATCATGTAGTTTTCCTTCCCTTTGTTCAACAACATATTCAGAGGCCAAAAAAACATGTATAGTTCTACACTAACTATACTTTCAAAGCAAAATTCAGTGATACTTTTTGGCCTTTGCCCAATTGAAAATGTGAGTGCCATTAATTACATAGATCTTTATTCTCTTCTTTCAACAATTAATGGTGACTTGATGTGTTATGAACTAGTCTATACCCAAAAGAACATAAAGTTTTTTCTTATTAATAACAATCAGATGAGACTTTAAATTGTTTTCACTTATTCTACATCTAGTTCAATACACTTACTAACCCTTGAACCATCACCCATAGGTAAAGGAAATAATGAAGGGCTCTTTAAGGCCTAATGTTCAATTGTAAATTATATCTACAAACAGAAAATAATGTGATGCTTGTTATAATATCGGGAGATGCAAGTGTCTTCTTCTATGTAGTTGCGCCACCTACAATGGAGGTGTAGCAATATGATTTCCTCCTCCTTTGCCACAAGTCAGTGGTGTAGCATATCTGGAACCTGTTGTAAAAGATTCACTTAGTATTTATATAATATCACTCACAACTCCCTCAAATCCTCCACATTTCTTTGAACTGGCCATTTCTGTGAAAAAATGCACACCAATGTCTCCTTTTATAGGTCTTGCATCTTGGTTTTCCTCCCACTCCTAACCTACCTAACGAAGTAGGCTTGTGAGATCTAGAACCAACAGTTATCTACCTCTTATAGTTGTGCCCTCCCTATTATTGTGTTGCAGGCTCCTTTCTCCAACGTCCATATGTGTTTCCATTATGCCTTGGTTGTGCTCTCTAAAATTTGAGAAATTTAATGGAGCCATCACATCCCTGATAGAACTTTTTAATCCTTTCCTAAACATTTAATAACATTGATCCCTCGTGGCAACTAATCCATGAACATGTTTGGCCAATGTAGAGAATTTTTTCTTTTATAATATCATAGTCATGTTTTGTTGTGCTAGATTGTTCAAATCTTCCTACATCTTGTCTCAAATTAATCATGGGACATACCAATCCCTGAAGGTTGTACAAAATTCCTACCAAAAGATCTGTTTTCAAATTTTAGCCTCTTTTATCTTGACCACTAACTCTTGGTTGCTTCACTTAGCATAGTTACTGCTAGTGATACCTTATTGTTTTTTGAACATAACATATAAAAAATAACATCTTCATGTTTTTAAGCTAGTTCTTAGCCTGGATTAGATTAATTGCATTGGCAAAATGAGGCTAATGCAGTTTATAAAATTGTTTCACCAATTTGTTTAGTTGGTGTTCCTCTACTTGTCTTTGGGGTTGTGTTAAAATATTCTCCTTTTTTGAAATGAGCACATCAGCTATTTCTTGAACACCACATCCCTCTCAATGTTGGGCTGGTCTTCTAGGATTGTTACCAATTGATATTGGCAGTTCCTATTCTTTTTAAGGATCCATTTTGTCATATAATAGTTTTTATATATAACATGATTCATTGCACTAAAATTTCTATATAATAAATAATAAACATTAAACATCATAACATGGTGTGTTAGTGCTAACAATGCATGCACTTCCCTTCATTAAGGCTGTTTACTTAGCTCACATCAACCTACATGGTTATCTAAACCTTGCTTTGATACCAAAAACTGTGATGTCTGTCTCAGGTTTTCTTTACTGTCACAAAAATTCAATACCATTACAAATCATCTATGTCTTGAAACTTCATTTTGATTAATTACATGTAACACAAATATTTCTACTCTTTCAAAAGTGACTTGCTAAAAGAAGATATGAAATGAATAGTAACTTGCATAACTTATAGACTAATATAGAATGCAAATTGTTACCATGTCTTATTCTATTTTATTATATCATTGTTTTGTTATAACTAAATAAATTCAAATACTAACAAGCTTACTAATAGCATAACCTCTCCTTACACTATTCCTTGTGTGTTTTGTGATTTGCATAATTTGTATATTCACATGTTGATAAACACATGATGAGTCAACATAAGAGGCTTAGAGGGCTACATAATGTTATGACATATGACATTAAGTAGATGACATGATGTATAAAATAGGTTTTTAAATAACAATAACAACTAATAATTATGTTTAACATCATGCCATATATGGTTTAATAATTATATCATTCACTTTTCTTTGGTTTGTTCTTTACCAGATTTTGTCACATTGGTTATGGCATTAGCATCACCCAAATTATGTGATTTCTCATTGTCACATCACCATCACTCTAAATCATATACACCTTACATGATATTATCATAATTCAATGCTCATATCCTATTTACTCATGAAATCATTACCAATTAAGACCTATATCATTCCTCTACATAACATTATCATCACTAAGGAGTATATCTCACCTTCTTGTGACATCATTATTATTTAAGGTTATGTCTGACATCATCGTGGCATCATCATACTGAAGGCTATATCTTATCTTATCATAACATCATCACCACTCAAGATCATATCTCATCGCATTGTGGCAACATGATTATTGAATGTTATGTGTCACCCCATTATGGTATCATATCACCACTTGAGACGACACTACTTCACAAATGACATTGCCCTTCATGTTCTCTTAACTCATTATAGAGTCACATTTAGGTAATTTAATATATATGCAATATACACAAACTTAATATATGTAACAATGTTAAATCACTTATTGTTTAGCATTTCATCATGTCATATGTGTATAACAAACTATGCAAGATGTTTACTTGATTGTCAAAAATTGTACTCCATTCTTCTTTCTCTGTCTTCTCTTGTAATTTTACATAGAGCTTATAGTATATTCATATTTATTATAATTCTTGTGCTTGATTATATTCATTGATTTCTCAGGATTTAATGGAGCTACTTATACTTAGCCAACTTCTCATTATTAGACTGTTTGTTAGTGCTATTGGACAATTCCATCTCTCATATTAGCCTGATATGCATTTGACACTCAGTTTGATCTTCCCCCAGTTCTCATCAAACCATCCAACTATCTATTAGATCGTTCGATGCTCACAACCTAGATTTTAACCACTTTGTCTAACTGTCCGATTGTCCTCATTGTGTGATTGTCAAACTGTTTAATGGACGTTTAACAAAATTGTTCTTCTCTAGGGTTCCATCGAACTGTCCAATTGCTTGATCAAATCATTTTGTAAAGACCTAGAGTTACAAATATTTATACATATTTATGATTTTGTTTGCTTTCAAATCATCCAAAACTTAAATTAATATTACATAAACCTTTTATATGTTCTTCTAAATGTAATTTGTGTTAAGTTAATGCATAAGAAGAGGGTTAAATTATGTATTTAATCTTTTTGTTATTTTAAAAACCTTTTTTTAAATTAAAACTTGATAATTATAAAATCATTGATTTAATAACTTTTTTAAATAAAAAATGTAAAAATAAAATAAAAATTGTGTTGTTTTAAAATATTTTTTAATAAAATGTTTTATGCTTAATAAAAATAATTTTTAAATTTTTCATATACGTTTTAATTAAATATTTTTAAATAAAAAAATATCATAAATTATAAAATAATAAGAAAGTAAAAGTGACTGGATTGGTTTGGTCTAACCCGCGCTTACATCTACCCCCAGTAAATCCAACCAGGATTCCACTAACAAAATCACTCTCTTTCGCCGCAGCTTGTAGAGATAACCTTTACAAACTACACATTTTTATTGCAGCACGCAGGGGTTCATTGCCACAATTGTAGTTATAAAAGTTTACAATATTGAAGTATAATACAAAATAATAATTAATCACCATATTTTAATATTCACTTGTAGAAACTTATATGATACAAGTCTATAGATTATGATGTTAGAATATGAGTTTATAATTAAAAATTATTAAAATAATCTAAATTACTGAATTTTGAGATATTAAATCCAAATGATTTATCAATATGTCTTAACGTTATTACTGCTACAAGTGTAATTATAAAAGTTTACAATATTGAAATACAATACAACATAATAATTAATCACCATATTTTACTATTCACTTGTAGAAATTTATATGACACAAGTTTATAGATTATGATGTTGGAATATGAGTTTATAATTAAAAATTATTAAAATTATCTAAATGACTTAATTTTGAAATATTAAATCCAAAAAATTTATCAATATGCCTTAATGTTATTAAGAAAAATAGAATCAATAAAATTTTTGCATTATTATGATCTTTTTCAGAAAAAAATAATAAGGAATAATCAATTATAAAGAAGTCATCAATAAGATGTCTAATTGAGGAAAACGCTGAAGCAAAGAGAAACGAGTCGCCATTATGGCGCCAGCAAAGATGTCGAAATCGGATTGTAATTTTCTGTTTTGCACCTCCTTTTCTCAAAATTTTGATGTAGTAAAGTTGTAAATCATCTCGTCCAACTCCTAAGAGTCCTCTATTTATAATAGAATATTAAATATTAAAATATAATTTTTCTAACAGCTAGAAAGGTCACCCGAAATAGTCGTTAGCATTTCAAAGCTCTAAACAAACATAAACAACTTTCAAGAAAGCTGGTCACTAGTGAGAACAACAATTGTCATTTGATTTGGGTAGACAGAACTAGAGCTGTCATATTAGAATACATAATAAAGGTTTAAGATCTAATCCTAATGGTATTTGATCTAGGTCGTTAGATTCCGTATGTTGGATAAACGATTATGAAGCGCAGAAGCACTGTTCACAAAGGCAGAGATGATCACAGTCGTTCAATCAAGCTTTACGGATGGATGGTAAGATGGAACCTACTGTTTACAAAAGCAGGCATTATTCGGATCATTTGATCACGAAAACGCGCGATCAGATGGCACTTAGTCGCTCCAACTTAGAATACAATAGGCGCCAAAATTTAATCTCATATGCTTTAATTGCTATGTATTTTAAATGTCGTAAGGATTCCTCACATATCAAATTACGATCCAGTACATGGGGTTGGCTTCCCCCTATGTGCTTAGGAATTCATACCGTAGGCTACTTGCATACTTACAAAATTAAATGGAATATTGGGTTCAACCCGATCCACTTTGTTACTTAATAATTCACAAGTCAGTCCTGACTCGTTGTGCTTCCAAGTCGTATTGGGTTTGATCAAGACTCAGGCCTGACCCGTATCAGTTCACACAATCTCCTTACTCATGGCTCCTTAGGCCAATTGCCCAGTACTTCGGGCCACTTGGCCCGAGCCTATGAGTTGGGGCGACTATTGGGTTCTTTGGCTAAATTTTTGTTTTCTAAAAACGTCTTTTATATATTTATTATTATTATTTTATTATTTTTAAAAGTATTTTTCTATCTAATAAAATAATAAAATATTTTTGCTACTACTTATAATAACAATGCAAATGAATGAATTATATGCAACCTAATTGTTTCATATGTAAATAAGTGATATGACAAATAATCAAACTAAACGATATTTTGAAAATAGACTCTATATGGTCAGCTACTCCACCAAAAGTTTGATCAATGGCTCCTTGATATGTCATTTAAGCCACAGTTAGAGCATAGCCACCAATGCTGTTTGACATTGATTCACTTGTGGATTGTTCCATAAGACATCTGGTCAAAGCTCATCCATTAGTTGACCTTATAAGACCTTGAAATGCATAACCTAAAAAACACTTGATAAAAACATTAGAAAAACTAACACAATGATTTTGTTGTTATCAAATAAGTGATGCCATGACCAAGGGTACAACATTTCTCTCAGTTCCAACACTCTATTATATGCATAAGTTTTCTCTCCAAAATCTTTAAAGAAAATGCTAAGCTTTAGTTGGAAACTAGATTTCATCACATTTAGTAGATTAAATCATCTTCTTTAATCTTTTCGCACATGTGAATACCCTTCTCTTCAATGTTGTCAACATACCCTAGGATTGCAAGAATTCTTTCCCGATCCTGTCTTCACCCAACTATACAGTAACCACACACTAATCCCTTAGTTAAAGATTTGTTATAACCTTTTTTAATTTATTTAAAAGATTTTATTATTTCATAAACTTTGACTTTTCATTAAATCATCAATTCAAATTCAATTTCAATAAAATCAATTTTATCAAACTTAATTATTTTAATCTATAGTACTAAATGTTTTCTCTCTCCTTTAGGACTTGTATACATACTATGATCATTGCAATCTAGTTTAGCAAAATATTTTTTATATAATGGAAATTTTTACATATCAAAAAATTTGAAATTTAAATATAATGCAATTATTTGACTACATCATGTAAATGCGTCCCTAAATTTTTGAAATGTTATATTTTTTTGTCACATTCTCTTAGGTCTACCTTTTCATTATTTATTGGAGAAAATTGCAACTCATACCTCTTCATAAGAACATTATGTGACCTCCGTTTTAATATTACCTAATCCATCTAATTCAATTCTCATTAAGCTTATCTTTGATCATTGCTCCACAATCTTTCTCTTAAATGCACACATTTTTTATCACATCCTTTTTAGTGTAGTTACTCACCTATCTCAACTTCATTCCTGCAACATTCATTTTATTTGTATGTATTGATTTAACATACCAATATTTCACATTATATAAGCTCGCATTGTTGTCATATTAAACTTGTATTTAATCTTAAGCAAGATATTTGATTGTACAACACATTCGAAATAGACCTTTTTTTCACCCAACCTTCTTAGACCTTATTTTTGTTTTCATCGTTATTCTAGGGTATGGATCAAATACAATGAAGTCTTTGATTATTCGGTATTTATGGACTATAATAGTAATCTCTACAACATTTTTGCTTATACTCGAGGTAAACTTGCATTTCATAGATTTTGTTTGGTATAAATAATATGAATTGCTCTGAATTCCGAAGTTATTTATCATAGATTTAATTTGGTTTTAACTCCTATTTTTTTATTCTACCAGTACAATGTCATTAGCTAAAGGCATGCATCATAGAATTTCATATTGGATTTGAGTAATAAGTGCATCTGTAATTAATGCATAAAAAAGTGAACTTAAAGTGGAGTCTTGCTGGGCTAAGATGAATTTGCTGAGGTCTTAACCTATGAAGTCAAATTGTAATCAAGAATCCTTTGATCAATCCTCCTTGAAACATAGATATGTCATTGTTCTATTTATGCATACTTCTATTAACTTCTATAAGTGATTTTTATCTGTACTTTCACTTATTTCAACTGCTAATTTTATTGTCTATTTTAACAGGTTAAATTGTGGTGTGATTGCCCTTTTTGGCCTGATGATGGGATGTGCCGTCTACGAGATTGCAGTGTTTGTGAGTGTCCTGACTACGAGTTCCCAGAGCCATTCAAGAAGCCCTTTTCTGGGCTTTCGGTTGATGATTTGATTTGTCAGGAGGGGAAACCAAAAGCTGCAGTCGATCGCACACTTGATAGTAGAGCTTTTAGAGGCTGGGTTGAGATTGACAATCCATGGACACAAGATGATGAAACTGACAATGGTATTAGTACCTGCTGACTTTTCTTTTCTTTTTTTTTGTTTCTCAGTCAACTACTTTTCTTTCCAAGAAATTTCACTAATGTTCTTTTGCAGCTGAGATGACATATGTGAATCTCCAACTAAACCCTGAACGCTATACTGGTTATGTCGGTCCATCAGCTAGAAGGATATGGGAGGCTATTTACACTGAAAATTGTCCAAAATGTTAGTTCCGCCAACCCCCATGCTTGTAACCTTTATCCTTTTCTGAGGTATCTATAAAGTTTTTTCTGTATTGATCATCTTTGAAGATTGTCAACTGGTTTGCATGTAGGGTGATATTTTCTGTGGTCGTTATTTGCCTTTGGTGTAAGAAGAATATCACGTGAATTTCAATGTTTAATTACCTTTAATTAGGACCGGTTGTCATGGAAGCACAAAGTCTATGATGTTCAAGGTATCAAATTCTGTGTCTTATGGGGCACTAAAGTGTGATGTTTTTCCTTTCTTCAAACTAATATGGAAAAGTTGAAATACGGATGGGTGGATCTGCATTTTACAGATCAAAGTGGCAATGTAGTGTGTTACAATCTTAGATGGTTTTAAAGTATATCATAGTGCTTAAACTTAAGTTTTTGTAGAATTGTGAAGGAGATGAACTTAATTGTTGCTTTGTTTTTGTATTTTTTTATTTTTTACAACCCGTGTAGAGGTTGAGTGAGGGGTATTGTGGATCTATTGAAGGAGCATGGTTTTTGCCAAAAAATTGCAGGCAGATTGATCGACCATGGGTAAGGCACAGTAGAACTTCTGCAAAGCCTTGTGTGTTAGGGTTGCACCACACAATGTGCTTGAAGGGTAGGAATTTCTTAAAAGCCCACCTCTATTTTTAAGATCGGGTACCAAATAATGATGATTATGGGTTTACAACAGCTTATAGCAAACATAATGGAAATCTTGTGAGGCTTGTTGTCGCATAATTTGTGATATTGAAAATATTGCATTAGAAGGATGATTGCAAATGGAGATTTTCAAAATTGAGAGTATTAATTTAGAGTCAAATCAGAATCAATTGTATGAAAGATTCAAAATAATATTTGAAATTTTTAATGAGTCATTTATGAGATTAAAAGTTATTCTTTATTTTGTTTCTAAATATTAGTTTATTTTCATAATTTTTATTATTATTATAGTATTAGTTTTTTTAAAGAGACATTTTGAACATTTTGTTTTCTATTAGGACTTGCTTGTTGAATGTTATATAAATGCTTATGATGAAATAAAAAGGAAAACTTTTTGTCAAGTTTTTTTAAGGTGCATGTGGGCATCTCTTCTCAAAGTTGTAGGGTGGCCGTTGTCTAATTTGGTTTGTGATATGCAATTATCCCAATTTTCTGCCATTAACTCACATCATCCTCTTTTTCAATCGTCGCTGACTGCTTTAATGCCCTAATCACTGTCCAAGGATCGTCAAGTACTAATCGGTAGCGACAGCCTCACCAAATCCCTCCCCGCTCGGATGGGACTACCAATATCCCAACAATTTTGCAACTTCAATGCCCGTAGCAAAATGCTCCACTGAGCTGGCTCACTTACACTGCATTTGCATCAGCGCTTTTTGCTTAACCTGCATTTGCGTAGCTCCCATTTTCGTTCATCCTCTTGGCTATCCACCTTACATTCATGCAATTGTTTCCATGCATTCACTTATCTACATAATTGGGCACTGCAGTGCACATGCTCACACACCTGTGCTGTTTGCTGCTTCCCTGCATTGATCTCCATCAGCTTGGTCATAGCTCTTGAGCCATACTTATCAACCTAGCTAGTCAAGTTTGAAATGTTGAGCTTGCTTGTCACATTAGTGAGCTTGAGCTCAAGCTTAAGGCTGCTTGCATAAGAAGTTCCTTTAAACCAATTATTCTAAGCTATGCTTATAAGTACATGCTTTTTATGGTTTTAATGCAAGGTTCAAAGGCAAAACAAAACCTTACATGTTTTTCCTAATCCCGAAGCTGTCCACATAACTTTCTTCCCTTCGAATTTACGCATTGGCCTCTTATTTTTCCGAGCATGAGCTTTCCATCTCTCTTCTTGTGCTCTCTTAGGCCATGATACTTCTCCTTATTTCCATTGGTTTTGCCACATCTTTGCAGCCATTCGTCCTTGCCAAGATGCGGCTTCTTTCAAGCCATGTCTCCTTCTCTTTATCCTGATTCCCCAGATGTTACTCCTTTTGGGATCAAGCTCACAAGTATTTTATTTTCTCACTTTAATCCCAGTCCCTTTAACATACCACCTGGTCACTGCTCTTCCTCCAAAGAATTACTACCTGCTCAAGCTCGCAAAACGTACTGAACTACAAGAAAAGATTGATTTTGGTGTGTAGCTCTGCATAAAAACCAGTTCCAATTCTTGCTACGTGTGGCTCTCATTCCTTGGCTCCATCGCACATTCAAGAGTCTTTTGTGACAAATATTTCCTTGCTGAAGCCTTGTACTAAATGTTTGTGTTTTTCGTTCATTTAGCTGGACTCTGTAGCGTTCTTGATATGATGATATTTAGAAATTGCAGACATGAACATGCTTACTTCCAATGTGATGTAAAACCATTTGCACTTCTCTGTATAGAGTGTTCTGCAAGACAATGTTTGTACTTATTTGATTTTTATGTATATTTTGCTAGCAATAGAAGGGAATAAGGTGGCTTCAATTATGAAACTTATGCCCTTGAAGCAAGATTTTTTTCAAGATTAATTTTACTTTTCATGCACAGAATATCAATATGTTACCTGCCCACATTGAAGGAACCTTTTCCATTCATGGGTTCACATTGTTTATTTACATCTGGTTGCTTATATTAATTTCAAAGAAAAAGGATTAATATACAACCTTACGATTATCCTGTTCTTGTTTGGGTAACATGAATATTCATGTCTTTTGTATGCATCTTCTATCTCATGTTTAGTTTTTGCTTTTATGTTCCTTAGATCCTGCAGGAGAAGTTTGTCCTGAGAAAAGAGTTTTGTACAAGTTGATTTCTGGATTGCATTCTTCAATCTCAGTGCACATTGCTTCAGATTATCTCCTTGATGAAGAAACTGACTTGGTTCTACTTTAAACTTAAGCTTTATATTGTATAATAGCTTTAATGTTGTGGATCAATTTCAGTTGATTTTTGATTTATTTCAGTGGGGTCAAAATTTTGAGTTGTTGTATGAGCGTGTTTTGCAATACCCAGATCGAGTTAGGAACTTGTACTTCACTTTCTTGTTTGTTCTCCGGGCAGTAACAAAGGTATTTTTTCTGATGACTACTTGAAAATTTATATTCTTGATTGCCTGCTAACATTTAGATAATCTATAAATTTATCTGTTTTATAGTTGATTAATATATAAAATATGCTAAACTTGAAATCTTAAAATCCTAGAAGTTTACAATAGGGTAAAATGCCTCTTGTGTTCTGCATGTTGCCTTAATATTTTTTGTGCTTTCACTTTCATTTATCAATTTTGCGTTCAAAATTGTCATGAAGTGACGTCTCTCACTTAGGTCGTTGCTTTGAATTTATGTTGATTGAGCTTGTAATGTATTTATAGCTGTAATTAATCAAGAAAGTTGTTCAAGCTTTGTTTGGCCGCTGTAAACACAGCTTTGGATGGGGAATAATAACACAAACTTCTGAAGCTTTTTAAATTTTTGTGAAACGGAGAGTGAACAGAAATAAAAAAATCTACTATGTGCAATGTGCTGCTATTGGAAAACATGTTTGAGTGGTAGTAAATTGTGCTCTCTATTTATTGGGTTTCTTGGGATTCATGCTCACAAATATTTGTGGATTTGTATCCTTCAAAAATATCAATTAATTTAGGTAACCTTTACCTTTGATTATCACTGCATCATAGCAACCATTTCTTTTATTTGGAGTTTTTCACTAACACCTTTGTAAAGCTTGAAGTATTAACAAGGCAATCAAATATGCGTATTGCTTCATGCATTATACAATGCTTCTCCCATCCATTCTAGTAATACATCTGGCAATGTTATTGAGCTTCCCAAAAGAAAAACCAATGTTATTAAAAATTAGGGTGTTAAATGAGTTGGATTTCTCTTTAATCTCATAAATCTACTCAATTAGACTTTATTTTAATTAAGGCTAAATAGATAAAGATTTAAATAGGTACACCTTCATAATATTATTGATACAATTTAAGTTCATTAAGTTTATTTAGATTTTAATTAATATTTATCATATTCAAATAAATATAAACAAAAGTCTCTTATGATTATAAAGTGATTAATGATTTCTAGTTATTTGCATCTTTTTGTGGGATTAGATTGATACTTCAAATAAGTTCTTTAAATAAATAAGATAGTCTCTAGAAGTCTTCAAATTGTATGAACCTTCTTCCCTACCTAGACGATGTGGTGTGCATATTAAATGAAGAATGATTTATGCATTCAGTACCTTTTCTTCTCAATCAATAGAGCCAACTATTATTCATTCAATAAAAATTTAAGTTTTTATTTATATTATGACTAATAAAGAAGTATTTTTGTAATATACTGGAGAATTAACTATTGAAATGGATATTATACTTCGTGTAAATATTGTGCATTTGAACTGTTTTTTTGGGGGTTTTGTGTCAGGCTTCAGATTATTTAGAACAAGCAGAGTACAATACTGGCAATCCTGAGGAGGATCTTAAAACTCAATCACTAGTTAGGCAACTTGTCTACAATCCAGAACTACGTGCTGCTTGTCCTGTGCCATTTGACGAGGCAAAGCTTTGGCAGGGTGAAAGTGATCCAGAACTGAAGCACCTGATTCAAAAGCAGTTCAAAAACATCAGGTTTTGATCTCAATTTCTAATTATTTCTAGACCTCTCTCAATTTAATTACTGTTGAAGCTGTAAAACATATCAAGATTGTTTAATCTCATAAGATTTTAACAGTGCGGTGATGGATTGTGTTGGTTGCGAGAAATGCCGGTTGTGGGGAAAGCTGCAGATTCTGGGTATTGGTACAGCTTTGAAGATACTTTTCTCTGTAGATGGGCAGAACCATATGAATCAACAGGTATGTCAGTTTTCATTCATGGGGTTATCTTTGCTGATAGCTTCTTAAGTAGCCTTTCAAAATTCCATTGCAATGCTGCTGACAAATGATATCAGCTTTTCCAAAACCCTTTTCTCTTGATTTTTGTTATTTAGGAAATAATATAAATAAGCTTTGATATGAAGTATAGTTTTTTCTATAAAAATATCCATAATTTTTTGTAATAATTTGTTGAACAACAAATCTTTTAAAAAGTTCTTTCTTATAACTACTTTTCATTTTTGTTTTGTGGGCAATGTCCGTTACAGCTTCTCTGATTCAAAAGTGGTCGAAGCCTACAAAACTGACCTCCTTTATGGAGGGTCAAATACAAAATCAATCAACAAAAGCTTTTTCAAAGGCTCGGGTAGGGGCATATCCCCATCCCAGACAAAATCTGAAAAACATGCCACCTTGGCAATCCAATCGGCAGGACCATTGCCCTCCCTAAGAACATGAGTGAAACGTAGAGTCAGCCTGCTTCTCGCATAATGTAGAGCATCCGAGTAGACACCTCACTCCATGGGATAGTGAAACAGCTGCATCACCTCATGAATCGCAGTGGTCAAATCAGACTGAATCTCGATAGCCGGGAAACTCTGAAGCTTCGTCACGGTCAGTACTATAGCTTCCAACATCGCCTGGACTTCCATAGCATTACAAGACCGAGAGATAAATGCTTGCCCTTAGCATAGATGGGTCTCCCATAATGGTCCCAAGCCACCATGCCTACACCCGCCACCTCGCCCTTTACCGCCGCATCACAGTTAATCATGATCCATCCCATTGGGGTGGGGGGGGGAAGCCAAATGAAGGTTAAGGACTCCAAAGGGTAATGAAACTTCTCGCTGGACATGAATGGATGAGAGATAGTATAACTAGTTATTGCGGCAATCTCCAATTTTATCTTCTGAATAAGAACGCTCTTACGGAATGTGGGCTCATTGTGCTTTTTGTCGTTTCTATTTGCCCATATGTGATACATAGTAGAAGCCACCGTAGCCAAGTGATGTGCCATGCTCCCGTGCGCGCGCCCGGCTTCTCGGTGCAGGAGAAGAAATACGCCAAGGCGCACGAAACAACTCCCGCGCTCGCACCACGCTCCATGCCAAGCGCGCAAGTGGAAGCACGCAGCGCTGGATCAACCCAAATATTCTGCGCCACCTTGCACTCCCACAATGCGTGCTAAAATGTCTCAGCCGCACCACAGCCCCAAATGCAATAGCTACAGTCCCCCAAGCACCTTCTTACACACCAAATAGCCGTGGGGATGAGATCCCTAGCCACCCTCCAAATAAATGTGTGAATCCGAGGCATTGTCTTCATCTTCCAAATCCATGCTAAATGGTTCCCATGGTGATCCCCCCGGGTATGCCCGATTAGATACTTGTAGAACGCAGCACAAGAAACATTGCCAGAATCAGTAGATGCCTGCATAAACACGTCCGCATCACCATTATGTCTCCACGGTAGATGAACAATTCTATCCTTGACTAGGTAGCTAGCCCACAACATAATAGAATTAAGATCCCATCTACCCGGCTTCAAAATGCAACCCTTAACCAGATTAGGCCATGAGACCTCCATGTTGATAAACGTGGGCCACCACCTGATTGGGAGGAGCCCCAGCCAGTTGTCCTCATAGAAATCCGTATTGTTGCCATCCACAATCTTCCAAACAAAACCCTCAATAGCACGAGGAAGAGCCTCCATGAAAAGCCTGCAGGCATGAGAAGCACCCTGGGAGACCTTGCATAGGTTATTACCCAAGGGGTACTTCTTCCTCATAATCTCCACCCAGAGACTCTCATCATGATGTAAAATTCTCCTGCATTTCATAATCAATGCATGCCTCCACACCTTTGGGTCAAATAGGCCCAACCCCCCACCCCCCAACTCCTTTGGAAGGGTAACAGTGTTCCAATCATCATAATGAATGGAATGATTATGGCTAGTACCACACCAAAGGAACCTCCTCATCTGCTCAATAGCCTCCAGAGTCCCCATCGGAACCACACCGTGACTTAGCACAAAGTTAGGAATAGCACCAATGATCGCCTTTATCATGAGAACCCTGCAGCTAGGGAGAGGTGCCTCACGCTCTATTTGGCAATCTGAGTCTCAATCCTCTGAATAACGAAGTTGAAATCGCCTTTATTGAGACGAGTAGCCGAAATGGGAATGCCCAGATAGAAAAGTTTGGTGCCCCTAGGAATCATAAGTTTCCTCGCCGTATGGTGCTTCCTCTTTTCCTTCATACCTCTGCTAAAGAAGAGGCTGGACTTCGCCAGGTTGACATTAAGTCCAGTGTGCTCACTGAAGTCCAAAAGTAAGTTCTTAATAGCATTTATAGATGTGAGAGAGACAGGTGCATAAATGATAATATCATCCGCATAAAAGTGATGAGAAATAATGGGGGCAGTAGGAGCACAGCGAAAACCAAGCAAGGCCTATTCCTCATATTTCCATGCCAACATGGAGAAAAACTCTGTCACCATAGTGAATAGATACGGGGAGAGAGGACATCCCTGACGAAGCCTTCTAACAGCATGAATCCATGGGAGTCTGTCACCATTAAGTAGAACCCCAAATCTTGGGGCCACAATGCAGGCCATAACCCAATCACACTAGATCGCAGGAAAACCCATCAATTGCATCATCTCCACCACAAATTGCCACCTGACGCTGTCGTATGCCTGCTCCATGTCCAGCCTAAGAGCCATCAACCCAGCCCTAGAAGAGGAGGCATGCATCCTAACCTCCATCTCCTGGGCCATAAAAATGTTGTCAGAAATGGATCTGCCAGGAACAAAAGCCCCCTGCTCTCTAGCAATAATATCTGGTAGAACACCCTTGAGTCTTTCAACCAGAATCCTGGCCACAATCTTATATATAACATTACAGTTTCTAGGCTTTATTTCAAAACACCACTTCAATGCTTCCAGTGGATAATACCATCTTTTCCAAAGACTTTTTTTGCTTGTTTTTTTCTGTACTCGAAAAATGATATAAATATAGTTTGATATGAAGTATGGCATATAGTTTTTTCTTTAATAATAATCTTTTTGTAACACTTTGTTTAAGATGTTGATGAGCAACAAATCTCTTTTTAAAATGCTCTTTCTGATAAGAACTTTTCATTTTTTTGTTATGGTTCATGTTTGTTGAGAGCTACGGTGGCATTTCAAAACACCATTGCAATGTTGACAATAGATGATATCAGCTTTAAGAAAACCCTTTCTTCTTGGTTTTTTTTGTCATTAATGAATATGATGTTTGTTATGATGTATATTATATAGTTTTTTCTTGAAAAATATTAATAATTTTTATATAATAGTTTGCCAAACACATTACCATAAAACAAATATCTTCTTTAAAAGTTATTTTTGACGTCAACTTCCCATTTTTTTTTTTTTACTTCACAACTATTTCAACCAAATAGAGGCATCGTTTCCCCTATTATAATGCTGTGTTGAATAGCATTCATGCTGCATTAAGAATAGAAAACCGTTGAGTACACAGTCTGTTTTACCTTGTTTTTCTGCTTCAATAGTATGAAAATTTTCATTGCAGTCACAGCATATTTTTTATTATTTATTTAATGTGATTATTGTCTTGTTTGATTTTTGTTTTTCAGATTTTGATTATTTTTTTCTTTTCTGACTTCATTTTTATAAAATATGTTTCACAAGAACACTATTTTTAAACTCAGCTGTTATCAAAGTTGAATATGGAATCCAATATTAAAGTGAAATATTTCATTTGATATAAAATGTTTAGTACACTTCTAATTGAAGTGACTGACAACTTTTGGTTATTTATGAGGGTTGTTTTTCCCATTAAAATGCAAGTTAGGAAAGGTTTTTGTTAGAGTTTTAGAGCTTTTTTTATTTATTTGAGAAAATAAATCTTTTACGTTACACAATTTTGAAGGATGTATTGAAATATTTCTTCATCGAATCGACTGCTGACTTCTCTAGTTGTTCAGTTGCAGCTTCAAAGGAATGAAGTCATTGCATTGATGAATCTTCTCAATAGATTGTCCGAGTCTGTTCACTTTGTGCATGAAATGGGGACTTCCACTGAAAACATTATGGAAAGACGGGCATCTCTTCCTGGAACAAAGGCTCCATTGTAGTATACCTTCAATGTGTACGAAGGTATGGCCTCTTATTGTTTCATTCTTGCTGTGCTTCTTTTGAGTCGAAACAAAGAGGTATAGGTTTATTCATCCTAATTTTGCCTTTTGATATTTGGTTTACTTGAACTTAGAAGAGTTACAATAACATTTTGATTGAGAAGACTTTGATCAAAAAACTACAAAAGATCTTATCATTAATATGAAGTTGTGAAATCTCAATTTTGTTAGTCTGATAATTTTTTTTTAATTCTCATCTCAACAAAAAAAATCAATGGAAATGGAATTTTGGTTTCATTTTTTGTGATCAAATCGTAATCGATTATTATTCTTATTTATTCTTTTTCTTTCATTTTCTATCTTTGGTTTGATTCCAACCAAGCATAAATCTATTGAGTGACAATGAGATTAGATTAGTTTGATATAATAGTGGTGTATAATATTAAAATTTTAATATACAAATACGATAATTCTTATCAATAGGTTTGAGTTCTTAAGTTATTGAATATTTGTCTAAATATATATTGAATCCAATTGGGTTGTTTCTTTTCTTTCCTGTCCCAATGGAAACATAACCTTCTTCTTTGTTTCAGATTTTGGACCATACTTAGGTTGAAGTTTTACAACTGGTGAGCTTCCTCAAGCAATGAATGAATACAGATAGGAAACACTTAATAATGAAGATAATTATTTATTCATTTTCCATTTATTTGGGTAAAATTCAGAATAGTGAATTTTCAAAATTTATACTTATATTGTTTTACCCGTTTTTTAAAATTTGTGTTGGGTTATGATGGATAAATCAGTTACTTTGTAATATGTTTTTGATAAAATTATTATATACTTATGTTTGTATTATAAATATCATTTTGCATATGTAATATTGACGTTTTTGTAAAAAAAAAAATCTTCTTATTTATATTCTGGATATTTGAAGAACTTAATTTTTTTAAATAAATGATTTTAGATGAATTTGGCCGTTTTTTTTTATAAATAAAATGAATTAATTAAGTTTTGAAAAGTTAATAGTGAATAGATTTAAATTAAATGTTCGGATTATATTCCTTATAATAAATCCTGATATTTCTCTTTAAGCAATAGAAAGTGAAGATAGAATTATTGGGTGCGTCTATTTATTTCACTTACCGTTTACTGTGATATGTTCTTATTTTTGTTATGGGTAAAAAATTATTTTAAAGATGATACGAATCTTGTTTTTTTAATTTCTTGTAATTATTTTTGCTCCAAATATTAGACCATTTTAATATCTATTTGAACAAAATATTTTATTTGTCTGATAATATTGAAAAACTAAAAAAAGGTCATGAGCTAGCTAACTTAAAACTAAGAGCAATATATTGAACATAGGATAATGTCCCAATTATCCAGCTCAAAAATCTATTTTGTCTTCTCAATATCTTTTATAGGAATATTTTGGGCCTATCTCAGCTTAATTTGAGCATGGTTAGAGTTATTTGGATTTTTTTGTAAGAGTAATTTGGATGGCCTAATAAGATCTTTAAATGTTGCCAAATGAATTTTTAAAATTGAATTAAATAAGTACAATCGATTCAAGAAAGATATAGCAATGATAGTTGGTTTGATCCTTTGTAAGACTAATGACCATTAAAGATCGTAAAAGTATGATGTGGTGATCAAACCAGTATAATAAATTTGGGAAAAGGCTTAACAGAGGTGGCTCATTTGATCCCTTATTCATCCTATGCATATCATGAATTGTACAGTACGATGGAGGGATCGTGTTGTACAATTTAATGTCAGAAATATAGATTTAAGTCATCTTTGTAGACTTTTAGGGAATATTTGAAATAACTTTCACAAGTATTTTTAATATAGAAAGTGAGTAATTTTGTGAAAGAAATAGTAATAAAAAGTGAGAAAGCAAATATATGATTTTTCATAAAGTTAAAATTATAACATGAACTATGATTGACATAATACATGGGAAATGTGCAAAAGATGAAAGGAGATAAAGGAAAAATGTTATGAAAGAAACCTTTTAAAACCATCAGATAAATTAAATAAATTAGTATAAGTTGACTTGTTAAATTCCTAAAGTAATTATTATAAATACAAGATGATATGAGCAATTTATGATATGGTAGTATTTGCATATGTTCTGATTAAATAAAATAAAAAATGAGCATCTGAGTCCCATAAGAGGAGAGTGAATTGTGGACTATAAAATAATTTTTACTATTTTTTATAGTATTTATTTTTTAAAAATAATTTAATATTTATAAGAAACTTTGATTTTATATATATATATATATATATTGATTTTTAATATGATAAAAAAATGAAGATAAAAATTAAAATAAGACAAAAAAATTTTAAGTAGTTTGGTTCAAATTAGAACCTACATCTATCCCAAATCGAAGTCAAGAAAAACATACTAACAAAAGGTTATAACTTGATATTTTTTCTTATGATTTACCTTCAATCTACTAATTTTTGTGAGTTCAACTATAACTTGGGCTTTTATGAGCTCAAACCCAACTCAATTTTTTTAGATCAAATCAAGCTCAGGTTTTCTCAAATACCAAACAGCCCAACCCAAATAAAAGAAAAATATAACAAGAAAATTTTTTTGATAAATTCATACAACTTTCTATACTTGTTGATTAACTGAACATGGTACAACAAGCTCAAAATTACGAGTAAAAGTAAGAAAATAGAAGTTTAGAAGTGCTAGGTTTAGCTGGAAGGAATTGATGATTTGAGAAGTAAGTCATAATTGTTGTCAGGATATTTTATGTTATTAGAAAATTGTGCAACACTTTATTGAGATCTCAAATATTTGTTTATGTTTATTTGTTATTTCATTTATAATGGTTATGTATTTATAGAAACATTTGTTATGTATTTAAAAACCTGCTACTAAATGGCTTAAATTTTTTTTTTCAAATAAGTTAAAATCTTTTTTCCAAAATAACTAACACAACGGCTAGTGAATTAGCCATTATGTGGGGCAAAATAGAGTCGTTGGATCCGATCGTGGGTGTTATAGACCATTAGATCAATGCCGTAAAGGTCGATGAGTTATGGATGGTCTAATGAAGATGGATTTGATCTTGGCCATCTGATCACATCAGATAAGGTTTGGATTTTTCAATTCATCAATGATAAAGCCAGTGTAGATCTCGTTCATAGGATTCAAACTAGATAATTCAGAGCTACATGATTCATGGAGAAAGAGGAAAAATTCTAGCCATCCGATAAATTAGATGAAACTATGACCATCAAATCTAAGGATAAAATCATATGAAATTGACAGAATCAATAATTACTGTGAGATATGGCTCATCGAATGGATGGTCAGGATGATTAGCATTGTTCAAAAGTATAGAAGTGAATTGCGTCGTATGATCATGAAACTGTGCGATCGAATCGTGCTGAGTCGCTTGAAGTTTTGGAAGCAAAACTAAGAGGTTAGTCCCATATTACAGTGTAGGAAATGGATTTATGCTTTATAAACATTTGCATGGGAGCATTATATAAGCCAAAGCAAGGTTGGCTCTCTTTATGTGCACCTGGAATTTCATCACCTTGATGTGCCCTATATGCTTATAGGTTATTTTGTGTACAAGTCTAACTCAACCTACACATACTTGGTTTAGTGATGCTCGACTCAATCTTTTGTCTTACCCCAATGTGATTTAGGATTGCATCGTCACTAAGATCAAGATCAACCTGATTTGGTTCCAATTGTCTCCTGACCTGAGGCTTACGAGTGCCCACTAAGGCTTCCTAAACCCGAGAGTTTGCACTTGGGCACAGGCTTAGGATGTGGCAATAATTTTTTTTTTGTTTTTTTAATTATTAAAAATTTAACATAATTATTTTTTTAATTTAATCAAAGTTTAATAATCAACCTAACATGTAATTTGATAAATATATATAAGTAAAATTTAACCAAGAAAAAAAGTATAGGATTAAAAAATAGAATCTTATTCATTTGTTAAATCAAGGAGATGATTGAATAATTGGATGTTTGAATATGATTTAAAATTGATACGAAAGAAGAGTGGATTAAAATAAAAAATCTAACATTTTATTTCATAGTCAAAGAAATCTTATTAAAGTTAATGCACATATCTTCAATTCTTGAAGCTTACTAAACACTCTAAGGTATTTTAAAGGTCACTAATTCATCATCTTTAAAGGTGCATAACTTATTAAAAATTATACCTAATTCACACTGAATGAGTCCATTATAACAAGATATTAAATTTTTAATATTTGACTCGTCAAACACAAGGATAACATAATATTATATGATAATACTCTATTATATGTATATTCTTATATGACTTCATATACATAATCCAAAAAAATCAGAATATATAATAAGAAAAAAATAATGACATGAAAAGAAAAAAAAGAGATAGAAAGAATGCCATTGAGGCTTTGTGATATAAAATATCATAAGATAGAAAGAGAAATGAATATGAGATTTTCTCTATGATTTTATATTGTAGTTACTTAATATGAGATACACATCTTATTGTTATGGGCACTTAGAAAATGAGGCTATGACAAAGCAAAGGTCCTATCTTTGTCAGAACAAGATATTGGCAACAAAAATGCTACAGTTCATGACATATGAGATAAACATCACTCATAATGTTGCGTGCACTTAGAGATGAGATAACAACATGATAGAGGCCCATTCTCATCAGCACAAGATGTTAGTAATAAGTTGGCTTTTATGTTAGATAATGATATGATATTGAAATCCTAAGAAGCAAGGATAACAATCATATGATAAAATATGAGCCTAGAAAAAAGAAATAAGAAATAAAGAAAGAAAAATGAAATAAATACGAATATAAAAGAAACTAAGATATGTGATACAATGTTAGTATTGTATGATTACTATGTGTATATATAAGCATAATACATATGATCATTCATGTTGTGATTTCTTTTATGCATATTTTCTTATGGATTGCCATGTACCATTTATTTATTATTATTATTTTATTATTGATTTTATATAGACACTTTTATACTATATTTATATTTATAAGTAGTTTTTTATTTGTGAAGCATATCATGCTAATTCTCTATTTATTTTATATGTCAAGACATAAACACTTATCGAGTTGAGCACCTTTAGATGATAGCTTAAGAGTTTGAGTAAAAGATTGCATCATATTTTAAAAGCTTTGTGTTAGGCATTTTGAATGTGATGACTAATTGTATTTTCTTGTAGATGTTGTATCAATATTTTTGTTACAGCTTTCTTATTATGTGTCAGCTTGGATATTATATGTTGTTTTTATTTGGCTATACTAGTTTAGATGATTCTAAGTTGAGATGATATTTTGTCACTCTTGCTCGTTTTAGTTTGTATCTTCTATATTTTACTACTTGCTCTATTTTGATCTCATAAATTAGTAGTTGACTATATTGTATCAAGTATTTTTGTATTTAAGTTGGTGACATATGACAATGTATAGTCATTCATTTTTCTTCCTCTTTGTATGTATTTCTCGACTTGCTCTTCAAATACATGAATGTGCATTTTTCTAAAAGATGTTATTCTGTGCAACTTTTATGTTCAAAGAATTTGGGCATTAAGTGTAATACCCCACCTTAAGTCTACAATTAAATCAAAGAATAAAGTATAACATCTCAAAATTTTGCTTTGTATGAGATATTATAAAATCTTAATATTAAATTACCATAATTGTAGATATGAATATTGTGATTAAATAAAGTTGATTTTTTAAAAAATTATTATCATTGATTAAAATATTATTTATTTTTAACTTAAAAGTATGTCATGTTACAAAATAAAAAAATATATTTAAACATGTCATTAAAAAGATTTTTTGAGAGAAATTAAATGATTTAAAGTTTATAATTTTTGGATATTTAACTAATTAATTATAAATTTTTAAAATAAAAATGTATTATTCATAGTGTTAATTTGGAGGGATAATTTAAAAAATTGGTCTTACCATTGAGCCAAGTTGAAGTAAAATGTGATAAGACAATCTTCAAATTGAGAGAAAAAAATAATAAATACATACAAATTAGCACATATGAGAGTTGAACCCGATATCTTGCCTTTACCACTTTAATAAGTATACTATTTTGAGTGTGATAATATATATATGTATATATATAGGATAAAAAAATAAATTAATAGAATAAAAATAAAAATATATGAGAATAATGTGGTGAACAAAGTTAATAGAAATGTGTGACTTGTGCATGTGTAAAATGAAAAAAAGAAAATTATAAGTTTTTTTAATGTTAGATTATCATACTAAATTGTATGGATTACAATAAATAGGTAAATTAGGGATTAATAAGTATATATTTATTCAAAGAAAATTTTAAATCTATGAAATATAATAAATGAAAAATTAGAAAGAAATAAGATAACATTCATTAAAAACATTGTTTATGATATTTGATATTAATAGTTTAAAAAATGTCTTATTTTCTTATTATTTTATATTATATTATTTTTTATTATTTTATGTTGATGATCTTTTTAGATTTATTTATTAAACTTAATAAAATTTTATTGGTATTTACATCATAAGACACGAATCTAAGATACTTAAAAATGTGGATATGGGGAGTACTCGATCTTTTTGATGTGAGAGTGAGTAATGTTTTGTTTCGACAAACTTATGGAAGTGAAACTACTATTTTAAATATGTAATAATTCAGAATTAGTTGATTTTATAGAGTTTATTTATTTACAATCTTGAGCTATGTTGATGTTTTAATTTTTTTTAATTTTATTTTAGTTGGATTTGAGAATGTGTCTTACAATGACCTCCATATATAAGATTTTGTATCATCATTTTCCATTTTAATTATACATAAAAATTTGATTTATTTATATGATTATGTACATAATAAGATAGGGTCAAAATAATTTGGAACTAAATATTATTTGTGCTAATGTATTTTCTTAAGAAGAAAAATTATTTCTTATAGAATTACTAGTTAGGGCGACCAAAAAATATTTTTCATTTGTATGATATATGAATTTATCAATATAACTATCTGGGATAATGAAGTAAGTGTTTTTGAAAATCATTAGATCATAGAGATTTAATGTGTGATGTCTTAAAATTTTTATAATAATTATAATAATCTAATTTTTTTATCATCAATAAATACATATGTTTAAATGTGTAAAATGAGTAAATTTAGCACATTTATTTGATGTGAAAATATGTTCTAAAATATATTAAATTTAATTATAGAATAAAATGTTTAAAAGGTTGAAATGAGTTCAAAATTTATTTGGGGTTATTATGAATTTTTAAAATTTAATGTTAAATAAAGAAATATTTAATATATAGATATAGATATTAAAACGGTGACGGCTCACTGCGCGATTCGAAACCTAGTCATCGTCGGCTCGCAGTCACTTAGCTGTTGGAGCGGCAAAGCAGAGGCTGGTGGATTTTTATTCTGTCGGGGCGTGGTGATTTTGTGAGTTTCCTAAAACTATTCGCGCTTGTGCTTGCATCTCCTTGTTCAAGCTGTGAGATGCATTGATTGGTAAAACCTGATAGTGCTCGCCGCGTCTCCGTTTGTTTCAATCAAGGAGTTGGTGGACCGCTGGCCGAGGTTTCTGGTGGTGGGAAGCTCAGGTGAAGTTCTGAGTAGAGAGAGAGGAGAAACCGAGGGAAAGGGGTTGCACAGTAATTGGAGATTGGTAAATGTTCTATCAATTTAATATGTTATACGATGAATTAACTATTATGACGTGCGTTATGATATAATTAAAAGTGCAGCATGATTTGTGATGAAATGAGATGTTATTATGTACATTATGATGCAACTTATGTGTGCTTGATTGTTTATTTGGTTGTATTTCTGTAATGTTATCTCTAATTTGTGAACATAATAGTGAAGAAATAAATAGTTAGGCTTGATGCAATGATGTGTAATATTCTTTCATATGAAAAAGCATGTACATTATTGATATTTTTATGTGTAAAGAAATGGGATAAAGAAAGGAAACATTATGCAAGAGAATTTGCAAAAGAAATGATCAATGTATAAATTTATACAATGGTGTTTGTGAGGAGAGAGAGGTGAAACTGAGAAACCGAGGGAAAGGGGTTGCACAGAAAACTTCTAGGCTCAAGTCAGATAGAGCCCTTTCCGATGTAGCTCGAATACATTTATTTTAAGCAATGAGATACTAAGAAATTTGATTTAATATTTATTCTTTAATGCAAGTTAACATTAGTTAAATTGATTCTTTTGGAGCATACTAATGTTATTACCATACAATTGACATTATGTTAGTAAATAGTTGAATGCACTCAGGTTAAAGGATTCTTATTTTTAATGCCAATCTTATTAGTTTTTTTATAATTAATGTACATCTTTAGATTACTACCATTCTTTCTCATGAATAATATAGGTGCTTTCCATAGTGATACATTAAGTTTGTTGAATCTATAGTGTAATAATTCCTAAATCAGCAGTTTAACTTCCTCTAGTTTTGGTTGTTTCATTCTATATAATGTCTTTAAAATTAGTTCAGTACCTAAAATCAACTTAATTTCATACTTTATTTCTCTTTTCAGAATTTAATCTTGGTAAATTCTCTAGAAATATATCTTTATATTCACAAACTATTGATACATCTATTAGTTTAAAGTATTTTTTATTTATATCTATAACAGATACCAAACAATTCTCACACCCTTTATTTAAAAATTATGCATCTTAAACGCTAAAATAATAAGAAAAATTCTTCCTTGGTCGAAGTAAATTAAACTTTTCTCTCATAGCAACTTTATTTCGATTAGCAATATAATTTAACTTGATGACCAAATAATCCATACCCAATATAATATCAAGCTTTACTATTCATAATATAGTAAAGAATTTTCTTCCCTTAATTTCTATTTTCTCTTTAATAAATTATGTTACTCTAATATAGTTTCTATTATACTTTCTAACAAAAAACAATTCTTTTAGTTCTTGTAATTCAATAATTAATTTGTTTTTGATGTAGGATGAAAAAGAAAGAATACGAAGCTCCACAATTAAATAAGACAATAATAGGTGAACTCTATAAATATAATATACTTATGATCATATTTGTAGAGTGACAAACCTCTTATTGAGTAATAGAGAATACTCTAGTTTGACCTTCTCTTTTAGTTGTAATACTTCTATCAAATACTACATGATGTTATAGAGATCTAAGTCCTCTGCTCCTAGATCCTACTCCTCTACTAGCACCCTTAAATACACTAAATGATTTTACTTTCATAACTTTAATACAATATCTAATAATGTCCTATTTCTTTATAAATAAAGCATCTTTGTAGTCTTGATAATTAGGATCTACAATCACATCTATGCCATCTACATTTAACCCATCTTTAATAGCCTCACTTGATCCAAAAGTAATTCTACTATTGCTCGACGATTTTAATTTATTGAAATCAGCCATGCTATAGCTATCGCTATTGGAATCATTAGAACTACATGTCTTCTTAGTGAATCCTCCTCTAAATCTCTGAGGTTTAAATTTTCTTTTCACAACCTCTCTTCTTGATTCCACATCTTGTTTCATTTCTATTGGTGGTTCATATTATCATCTACGTATCAATGATAAAATCATGTAATTCATGGCAAAACATATCATAGCTTTGTTCCTCTAGAGTTACTAATTTAGCACATATGTTATTGATAGAGTAAATCTACATTCATATGTAGTCACAGTCATTCCTTTTTGCATTAGGCAATTTAGTTCATTTTGCATCTTTGTTCTCATATAAAAGGATAATGCATCGTTTAAATTCCTTGGTAAATTCTTCCCAAGCTATTTCTTTAACAAATTTTATTTTGAAAATAAAGTTTTTGTCTAGAACTCAATCATAGACTCGTATCTTTAGTAGCATTATTGCTAAACTAACTTTCTTGTCTTCTGAATTAGTCTTTTCTCTTGTCTGTCTAGTATTCACATTTTATCTCCAGATAGGTCAGATTCATCTGAATTTTCATATCTAAATCTATATAAATGACAATGTTGGATGGATTCGAGATATATCTTCTTAAGGATGATACATGAAACACATTGTGTATACTTGCTAATCGAGGAGGCAAAACAATCTTGTATGCTATTTTTCCAGCTCTTTCTAAGACTTGGAAAGGACTAATGAATTTAGGTTTTAATTTTCTTGACTTTTCAAATATTATGATATATTTAGTTTGACTCACCTTAATGAATATATGCTACCCATCGTAGAATTCTAAAAATTTGTGTTTTGCATCAAATAAGCTACTTCCTTCCTATCTTGAATAACTTTGATATTTTCTGTACATTCTTCAGTAAATTCAAGTTCTAAAGAAATTCTTTCATTCTACTTCATAGAAGTGATTGATATTTTTTTTCATAAAATGCTTCATATGGTGCATTCTAATACTCGGTTAATAGCTATTATTGTATGCTAATTTTACCAATTGTAGTTGATTTTTCCAATCTCAACTAAATTGAAGATACAAAGCCTCAACAAGTCTTCAAAAATTTTTACAGTCATTTTGTTTATCCATCAGTTGAAGATGAAAGACTATTGAATTTCAAATTTGTACTAAAAGCTCGATATATGCTTTTTTAGAAATGAGAAGTGAATTTAAGATCTTTATTAGATATAATAAACTTGGTATCTTAAGTAGCTTGGCAATTAGATTTATATAATTTAAAGCTGGTTTTTTAGTTGAGTAGATGATTTTAATAGCAAGAAAATGAATGGATTAGGTTAACGTGTCCACAATCACCTATCTTATCATGTCCTATTGGTGATTTGAACCAACCACAAAATCTATTGCCACTTCTCCTTTTTATTCTATAATGGGTAAGGGTTGTGATAATTTTTTAGGTTTTTGTTACTCTCCTTTAACCTGTTGATAGGCTAAACATTTTTTATCTCAATTTGAAACTTTTTCCTTTAACCATGACCATCAATACATATACATGCACACACACACATAGATATTCATTTATATCTATACTTCTATATATATGTATATATGTATTTGTATATGAATATATTTTTATATACATGTATATATACATATGCATATATATATATATATATGTACATGTATGTACATATGCATACAGACATACATATCTATATGTATATGTATATATGTATACATACATATATATATGTATGTATATATTTGGATATGTGTATGTATGTATGTGTATATCTATATATATATGTATATATTTCTATATATGTATATATATGTATGTGTATATATATATATATATATATATATATATATATATATATATGTATGTGTAGATATATATATATATATATGTATATGAAACGGATCAATAATCATTCTATTTTGAAAGAAATCGAAGAGTTTCTTGGGAATCCCTCAAGACCAATTTGTTCTTTTTTTCTGATAGATGGTTAAAACATTATATGGGTTCAAATCCTATTAAGAGGTCCATTAGAGATCAAACATGTTTGAAGAGAAAACAAGATATTTTTTTTGTCCCTTCCAGGTGAGCGAAAAAGTAAGAAATTGTTGACATATTCAAGATTTTTATGTATTTATAAAATATCATTTCAATTCATCATTTGAAAACATATCACATCCTGGTTGTGGACAATTCTGGTGACATGTCATTCTTTTCAAACAATCGTGACGTAGTGCATATACCCTTTGTTCTAATCATGGAATAGATAAAAGAAATCTAAAAATGGATTTTTTTGAATCAGAAGAGATCTAGAAACGACGGATCTATGCACTCTATCAATAATTGACCCGAATCTAGCGAAGCATATGGGATTTTCCTTTTCTATGGTTCCTACGGGTTGGATCAACAAAAAATCTTGAATGAGGTATTCAAATCCGTATATATATATATAGTTATAGATATAGATATGGATATAGATATAGATATAGATATGAGAAGCATTTCATAAACAAATTAGTGTCTAGAATATGGTAAGGGTTGGTTTATTTTTCTGTTATTGTTTGAAGCTTAAGGAAATATTCACAAATTTATTTATACTTGTAAGAATATGTGTGCATGTTTACTAGTTTTCATGAAGAATAGTAGAACATTGGTTCAGTTATTATAGTCTATTTTTGGATGCCTCAGGGCTCTTTGTTGTCTAGGTAACAGTTTGAATCTGTCCTTGGCTTTCATAAAATCCTTCCAGTGCCTAAACTCCTTTTCCTTTCATCATTTGCTTTGATGCTGTGAAAATACATGAGGAAATGGCTGGAGGACATGTGAAATTATTTGCTAGTGAGTTATTTTATGCCGTGAAAGTGGAGCACTTCTTTTTCTTTTAATTGTCATCTTTAATCCATTTATTCTGGAGCTAGTTTATACTGTAAAATGCAACCAAGAACAACATATTCATATATATAATAAACTAAACATTTTGGTTTTCATTATGTAGCATTAAATGATCTGTAATCTATCTAATCTTATTTCCACTGGAGGACTTGTGGAATTATTTGGAAGTGAGTTATTTAATGACGTGAAAGTGGAGCACTTTTTTTTTTCTTTTATCCGACATCTTTAATCCATATATGCTGATGCTATTTGATAATGTTAACCGCAACCAAGAACTACATATTCATGAATATGTAAGTTAATCACTTTTGTTTTTGTTATGCAGTATTAAACAACTTGTAATCTGCCTACCGAATCCCTATTGGTTGAACATTTCCCTGTGATTGACTCAAAGCCCAAAATGGTATCATTCTTTTCTTGTACATTTTTAATTTTTCTTACTTTTTACTTTTCTAGCCTTACTGCATTATTTCATTTATAAATAAATAGAATGCTAGCTAATTTTGTGTGTTATGACTATCATTTTCAAAACAATTCAAATAGTATCACCTCACAAGAATGATCTTTAAAACTAAACCAAGCCCGAGTTCCTCATCTAGTTTTGTTTTTTGTGCAATGGTGAAGTTTTCTCTTGTGATTTAGTAAAATTCGGGTTGTTGTTGAACTAAGCAAACCCATCAAATGGTCTTTTATAAATATATTAGCTGTAGATAAAGTTGTCATGTTTGCATGATTTGTATTTAGGTCCTTTGAGTTTCAAAAATAGTCAAATAGTTTGTTTTATTTTCTTGAATGTTGTGATTAGATACATGTTCCTTTTTTGTTCCTAAATTGTCTCTCAAAAATAGAAATATATGCTGATGTACTTCCTATGATCGTGTAATTATGCTCTTGTAGGGAAGGATAGTCTAGGAAAGAAAAAGGGGTAAAGACTTATTTGCAATATTTATGAAAAATATATGTAACTAATTTGAAAGCCAAGGAACTATTCATCCAATTAGGCAAACACAAAGGATATATTCATTATTAATCTTTCATAAAATTCCATTGTGCATTTTACATGGTATTGAATTTTTTGGTAATTTGGTTACTTGGTTAGGCCTTTCTTGGTAAAGCTTTGGGTCAAGTTTTCATCAGCTCCAGTTTGTGATGGTTGATGCAAACTAAAAATGTTGAATATTTTTTGTTATTTTCTATCATAACTTGAGTAAACATTAAAGTTGAGTTATTGGACTAGAAAACTTCCTAGTTCAACCCAGTAGAGCCTTTATGTAGCTCTAATTTAACCAATGAGATACTAAGAAAGTTGATTTAATTTTTATTCTTTAGTGCAAAATTAACACAAGTTAAAATGACTTTTTGTAGCATACTAATCCAACCACTCCATGACTGACAAGTTAAAATGACTTTTTGCTATATAATTGAAAGAACTCAGGTTAAACACTTATGTCAAAATAATAAGCTTGTTACTTCATTTTCTAGTTTATGACAAAACCTTAAACATATTGTATATCCATAGTTGAGCTTTAAAGATTTTGTACAAACAACAAATGCACGAAAATGAAGGAGAGACTGTTACCCGGTATCAACCAAACAAAGAAGAATAGTAGCAAGCTTCATAAGAAAGTACTAATGAGCATGCAATACAATCTTTTGGCATCAAAATGTCAAGAGGCTTTATGCTTGTTTTGGCATTATCAGCTCTGTAAAAGCACATAAACCCTTTGTTACACAATTAAAAGAAAAAAATTAAAACTGAAGACAATAAGAAGAATGTACAAGTTATGATTTAAATGAAATTAACCATAGAGAAATAACAAGCTCTAAGATATGTTGGATATTTCATCATAAATGTGAATAAAATTTTCACATGATCCTCCCTGGATTGTTAGTTTACATTTGAGCAGACAGTTACATGTCAAAGAAATGTCATGAATGCTGTGCAGTAACTACTAGTAGTGAAGCTGAAAGCTGTAAGAAAGCAAAAGACGTTTGATGCAGGAGACAGAAGAACAAAAGAGGAAATCCTAGCTTAGTATGCTGTGTTGGAGGAGAACAGATGTAATGCACAAAGTTGATACCTCTGAGGAAGCATTCGGGATTGTCCTTTTTTGATATAGCAAATATGGTTTTTATATCTATCAAATTTGAAAAGTCTGGGTCTTTTGATTTGATACAGTACTGCAAAACCTGGATGAATGGAAAAATATGCAGTTACGAGATTAAACATTATAGCTTGGGTTGTTAATTTAGCTTGAGATATGAAAATGACTAGAAATTCGTTTTGACTTTAATTGAGCTTGATCCTGCCAATTTTTTTATATTGGTCTCAATTTTGAACCAAGCTTGGGAAAAATGAGAATGCCTTGAGATTGGCATGAAACTTCAACTTTTTATGTAATATGATGAATATGGTAATACAAAAGTATAGTTTTAAGAATATGTAATATGATGAATGTAAAGTATAGTATGTGTGTACACACATTTATAGTAAATCTGCATTCTTCGACCACAAAACTTACCTTTCATGCACATTTTTTTGTTTTATTCATAAATTTGCTTTTGCAGAAATAAATTTGAAAAATGTTTTCTTATTTTGCTGCTGTGCTCAAGAAAGAAGATTTTTTTCGATGTTAGTTGCAAAATTCCATCATTTTCTTTTTTTGTTTGGTTAAGTCTTGCATGTATTGTTATATCCATTGTTTTTGAGCTCCCCTGGATGGTAAATGTAGATGGAAAAGTTTGTTTGACTTGATTTTAATCATTGTAGAAGTATCAAAAAAAGAAGTCCATGGTAGCGCCCAAAATCTCAAAGCCTTTCAAGGCCGTAAAGAAAGCACAAGTCAAAAGCAGATCAAAATTAAATGGCGTCCTGAACAAGCTACCCTCTTCTATTATTCAAGATGATGAACCTGAATTCCCTAGAGGTATCATTTCTTTTGTTCTTAATGTGGAGTTCCATTCTCTTATACTTCTTTTGATCTGTTTGCGTGGGATATAGGTGGAAGAAATCTTTTGAGCATGAAAGAGGAGGCCAATGCTCGTGCAGAAGCTGAAGCAGAATTTGAGAAGGACCAACGGTTGAAAAGCAGACTTAAGAACACCCTGAAAAAGAGGAAGATGAAAAAGGTTAGAGGGGAGGGTTTTGGAGCAGGGGAAGATGAGTGGGGATCACTCTTTGATGCGGGTATTAGAGGAAAGCTTGCAAGGCTGGCCAACCGAATTACTTGGAAGGCATGAGCTATCTTTGTTATGCTTCTTTTATCTATTCTTGTATCAAGAGGATTTTTTTTTTTCAGTTTGTTTCTAGATGATACCCATGTGTTTTTTAGGTCTCACAACTCATGACCTAAAATTAAAATTTGTTTTCATTTTTTTAATACTTCTGTGATTATTTAGTTTTGTATTTCAAATGCATATATTTACTTATCGTGTCAACTACTTGTCTAGTTATTAAGGTGCATGCATGATCAAGGTGAGAAGTGCTAAAGTATGGTAATGTGCAAATCAAGTGACACATGATCAAGGTGAAAAGAACTTCAGAAGTTTAGTAATAGGAACATGTTGAAGATACTTTGTGCTATTGCATGAATATGCTAAATGACAGAAATAATGCTAGGAGAGTACTTTTACCTCATATTTACCTATTTGTACCTTGAATATGTTTCTACTCCCAACATATTCCAATATACACTTTTAAAGACTTATTTACAGAATAACTGCAAATTTTTGGAGAGCCAAGCTTAATATCCCTTGCTCGTTTGACTGTTTTGGTGGATACGTCAAGTGAGAAATCTTTGGTAAGATCCTAGGCAATGTATTTGCTAAATGATGGGAGCAGACTTTGAAGTAGTGGTTGGATCCTTGATTTTCATAATTTTTCTCGTTTGAACTTGGTTGATGAACTTTATATGTTTTGGTTAGAAAATGATGTGTAAGGTAAGTTTTTAGAGTTAAATGATGCCAACTTTGCATTATGGAGGTCTATTTACAAGTTTGGGCTATAGCTAGAAAGTTATTAATATTTGAGTAATTGTGGTTGTAGGTATTAATTGGAGAGATGCTTGGAAAATTTGTTAAAGAACATTCAAGCATGTTTAGTGTAGAACAAATTTATTTTTGTATAAAGTGTTTAAATTTGTCACATGAAAGAAATGTTATGAAAGTTGGTGGTTATGGTTGAGTCATGGAAATAATCTTAAAAATTTGGTCTAACTTGGCCCAAAATAGGGAATGAACAATAAGTCCTGGTGCCTTTTCTATTTATAAATGGAGTTATATGATAAAAAGAATGTCTATCTTGGCTTGTTTGATTAGTTATAAAATTAAAAATTTATGCTAAATGAACAGAGGAGAAATACTTTGATATTTATTTATAAAAATAAAGTAAATGTCTTCAATTTATGCTAATTAGTTGGAGAAGCTTAGGTTCATAAATTAAGATGGTTTTTTTATCAAATTTTAAAAAATTATTATTGTCTCTTAAATAATACATTAGAAGATCTTAGAAAAGAAAATAGTTGTTTCACAGATGAAATGCTCAATAGGAAAACAGGATACATTTCTCTGACCAATAGTGAAAAAATTCCAGCTGTTACTCTACTATTTTTGGGATCAACACTGTAGTTTTTTTTTTTTGAGTGAGGTGCATTGATTTATTATATGAATAAACATCGCTAACCTGTTATAGCTTAATTTTTTTGTTCCGATTCAGTGTGTAGGTGTATATCCAAATTTTTAATTCTTTAACTGTTAACAAAAGGGATCGATCCGTAGCCTGTGGGTCTGTCCAGATTTTATCTTGCTATTTGGTTATACGATCTGGAGGGAGAAGCAGGTTGTTTGCCTTTTGTGTTCATCTGGCTTGTTGGTCCTAACTTTGGGTGTGTCCAGGTTTTATAACTTCGCTTTATATGCTCATGCATCTAACTTGACGTAAGATGCGATAATTTGCGGCGCTCTTTTTCTGTATATTGAGATGATTTTTCTTAATTATTTTGTATTAGATATATTTATTTATTGAGTTGTAGTTTTGAGATTATTATGTACTGCACTTGATTTTTTTATAGGTTTAGCATTATAAATACACTTGTATTGTTATTAATTTATTCCGGATTGGTTATTTGGTTGCTATTTAGTGGGAGAAGTGGTACTTCCCGCCTCCAAAATTGATATATGGGAACTTTTGAATTTGGTTAGTTGACTATTGAGCAAGTGGCACTTACTATATTAATGCATTTGGTAGTTTAAAAAAAAAATGAAAGTGGGAGATCATGGGTTTTGGTTTAGCCTATGTTGGTAGTTGATAGCTGTCAAAGATGGGTATTGCTATTGACAACCCTGGTTATCAGCATATGGTGGTCTCTGACAATGTTCCATTATTGGTCTTAGTGTTTGGCATGCAAGCATTTAACTGTCTGTATTCGCCAAGCTGTGCTCTTGCCATTGAATAAATGATGGTTGTCGTTGATGGCTCTCTTGCACTTGGTCGGTGTTGTTGCTTTGGCTTGGTGTCTAAGTGTTGATGCTCTGACTACAATATTTGTCAATAATGTGAGACATTGATGAAATTGGCTTAAATAATTTTAAAAGTGCTATAACAAGAGTGAAAAAAAATTATTTTGCTCGTCTCTGTGGAAGTGCTTCAATTTATGATGAACCCAATATTAACAAGGTAAGTCATTATTCTTACTTTTCATGCCCTACTTTCACTCACCCATTTTATTTCTTATTTTTTACTTCCAGTTATGGTGAAAGAAATAAACCTTGATTGTTTTTTTTGAAACTCCAGTGTTTTAAACATTTACGCGATTGCCTTTCCTTCAACCATTATTTGTTGACGTGACACTTTCTTCCTGTGTTCATGCAGAATATTTCTCCTGGAATGAAGCTCTGGGGTGTCATCATCGAATTAAATCCAAAAGATGTAGTAATCAGTCTCCCAGGTGGGCTAAGAGGCTTTGTTCATGCTGAAGATGCTTCTGATATGTATGCAGATGGTCAAGACATGGTAACTAGCCCTTACTAGTATTTGTGAAGATAATTACATAGATTACCCTTGACTGATATTTTACAAGGCAATGTAGGTGCTTTACTTTCCTGGCTTTAACTTAACCCAGTTTTTAAAGAACATGCATTTTCCTTTCTTTAATCATGTTGCATGGTGCAAATTTTGTTGTTTTTTTGGGGAAGGCACAAAATTTTGTTATTTGCATGCAACTAGACTTCATCACTCAAGTATGACTAATCATTCAAATATTAGGTTCAAGTAACAGCAATGTATCATCTTTATGTTTTTATACTATTTATGTTTATAAAGATTTATGATAATCATCAACCACTGTTTTCTGCACAATTTAGCGTTCTTTTTTTTAAATAAATTATGCACCTCTACAAATGCTTTGAATCTTCATTCAGTAATAATGAAGATTCCAGTTTGCTTTTATTTTCTTTATCTATCACTTTTTAATATCTTTTATCCTTAGAAGTTATCATGGTTTGGTTGTGTGCTCGTATCCTTTCCTTTTTGTTAGTTGGTGTCTCTACCTTGCAACATATAGCATGTGCCTTGGAGTTATTAACTTTTTTTTTTTTTGTAGTGGCTAACATCTTTTAGCTAGCCAAAAATAAGAGTTTATTTATGATTTGGTTGGTGTTTTGGAAATGTCTGTAGCTTGAAATAGATGGTTTAACTTGGAGTAACCAACTTATTATTTTGTTTATAGCGGTCAACTATTTGATTAGTAGGCAATTGTAGTATCTACCATTTGTTAGTGTCTTTTATCCTTAGCAGTTGGTGTGATTTGGCTGCATGTTTTGGAGCTGCATGCTCATATCATTTTTGTCAATTTCCTATATATATAGTATGCCTTGGAGATCCACTTATTTATGTTGTTTGTACTTACAGCATTGTTTTATTAGCAGTAAATGACATTATCTTTATGATTCTCTTTTTCTCTTCTTATCTCAGGTCCCAGGTTTACTACCAAAATGTTTTGATGTAGGGCAACTTGTTGCTTGTGTGGTTTTGCAATGTGAGGATGATAGAAGAGAAGAAAGAGAAAGAAAGAGGATATTGTTGTCACTGCGTCTAAGTGTGCTGTATAAGGGTCTTAGCTTGGAAGCTGTTCAAGATGGGATGGTATGTAATCATGTTTGAAGTTGTGATCATTCTTAGTCTATAGGCTGCATGGTCCTTGAATCTTTTGACATTATTTTTTTATGTTTGTTAAATTTGAAATGTGTGTTTTAATAATGGACATCTACCCTAGATGATAAGCTGAGGTTGTTATTTTGTTACTGATAAATGATAAACTTTTTTTTGAGTGGGCATACTAGGATGGCTGTGCATTTTTCATTCAGTTTAAAAGTGTATAAATTAGATCTTACTGTGATAATAGCTTTGTTTTGGTATAGATTTTTCTCTTTACTTGGAATTATTTTCCTTGTTCTTCTTTAATATCAGATTGTAAGTTTGTAACCGTTTGATATAATGTGTTACTTATTGTCTGTGAAATTGCCATGAATATTAGGATGACAATGAACTTTCATATGCTTAATTAATTGTTTTTTTGCTTTTGTAGTGCATCCTGGATATAAGTTATAAACAAGCTGAGGTTGTTATTTTTTTACTGATAAATGATAAACTTTTTTTTGAGTGGGCATACTGGGATGGCTGTGCATTTTTCATTCAGTTTAAAAGTGTATAAATTAGATCTTACTGTGATAATAGCTTTCTTTTGGTATAGATTTTTCTCTTTACTTGGAATTATTTTCCTTGTTCTTCTTTAATATCAGATTGTAAGTTTGTAACCGTTTGATATAATGTGTTATTTACTGTCTGTGAAATTGCCATGAATATTAGGATGACAATGAACTTTCATATGCTTAGTTAATTGTTTTTTTGCTTTTGTAGTGCATCCTGGATATAAGTTATAAACAATCTGGTGGTTTAGCAAAATTCTTGGAAAACTCTGAAGTATAGGATGTGTGCTACAAGTTTAGGTAGACATGTATTTTGTCATTTTTTTTCTTATTTTAGTCATGCTGTTTGTTCGAAATTAGGTTTATAATTTACATTTTTGATTTATTTAGAGTTTTTTTTAATTAACTAGTACATGCATTATCAGGGAATAATTGGAGAATTTGCTGGAACTGTTGAAAAAATGGCAAATGAAGCATCACATAATTGCCCAACGTGACAGCTATTGATTAATTGTTGTTAGTGCTGAGATCAGGCTTGTGTTGTGTGTAATAGGTTAAAAAATACATCCTCTTTGGACTGTTTTTTTTTTTTGTGTAGCAATTTTTAGAGATCTTTGATAGTGCTTTGCTTCTTAATATAGAATCAGCACCATTTGCATCTTGATTTGATGTTTGGGTAAGTTTCATTTGGGCTATTAAAATTTATGATCATTTCAATTTGGTTCGAAGTTTTTTGAAGGCTTTCATCTTAGTTTTTGAGCTTTGCAAAATATTTTATTGGAGTTCTGATAGAGAGAAATAAAGGTTATTTTGCTTTCAAGATGATATGGGAGTGAAAATGAAGGAATCCAATCTAAAATATAGGTAAAAGCAATAGAAGTATATTTCATTTTGCAAATGCCTACTGTTGGATGCTAGATGTCTACTTTGTGGGCATATTGATGTGCAGGTGGTCCGCACAAGATTGTTATAGTGCTAGCAAATCAATTACTATAGTACTAAGTTTTAAGTTATACAGAAATAGCTTAAGGAAAGTGGGAGAAAAAGAAGAGTAGTTTTATTGATGATTATCAATGATGAAAAAGTGGTTAAAAAATGGAAGAGGGTTAATACTTATCAAATGTTCTTGCAACATTTATTAAGGAGTTGTACAAGAGAAGGGAAAATCACAAAACTTTTTCTATACTTAAGTCACAAAGCAAGAGTGTAAAGAGGATAACTCAAATCATAAATTGTATACCTTTATTTTAGATTTTGGGACTTTTTATATTTTTTTCTTTACTATAATCATTAGCACCTACTAAAATTTACTAACGCATACTTCTTCAAAAGTAAGAAAGCATCAATGCCTATTTTGTAAAATAACTAACAACTAGTACTGTTTTGCAATCCATATAGAATATCTAGTTTTTCATATTTTTATGTATAATTTTTCGGTATAATTTATTATTAAATATTTATTCTTTCATAAACCCAAAATTTGTTCCATATAGGTTATCGCGTATTATTTCATATAATGAGTTTGTGATAAACACTTTATGTAATTTAAGTTTATATTATATTTTTTTATCATGCTTCTCATAATGTTTATTTTTGTGTTTAATTGCTCATTCTTGTCTTGTATCAAATTTTTTTTGTACTTTGTATTTAGATGTATGAAAATTGCCCCCCCTCTCCCACTCTATCCCATCTCCCTCTCTATTGTCTCCCTCTCTCCCTCTCTATTTTCTCTCTCTCTCAACCTTCTCTTGATTTTTTCTAGGCAATGTGCATAACCATAGTGGTTGAAAAACGGAGTCACAACATTTCATTCCATTAACACATTTGTGTACTTCATTTCCCTCGGCTTCTACATGTGATTGGCCGTCCAGTGACGATAATACGCACTTACAATTTGCTTTTGTAAGATCGTGGTGTTGGTCACAGATTTCTTGTTATTTTGTTGGCATAGAACACCAGTCAACTTGCATTCTTTTTGTCTGTTTTTTCTTTGTACCAACCCCCCATCTTTCCCCATCTGCCCTATCTCTATAGTCTTGATCCACTCTATCTATTTCTCTCTCAAGTGCCACAACCACCATGTTCTTGATGCTTCATTTTGGTAAGCCTAGTATTATTATGGAGAATAGAGACATAATACTTGGTGATCCATAATATATGAACAGATTCTAGTTTTAGGCAACTTTGGCCATGCATTGTTGATAGAATCGAGACAGAATGTTGTGGGTGGCAGAAATGGAGAAGTGGAAGAGTTTTTTTAGATATATTTTAGTGATAAAAAAGGCTTTTATAAAGGTTTTGTTGACTTTGGTGATCTAGCTTAATGTTAGTGAATTGTGTGGACCTTCCTAACTGAAACAATGATAAAATTTAAGGGGCTGAATGATGTGGAGCAGATAAGAAAGATGTCATCCTAAAGTTAAATGAATGCTGTGTTTAGTTAATATGGGATGAACTGGAATAGAAAGAGAAACCAATTCAGTTGCAACAAACTACAGGAACATAAAAAATTGTAAAAGATATACGTTTGGACAAAATTCTATGATATGTTTTATCAAGGCCAAATGTTACAATTAATTCACACAGTTTGATGAATAGACAACAAAAAGTAGGATCCTTAACCATGTTTTGCATGACACAAACTGTATGTTACATTTGTTATGGTTTCTGTAGTGTTTATTTTACCTTCTTCTGTGACTACATTCTAGTACATTCAATAACTTGCATGCTTTCATAACGAATTCATGATTGTCTGCATCTATTACTGGATTATTGTTTTCTGGCCATTGCTATTAAGGCACAAGTATACTTTCTTATTGTTAAATTTATTCTTGATCACTTTTACAAAGTTGAAATCCAGTTTTAATGCGGATGAATGAAATGTTTTTCTTGACTGTTCATATTGACAAAACAGTTTTCAATTTGCTTGGCTTGTTTGATTTAGCTATCATTAGCTGATTACGTCATTGCCACTTATATGCTTCATTTTGGGTGCTTGTTTATGCATAATTGTGTATTTGTATGTCCCTTATGTGCTTTGCTGTATAAGGATGTGTACCTTGGATATGCTTATATACTTAATTTTTGTTTTCTTAACTATTCAGGTCTTGACAGCACAAGTGAAGAGTGTAGAGGACCATGGCTATATTCTTCACTTTGGTGTGCCATCTTTTAGGGGATTTCTGCCAAGGATTAACAATGGTAGTTGTTTACATTCCCTTATTTCAAACATTTTAATGTGGAATTGTATCTATTTAGGTATTGTTCTAAATGGCTAATATCATCTTTTTCTCAAATAGGTGGTGTCCAGATTTGTAGAGGGCAATTGTTACAGTGTGTTGTTAAGAGTATAGATACTGTTCGAGCAGTTGTCTACACAGATTTTTGCCCAGATTTAATGTCCAGCTATGTGGTACAGTTTTGTGCTTTTGGTCTTTCTCTTGCTTACTTTATTCAAATTTTTGTCATGGTTCATCACCTTTCCAACGCTGGTTCTAATCTTGATTATCTCATTTCTATATACATTAATCTCCTTTCTGCAGTGCAAGGATCTTAAGGGGATTTCAATTGATCTTTTGGTTCCAGGCATGATGGTTGATGCTCAAGTCCACTCACAGCTCGAAAATGGGATCATGTTATCCTTTCTTACTTATTTTACTGGAACGGTAAGTTTGTATTCTCGTTGGTAAGGTGATATTACCATCTCTTTACATGCAGTGTGCATTCTGAGCTTGGCCTGTGCTTATTGTTCTTATATGTTTCTTTGATTCAGGTTGATGTTTTCCATTTACAAAATCCATTTCCTACTGAGAATTGGAAAAATGACTACACCCTGCACAAAAAAGTATGCCTTTCTTGTCTTTGTTAGTGCAATTCTTTTTTGAATCGTATCAGATGGGTGGTGCAGTTGTGTTAGCATATGTACAAGTAATGTGTATGCTAGTTAGCATAGTTGTTAAAATTCTTTTGGCGGTTGTACCAAGGGCCTGAGCTCAATTTCAGTTCACATACTTTTTTTTTTGCTTTGCCTGCAACTTTAATAAGGCCAAATCATGCTCGATTTTTGTTTTTTCTTTATGAACTGTTGTTTGTCTGCATCCTCAAGTCTTTTTTTTTAATTTTATTTTTTGAATACCAATTTGATGTTGCATGGAATGTGATGGCATTACATGTAGAATGGATATCTATATTTATGTACATCCTTAAAGCTGATGCAAGACAGCATGATTTATGATGATAGCATCAACAAATTTTACTGCAGTATCTTATCATGCACCAATTTAAGGTCTAAGGTATATGCTCTCAACAATTTTTGTTTGATTAATTTGGTGTCTCAAGTTTTCTATCAAACATTGAGCAACCCTTGATTGAAGATACATGTCATTAAATGCATTAGAAATTCAAGATAAACAAGAAATGTTGTTTATGCTATATAGCTTAAGAAGTATTGGTGTACTTTTGGATGATATTGAAATATTCATTGTATTTTTCTTTGGTCCATGTTATGACATTGCTGAATGCTTACTTATTATTTGGGTTTATGTTCTATGGTTTATGGAACATGTATCTTAGATCCATCTGATTTGTTTCTATGTGTAGTTTGGACCGTCATGTTTTCAAAATTTTCAAATAAGTCACAATTGTGTGATTGATATAGCAACTAACTCTATAACTTATGTTTTGTTCCTAAACTTCCTTCTAGCAAAGGTGATATAAATCTCTATAGCATAATTATACAAATAGGTTATATAAGGAATCATAGTTTCAGAACAATAAAAACACTTAGTGACTTTATTGATATAATAGCAAAACTATAAAAACTTATTTGATTATTTTTAAATTGAAAAGGTTCTACATGCACATGGGAGTAATCTCGAGGGACTTATATGCTATTTATCCTTTATTTTTTTGTATGTAACTGTGTTATGCTGCTTGTTGCATGAGTTGTGTTTATGATTATAATAGCACTTCTTTGTTTCTCCAATACTAAATACTCTTTTAATTTGTCTATTTAGGTAAATGCTCGAATATTGTTTGTTGATCCTTCAACCAGAGCTGTTGGATTGACCATGAACCCATACCTTGTTCAGTACAAAACTCCTCCAATGGTTTGTATAATTTATTTGAAATTGCTAATTCATTTCTTCTGTTGAGTTTAATGGTTTATGTATTTGTATTCTTGTCTATCGCTGATTTTTCTTCAATACTGAAATTGTTATTTTCGCAGATCGTTTTTGATCGTTCAAAAACAAGTTTGTCAAATTGCTGGTGTCAATCATTTTCTTCAGCTAACCTCTACCTTGTTCTTTAGCATGTTGAAACAGGAGAAATTTATGATAACTCGCATGTTTTGAGGATTGATGGTAAATATGGCCTGCTTCTTAATATTCCTTCCTCTCCGGAGCATACTCCTGCTTATGTACATGTATGCTTATCTACCAAATATCCATTCCTTACAGTGTTTTACAGTTTTCTGAATAAACTCATGTTTTTCTTTTATTGAGACAGCAATCTGATGTTGCTGATGAAGAGGTTAATTTACTGAAAAAGTTTAAGGTTGGGGATCTTGCGCGTCTTCGAGTTCTTGGAATCAGGAATTTAGAAGGCCTGGCAATTGGCACCTTAAAGGTACTATATTAGTATTTTATGCTCTCATAAGAATCAACAACTAATAAAATTAGGCTACTTTTATGGAGTGGAGAAAAGTGTTTTGTCATCAGTTGAACCTGCACCTTTTCCAATGTCTCTGACACTTGAACAAGGAGAAATCATTTGATATTGGAATGGGCTCCCAGATCAGAGTTTTATAAGTATTGATAAAAAAAATCATATATTTCTTCTTATCGAAACTCTCAAGGAAACTTGTGATCTTCTATTGGAACTGTGCATTGTGATCCATAGGATCAGGTTCATCATTTCTTGGGAAATTTTGAAGTTTAAGTAGAAGTGATTTTCTTATTTTGGTTAAGGTACTATGGTTATTGATATAAAACAGAAACTTCCTTTTTGGAAACTCTTTGGGAAACCTATGAACACTACTTGTATTAAAAGCTTCCAAAATTGTGATCTATTTCATCAAATTATATACTCAAGGGCAATCTTTCTGTTTTGTTAACTTGGCCTTTTGGAATTGTGGATATGTTGATTTACACTGAATATACTGCTCATAGAAATTTATGTAGCTTATGTTAATCATCATTTCTTCATGTTGATCCTTCCTTGACTTCTCTTTTAACATTTATTGTTTGAGAGGCTTTCTATTTATATATTAAATTTTCTGCTTTCATGGAATAATATGTATGCCATGTAAGTGGACCTTGTTGCTACACTTAATTATTCAAGCATATTATGTTTGAAATTACTTGAAGCTTTATGTATTCATTAATTGTTTTACATCTCAGTATTTATATAACTTCAATTCATACTCAGGTTTAAATTTTTTGAAGCTTTATGTTATTCATTGCTTTGGTTGTTGTACTCAGTATTTATGAAATACGGATGAGTTTTGAGGTTGTAATATGTATAGATTAATGATCTAGTAGTTGCTTGTTGCTGTTTTATTGAATCACAGTTTCTGTACGAGTATTGGAGCTTTGTTGGTGTCATGTCTGGTATTGACTTTGTGGTATGCATATCAATATTCTTAAATCTTATGGAAGAATTGGTTGTTGTCATGGATTATACTTTGTGTACTTAGGCGTTGAATCTATTGTTGAAAATTATCTAGTATGCTGCCCTTACATTATTGTTGGTTTGATGCCACTTTGGGGATATTATAATTATTAGTTTGGTTTTTAAAAGTTATCATTAAAAAGCTGCATGAAAAGGTTGTGAGATATATAAATAGTTATGTACTTTGTTGCAGGAATAGTATTAGCTAGTTATGTGGTTGTAAACAGAAAAATAGAAATATAAGAATTAACAATCATAATCTTATTTGGTAATCAACTTTAAAGACATTGATATCTTCAGCTGGCAATCTCTCTTAGTGATGGTAATTTTGGGTTGTCATTTGCAGCTTCTGATAATTTTTTTAAATATTGTTACGTAAATTTACTTTTTTAGAATTTTTCTATTTCGAATTGCTTATCATTTGCCTAAAGCTGTTTAATTTCATATAAGGTTATTAAAGCTCCCTGTTTATTACATATGTTTTTAAAACCATTTTTGTTTCTGCTACAACATTGGTTAAGGTGTTCGTTACTTTTCAAAATTCATGTTTCTAAAGTGTATATTTATGGGATATTCTACATCTGCTTCTACTTCTTTGTTGCTGGTGACCTAAGCCAACACTCATTTAGCTCACATGAACTTTTTACTCTCGGAAATGTTTTAAGTAAAATTCTGCAATTTTTTATTTGTCATATCAGAAATGCTGTTTTGTATTTATCATGCCTTTCAAGTAAAACTATCTTTGGTCTAAACATTTGTTTTTTATATGCCAGCAAATTGTGGACATCAAATGTTTTTCACCAAATAAAGATGAAATTTGTGTTGTTGATTCTTATCCACGACACCTTAAGTAGCTCGTCACATGTGTATGACAAGTATTTTTGCATGGAAATCATGACATTTGTTAGAGCTGTAATTTAATCTTATGGTGATCTCGTTTTCTTTGCAGATTAGTGCTTTTGGTGGAGATATATTCACTCACTCTGATATCAAGCCTGGTATGTTGGTAAAAGCTAAAGTCATTGCTGTAGAACCCTTTGGTGCATTAGTTCAGCTTGCTAGTAGTATAAAGGCACTCTGCCCCCTTCGGCATATGTCAGAATTTGCTCGTGTAAAACCTTCAAAGAAGTTCCAGGTCTATCTTTGGTTAGCTTGTCAAAATTTCCATTACCTTTTCATGGATGTTCACATATAGTAATTTGCTGCAATGAAAATAACTCATCATGAAATGCTTTCATGTAGTTTATGATTGTGTTTAACTGTTGCATTACTTCTATATTTAAAGCCTAATTGTTAATGAATATTGTTGGAACAATTAATGCATATAGATCTTAATAGCATGAAAAATTTAATGCTCGCTTATTTATTAAGCAAATTATTAGTGGATCATATTTATCAAGAAACCTGTTGGAGTGGTTATACCATCATTACACGTTTGTAGTGTATGTTGAGCTTCTAGATTGGAAACATTTTTTACTGAATTGAGTTATTTGCAGCATTAATGTTCAATTTTTGGTTGTATTGCTTTATTCGTTTCAATTACTTAAAAACCTAGCAAGTTTCTTTAAGCATTTGCTAGGAAATAAGCTATTTGAAATTTATTGAATGCGTTTCTGTTCCTTACCTCTACATGTATTCCACCCTGACAAATTACATGCATCTAATAAACTATTATTTAGTTATAAAACAACATGTAAATCTAAGTTCCCTATATTAATGGAGCTCAAATATGATCCAAACTTTTAGACAAACACCAAGCTCAATGTTTATAGCTTGCCATGTTTTTGCTTTTTATGTGTTTGTTAAATAAGTCAAGAAGTAATAAAGATCATGTTCACTTTCCCTATAGCATAGCTTAAAATGTCTTTTTTGTCTTGTGCAAGATCATGGGACAGCAACTTCGACTGTTGAAAAATGCCTTTAAAGGAAAAGCTGACATTTAAGCAATGTTAGGCATAAAATTGGCAGTGCAAAATTGTTTGTTTGTGTGTGTGTATGTTATTGCTTCTTTTGTTTTTGAGTTATTTCATTTGGTTTATCTTTACACATTTTCGGACTAATTTTTTTTATTACTCATTTTTTTTTAATAGATTGGAGCGGAGTTACTTTTTCGTGTTTTGGGATGCAAATCCAAGCGTATAACAGTGACACACAAGAGGAATTTGGTATGTTATTTTTATCTTTCCAATTATGTGTTGCTTTATTATTGAATTATGACAAGTCTTTAGTCCTCATTGTAGAGTAGGTGGAAGCAATCTATATGTTTGCCAGTAAAATGTTTTATTCAAGCTGCACTGAGTTGCCTTGTAATTTGAGATGTTTTATCAAGAAATAAATAGGTTTGTCCTCATGGATGTTAAATGGTCTTGCCATTTCGTGCGCTCTTTAGATTAGACCTTCTTTTGGGTACTTTGGTTCAAAGACCTTTGCAATTTCATCCATTTATGACAATAAATCTCAATCAATTGATTGCTATAATACTGAACGTGTACCTTGTTTGCTTTGTTCTTTATGATTTTATTGGATTTTTTTTTTCTCTGATTTAGGTTAAGTCAAAACTTGAGGTTTTGGCTTCATATGCTGATGCTGTTGAGGGATTAGTCACACATGGATGGATTACCAAAGTTGAAAAGCATGGTTGTTATGTGAAATTTTACAATGGTGTTACTGGCTTTGCCCCAAGGTTAGATTTTTTTTTGCATATATATTACTATTTAGGTTCCGACAAATTGCATCTCCTTGTTTTTGTTATTTATTGCGTAATGCAGATTCTATGTTTGGTATTTCATGGTTGTAAGTGATCTTTCGAGTGCTTGCTAGCTGATTTATTGTGTCTTTTTAATTGGGATTACATTTATCTTTTTTTCATGCAGTGCTTCTTCTTTGGTCTTAGATGTGCCTTCTATATATATATATATATATATATATATAAAGAAATAATAGCAGGTCAAACCATCATCATTTTGGGCTAGTTTGGCACAAAATCAAACTTATTCAGGTTCAAAACTTTTCTTACACAGCGTCTCCAAATAGCGAATCAACTTTTTAGTTCCTACTGGTCTTATGCCAGTAATTGCCTTATTTGAAAGAAAATCCTGTCTACAAAAAGGAAAGCCAAATTCTAATCTATATGCATCCCATTTGTAGCATGCAAATAGGTTATGGGCATAATTATGATCTCTGTTTTAGTAACTTATTCTTATAACTACTTTTTTAGTTTTGAAATAGTTATTTTAAGTGATAATTGATAGAGCTAATTGCCACCAACTTATGTTGGATTTTCTTGAAACCTTGTGATTGTTTCATTTATGGAGAAAACATACTAGCTTGAATGGAATGTTTGAGCTTGGTTTGATAACAAGCCAAGCATAAATGGATCCTTGTTCATTAATGTTTGACTTTTTGAGGGCTTGAAATTTATTAAATTAATATCATGGTTAAAGGTTGGATTATATCTCCACTCTTTTTGTTCGCTTGAATGGTTTATTGCTATCTTTGCTCCTTAACCATTCAACTGTCCTTACTTTTGTGCTGCCTTTTGTTTTGTTTTGCTTCCTGAGTCCTACCCTTAACTTGTGGAGATCTCAAATTTCATTCAAAATTTCTCAAGTACTTTCCTCAGCTTTTTGGGATCTCAAATTTCCTTCAAATTACTAGTCTCCCTCTTGGTTCCTAGCTCTCGGGTTTTCTGTTCTCCCTATTTTCGGCGACAACCTCTCGTCCCTGCCTTCTCTTTTACATCATCCAAATCATAAATTTATGATTATGGCTCTTAGCTCTTAGTGGATTGTTTGGATGTATTTAGCTTTGTCTGTTGTGATTCTTTTATAGTTATTTTTTTTCTTGTCTGGCTTTTTGTACTAATATTTTGTTGTTTACATGGTATTTTGTTTAATCTCCTAATTGTATGAGCAAGTTGTTGAATTTATTTTTCCTACTCTACAAGCTTGTTCATTGTGGGATCAAATTTGGTATCAATTCTTAAGGTTGCCCAATGCAAACCAAGTCGGAGCTTTATAAATATTATTGAGCTAAAGTTGAACAATTTGTTGACAAACTCTTAACAAACTTAAATAGAGATTGGTATGGTAAAACATCGAGTGTATTGAACTTAAACTGTGCTCCATTCATCCTAGCTCAACTTGTTTGGACCTCTGGCAATGGATCTAAAATATATTAAACTTAGCTTAACACAATTAGATTATTTTAGAACTGGCATAAGCAATGCAGGCTGATCTATCTTATTGTGTTTCAATAAGTTCTCTTCTTTTTTGCTGGAATATATTTTAATTTATGTTATATCATTAAAAGACTTACTTTATCCATTCCTTAATTAGTTAACCAGCAATCATACCTCATTTTCAATGTCTATGGTGATGTTGTACTATAAGAAATTGTTGGTTCTCTTAACCTTGTTCTTTGTAAAGCATTGGGCTTTCCTTAATTTTTTTTAAGATCTATTATCATTTTGTCTTGGTCTGTGATCTTTAACAACGTGGTTTCTTTACAGATCAGAGCTTGGGTTGGAGCCAGGGATTGAAACGAATACTGTTTATCATGTTGAACAGGTAGTCAGATGTAGGGTTACCAGCTCAGTTCCTGGTTCAAGAAAAATTAGTGTCAGTTTTTTATTGTCCCCTAAAAGGTCTTTTTCTCTCATATTTATTTGCTCTTTTCTCTGTGTATGCTCACATTCCACTCTTCAGATGTTGCATCCTTTCTGTATGGATTCATGAATATTCGCTCTTGATTTTTAGTTGAAAGTTGGTTGCATAGGATTGCAAGATAACTGATTAAATTTTGAGAATGCTAGGATTAGCAATTAATGGTAATACAGAAAATTAAAACTATTGTTGCTTTTTTGTGTGCACTTTTGAACATACAAGGGTGTTGTTTATGTATTTTTTTAAACTTGTGCAGTAAGTGACCAAAAGTTCATTAATGCTTGTGTAAATCTCGGTCGCTTAGTTTTGCACGATTATTTTATCTTTAGGATGGTCAAACTAGCATCTTTTCAAGTTACTCTAAGAAGGTACAATTGAGGTGTTTGTTTTGATGTTTTCCTAAATGCAATGCGAGTGAAAAACATCCTGCTGCAACTAACAATTTCTCAAAAGCCATCCACAAGGTGATTGCTGTCATACTCCTGGAGTTGTGCTTCTCATTTTAGGGCCTCATAACTCCCTTGATACTATATCTTTGTCTAATCTCTTCTGTTACTTTAGAAATCCTTAAACCACTTTTTTAATATCTGTATGGTGTTTTAGAATCATTTTATTGTTGAGCAGGAAAATTCTTTGTAAAATGTGTAGCCGGCAATGATGTGGGATTTGGGCTTTCTCGGTCCCAAGGGTCCTCTCTTCTTTAGAATATGGAATTGGACATTTTCCAATGCCAGCAAGATATCCATAGCTTGTATCTGGAATACTTGTAATTTCCCTATAGGTTGTTTGAGATTGCATGAACCTTCGAAGTTGTTCTAGTATTGTGGGTGGATGGAGCAATTCTAAACTTTCAAAAGAATTTAGAATACATGCTTTAACTAAAATTAATACCTCATGGAAATTGTAATAATAACACATGATGGACATCGATTTCTATCACAACTATCATGTTGAATGAATTGAGGATTACAATGAAAATTTGTTAATTGTTCTGTAGGATACTTGTGCTAGATAAATGAGTTATTCTTTTTAGCTTGTTGGAGAACTTAGCTACTTAAAGGAAAATAGAAATGCTTTGCCGGGGTGTTTGCTAACTCTAGTTGAGAGACACTGCAAAGATAGGTATGTGGTCATACTTTAGTTCCAGAGGTCATCCTTCGTTTATAAAAAACTGCATTTGACTTTACAAATCGACCCAACATATGTGTGCTAATATCTACTTGATTTTAGGACATTAACTGATGCATAAACCAGTGTATTAACCACAAAAATTTCGATTGGTCTTCTCGGACATGTTGATCTAATTATCATGGCTCAAGTAGAGGGTGGGTTAATTCAACTCATCTATATGACTTGTTGCTGTTTGATCCAACAAGCTCTTTGTTGAGCAGATATCCTAAATAAGACGCTTTATTGTTTTTTTACTTAAATGATAAGTTATTTAAGTTGGATTGGGTAACTTTTATTTTTTTTTTTGTGGGTATTGGCTAAGATTATAAATATGTTGAGCTTTAAACATTGGTTTTGGTTGGATTTTAAATGACTTGGGTCTTGATGAGCTAACCCAACGCCCAACCTTTTACTTGATTTGACACATGTAGTTATCATTATAGACTTTGGAGATTAATGGGATAAAGATTTTCTTTTTGCACACTATGTTATTCAGTTTGACCTTGAAGATTAAAAAAATTCTAAATTAAGGAATGGTACTTTTACACTTACATATAAGGGAAGAAATAATTTACTGGAATTTTTTTGTTCCGCTAAGCTGCGTCCTTTTTTTGGAGCCCTATGGAGAGTGCATGAATGATGACAAGATGGTATATCAAAATCCAGCAGTACTAGTTCAGCTTTGTACAAAGAAGCTCTTCGGTTCTTTTGAAAGTTTCTAAAGTTTATAGCTAAAAAATGTTAGTTAATGCTAATCTTTTTTGGAATGCATTTTGATTGAGCTCACAAGATTTTAGAAGAAAATCGAATTTGGTTTATTGTCAAGGTAAATGTTTTCTTTTTCTCCTTTTCTTAGGGTTAATGGTGCTGACATGGTGAAGTTAGGGAGCATTGTTGGTGCTGTTGTCGACTATTTAGCACCTACGGCTGTTATTGTGGTGTTGAAGAAATTTCCCAACTTGAGAGGTTCATTATCTTATGAGCATTTGGCAGACCACATTGGTAAACTTTTCTTCTCTTAAATTTAAATCACATGTTATCCTTGCTTCTATATGTAGCATTTTGGATTCTCATCTTTGATATTTATTTAACAGGGCAAATTGCACGGTTGAAGCCGTTGCTAAGGCCTGGTTATGAGTTTGATCAACTTGTGGTGCTAGGTAGACTGTTTATTTTATATATATTCAAACATGTTTTTTAATTCTTATTTTTAATTTTTATTCAGATGAACTTGCAGATCCTTATGATTTGATATGATTTTTCATGGTTCTTTCTTTGCAGAACTTGGTTATTTTTGATCCCCTTGCATTTTTTCCTCTTTTTTGGTGTTTTCATGTTAATAAGTAGTATGCTTTTCACAGGGAAATATCATCACCTGAAAGATATAGAGTTCTATTTATTTATTAAAAAATAACTAACAATGCAGAAAATTTAAACAGGATAATAACCAAGTTTATGGAATTTGAGAGTAAGTTACTGTCATAATCTGTGGTCCGGTATGGATGAGGCAGTGGTAAGAATTTTGTTCACATCTCATCAAATAGCTGAGTAGCATAAAATTGTCATAGTTTGAGGTTAATGTATAGCTTTACACAAAGGTTTAATTAAATTAATAGATTATTGCTTTCCATATTTTAAACATAGTTTAAGCAAGTACTTGACTATTTAAAAAAGTTGTTGGCCATATCCATGTAAGATAGAATTTGTTTTACAAGTAATATCGAGAATCAAATGATTGTAAGGTAATGGTTTATCTGGAAATGAAATTTACTTTGATATTTTGTGCAATTAAAGTCTAGGATTTATTACTAACGTGTAACTAATTTGGCATGGATTTTGTCCCTTGGAGAAGAGGCCCAAGATTCAAATCTAGATGTACCTTCAAAGCTCTTTAAAAAAAGGACCTAGGATTTATTTGAGAAATGGCGATTAGTAAACTAACTGACTGCTATTATTTACATTTACCCTTTATTTTTGTTCTTTGGCATAAAAGTGTTGTTTTAGGTTGCACAAGTACACTGGGAACGTTGCAAGTTAAACGTAAAAATCTAAAGGTTTAGTAATCAAGTTGAGGGAAGTGTACATTAGCAAGGGCTGGTGTAGGTTGCCAGTGAACGATTATGGTGGGAATTGGGCGGGTTTAACATTATATAGACATCATGGTATAAACATTGGGCAAGCATGTTAAGAAAGATCTAATGCAATGTGGTGGGAAAAGATTTGGAGGCGTCACCTTTAGGTTATTGGCAGATTGGTTGAAATTGAGTAACGCATATGTTCTGTGCTTTGCTCGGAACAAATTACAGTTAAAATGGAATTGTATAACTGCAATGAAAGAATCGATGCTCAGTGCTATAAAATGTTGTCCCTTAAATACTGGATCCACAAGGTGGTTGTTGCAGAATGCGAATGTACGTGAGTTGTTATATATGAAGGGTAGAACTAAAATGAGTGCATTAGAATGAATGCTTTATTGTCTTTAGTTGAATGGAATTCTTTAAGGAGTTGTTTAAGGTATTTCAAACACGATAAGGGTGGGGCTACAAGATCCTTTGATAAGGTGATGAGAAATGATCATGTACTTAGTTTGTTGGCATTTTGGTAGACCTAAAATGGTTATGATGGATAATGCATGTATAAGTGCAATACCTAAGTGCATTTTGTTCACTGCATATTTGGATGCCTTTGAAAGTTTATGGAGCATTTTAATTGGTTTTGTTTTTGAAGTTAAAGATAGTGTCATGAGATGTGTTGTTATTTGTTAAATTTGGGAAGGGTTTGCAACATTTTGTAAGATAAATTTGTCACTTGGGTTTTGTAAGGTCATGCAACAGAGGTGAAGAAGCATCAGAGGCGATCATGCTTACTAACCTCTTTCAGGGATCTCTTCACTGCTTATACTCCTTGCGGAATTTTTTTTTGCAATTGCTTCTCAGTTTTGTCATGTGATAGAGGCGAAGATGTATTAGAGGTCGGTGTGCCTAAGAACCTCCACTTGTGGGATCTCTTCATTGCTTTTACTTAGAATCTTCATATAGGAACAACAAATCATTGCTATATTGAAAGAAAAACCAAAAACTTGAGATGCAAATGTCAAGGTTACGTTAGCCTCATCAATAGTTGAATGGTAAGGATTTTTGAGAATGATGCCAATCTATCTTGCCTGACTGGAGCAAAGGCGATGCTTGATGAGAACTCAATAGCATATAGCACTTGGGAAGAAGCAAAATCTATTGTAATGACATGATTGATAAATTTCATGGATCCCAAAATTGGGTGATTTATGTTTTTTCATCAAACATCAAAAGAAATTTGGGATGCATTAAAGGAGAAGAATTTTGACCTAGACAACATCTCACAAAATTTTGAGATCTATTTGCCATTTTAAATGCTCAACAAGGTACAATGTCTATTGTAAATTATTTTAACATTCTGAAAATTATGGCAAGAGATTATTTTATGATGTAAATTGGAAATGTCTTGATGATGGAGTTATGTATATCAAAATATTTGGAAAGATTGAATCTTCGATTTTTTTTACAAGGTTTAAATAAAGACTTTATGAATTTTGTGGGACTATCTTTGGCGCAAAAGCTTTACCTACATTGAATAAAGTCTTTATCAAAGTAACACTCATTGAGAGTTCAAAAAAATCTTTTGTGTCACAGGTTATAGTTATAGATGTTATATCTCACAGATCAACCTTGGTATCAAATCAACGTGAAGGGAATAATCTAAAAACACAAAATAGAAAGGATAAAAAGATACTGTGTGAGCATTATAATAAATGTTATCACACAAAGAATACATGTTGGGAGATTCGTGATAAGCTAGTATATTAGATGTTATGAAGTCAAAGAAAGAACAAGGTTGCATACATGATTGAATACAGCACAACCTCAAAACCATTTACAATAAAACAAATGGATATGCTTAAAAAATTACTAACTCTCTAAAAGCTACTTAAGAGTCCAAACTTTCATCATGAAATCTAGTCGTTATTACAACTCAACAAGGTAAGCCATGATGAATCTTTTGTTGTCTTTTATAAAGGAAGTGATAAGTGGATTGTGTATGCAGGATCATATGATATGTTATTCAATGGAACTATAAATATAAGTCCTTTAAGGGATGTATTGGGATCACTATAGCAAATGAACAAATGTGTAAAGTTGTAAGATGTTGAGATGTAAAATCTTTGGTTTAAAGTTAAATTTAATGCTTTATATTTTAAATTTAAAATGTAATTTATTATCATTAAGTAAGATAATCAAATATTCAATTTATTCTATAATATTTTCCCCCTTTTGGCTAGTCTTTTCAAGATCTGACTTTGGGAAAGACGATTGGCAAAGCTAAGAGCAAAATAGCTTTTACTATTTATTCGATGTTAACTCTCCTTTAAGATTTAATGCATTTGATGAAAATAACACCAATTCCAAAGCTTTTCTCCAGGAGAACAATAATCATGGAGACAAGCTTTTCTCTTATTTGATTAACCGGTGACTACTATTACTAAAGCCCTAGGTCAAAGGGGAGAGTTTAATTCAACAAATTCTTAACCAATCAGGGTTTTCTCTAGGAGACCAAAGGTTTACTCCGAACCATTAACAAATCCTTTTGTTAGAAACTCACATGAGAAAAAAGAAAAGTGTTTAGAGGATAATGGTGGAACAGAAGACTTAGATCTCCCAATTGTAGTAAGACGTAAGGATTTATATTAAGCATCCAATTTCAAACAACTTTACATATTTCAAGTTATTAGACAACTTCAGGGCATCTCAAATATCAAGAGATAATATTGAAACTTTTCAAGATTCAAGCTAAAAGAAGGTTGTATTAGACAAAATAAAGGCACTTAATAATAATGAGACTTAGGAGCTAGTAGAGTTACCCATAGGGTAGAAGATAGTTGCCAGTAATTGGGCATTAATAGTCAAATATAAAGCAAATAACAAAATTGATTACTAAAATGTTAAGTTGGTGGCACAAAAGTTTCACATAGACATATGGAATTGACTATGAGGTGATACTTACTCTAGTTTCAAAATTAAACTTTGTCATAGTTTTTTTGTTTATTATTATAAATTTAGATTGGGTATTACGTTAACTAGAGATAAAGAATGTTTTTTTTTAATAACACATTAGAAGAAGAGATATATATGTGAATTCTATTAGAATTTTAGGCTTAAGGAGATCCCACTAAGGTATGTAAAATAAAAAGGTCCCTTTATTGCTAAAAATAATCTCTTAGGGTATGATTTATTTAGTTTAGTACAATAATGAATTTGTTAGGTTACAAGTAGAGACAAATTGATTATATCCTATTTTTCAAAATAGGTGGGTTTGGAGATTACATATTGGAAGAGAAAACTGAATTTGAAGTGAAAGATTTAGGACTAAAACATTTCTTAGGGATGAAAATTGCAAAGAGCTCAAAAAGAATAATCTCATACGTACACAATAGATTTGCTCAAAGAAATAGGTATGCTTGTGTATAAACCAGATAGAATACACTTCAAAACGAAATTAGAAGTAAAACAATTTTAAGATTTACTAATGAATTGAGATAGTTACCAATATATAATAAGCAAACTAATGTATTTGTTTTTTATAAGACTAGACATTGTTTTTATCAGTAATGTTAGTTAGATTATACATGCTCCCACAACAAGGCATTGGGTTGCAATGAATCAAATCTTGAGATATTTCAAGGAAAGCCCTGATAAAGGTTTATTATTGTAGAAAACTGAAACAAGGGATGTGGTTGGATGATCGAACATAGATTAGCAAGTGTACAATTAGATATTGTACCAAGGTATGTGATATATTTGATTGCTTGGAGAAGCAAAAACTGTAATTTGTAGCAGCTCATAGTAGGACATAAGCTAATTATAGAACCATTGCACAAGGAACATATGAACTTATTTGGATTCAGAGGTTGAGGACTAATTTAAATATGTTTAATTATTCCTTTGAAGTTGTTCAGTGATTGTTAATCAGCAATTGGTGTGGTGCACAACCTGGATGAAGCATGTGAGATTTCATGGAATTTGTTTTAGACTGAAATAGAAAGTAAGAGTATTACATTGTTATATATTCCTACCAAATTTCAAGAACTAGATATTTTTACAAAGGATTTATCTAAACCAGGATTTAATATGTGCCAATAAGTAAGAAATGATAGATATCTATTCATTAGCTTGCGAGGGAGTGTTGGAAATAATATTTAGAGCCCATAAACAAATTATGGAACTATTAAGTAGGAATTTGTTTCCCATTAATGATAAACAGTTCAAATGGATAGCTTAGATGGGAAGTGAATAAATTTGTGTACATTACCTCAATAGGGAATTCAAGATTTTATGTATAACAAAATTTGTTGCATCATTCTTTCTATATAATCCATGCAAATCTAGCATTATAATCGTGAGAAAGAAATATTATATATTTCATTCAATACTCAATTGGTGCATTGTGAGATAAGATTTGTCCAACGAAATTGGAATTGATTTTCAGAATTTTGGATGCCTTTATTTTCATTATGACAAACTCCAATAAATATGTTAAGCTAATTTCATTTGTAATATGAAGGATTTTGATTAACAGAAGTGTCTTCCTTTTTTATAGTTTGATAGCATTTTTTATTGCTAAGCGTCAATATTTTCTTGTTATATATTAGTTGATCATGATAAAAACTGTTTCAGATATCGAGGGGAGTAACTTAATTCTTTCTGCAAAGTACTCGCTTGTTTGTTATGCTGAGGATATTCCATTAGATCTTACTGATATGCACCCAATGTCCATTGCACGGGTATGCAAATTATGCTTTGTTTTGGCATTGGCATTAATGTTCTTTATTTCAATTTTACTGCTGTTGCAATTTAGTTCCTTTTTTATGGTCTGCAATTTTGTTCCTTTTGTTTCTGAATTTAAGTAGAATAGTCCTTACAATGTTAATGCATTCGTAAGCAGTTCAAATTACCAAATTTTCCTCATCATCTTTTTGGGTGGGTGATGTCCAATGTCCCAAAATGGTCTGGGGAGGATTGTTTGGACCTCTTTTTGGCACTTTTAACGTGCTATTCTCATATCCTGCCTGGATGAGATGGTTTTTGATGGCCATACTCATTATATTCCATCTAATGGGAGAATTTGACTATTTTCTTTTTATTGGAGGTTAACATCATATGGGAAGTTTTACTAAAAATCCAAAAATTTGGAGGGATAGAGATGGATTTTGGGTTTAAAAATAGGATAAATAAAAAAAAGGTATTGAAATTAGAGACCAAATTCATTTTTATTCGAGTTGACCTTGGTGGGCTTCTCGAATCTTTTCTTTCATTTGTTTTTTTAAATAAGTTTAACTTGGAAACTGTTATCTGAACAGGGTTACATCTGCAATATAATTGAGGGTGGCTGTTTTGTTCGATTTCTGGGACGATTGACAGGATTCTCACCAAAGAACAGAGTATGCTTCGCTTTCTGTTTTATCCTTTATTTTATGCAGTTTCTTTTTCAGTAATTTCATGCATTTCTTTGTCCTTAAGGCCACGGATTGTAGCATTGGTAATCTTTCTGATGCTTTCTATGTTGGGCAATCAGTTCGCAGTTATATAGATAATGTAAGTCCTTATAGTATTCCTGGGTTTGCTAAAACTGAGATTATTGTTTTTGAAGTTCGTTTTGAACTTGTCCTTCTGTTGTTCTTTTGCAGGTGGACCATCAAGCTGCTAAAATAAAACTTACCTTGAAGCAGTCTTTATGCTTTTCTACTGATGCATCTTATATTCAAGGATACTTTCTTGTAGAAGACAAGGTTAGATAACTTCTACTAGCTATTTCTAATCTCGTTCTGTAAAAGTTTTTGCGTTGTAATCATTACTATGGGGCATTATCTTTGCCAACACAAGTTGAAATGATTGACTTTTCTTGGCATAATTTATTAGTCTCCATTATTATTGTTTTTAATTTTTTGCATATATAAAGTTTACCCTTTAGTGATGTAAGGTGACTTGCTTCGGGATTGAATGTGTAGGATAGCGATGCAATGCATGATTTTTCTAAATTTTATTAAATTTTAAGGTATAACTTACAATGTTCTAAATAATAACAAAATTATTCTATAGTGTCTTACAATTAATTTATGATTTTACTAGAAAATTATTTTAAGATTCATTAAAAAATTTCAATTATAACAAAATTTGGTAAATCACAAATGTTGAGGTTCATGTGAACTTCTACTAAATTGGATGACATAATGTGGTATTGGGGTAGTGTTCCAAAAGTGACTTGTAAATTATTGAGACCTGCATAAATGATGTCATGAGCGTAGAATGACATACGATGTTCGATTATGATTGCAAGATTTGAGCACATAGAGGATATCTTGTTATAATGTAAAGAAATATCTACAATAGTAGAAACTAGAAGTGCATTTGAAAAAGTTGAATCTCATAAAAATCAAGAAAATGGAAGCAATAAGAAAATGTTAATGTGGCAAAGTGAAAACATAGAGAAGTGAGGATGAAACCTTTTGGAATTGCGCATTAAGTTGGAAGTCAATGGGATGACAAAGGAAATCGTTGTGAAAGACTCTGATGACATGGGACAACTCATAACAGACTCACTTCTTGTATGCTCTTTTCCCCTTCTCTTGGGTAATTGAAAACTCTTGTGGATACGATTTTCATTATGGAACAATTTTATGCGTACAAAATACTATGCACTTTCTAATTGTGTGCACATGAAATGGTGCGTGTACATATCATGCACGTATAGTTCATTTTATGTTCATATTATTGTATGCATGGGCCCTTATCACTATGCATGCTTAATAAGATGTTTAAGATGGGTTGCCAACTAGATTTATTTTCTATATCTGTCTTTGAGTTTGAAAGATTTTGAGGGTGATTTTGCATGATTTCTTGATTTTTTTTTATTGTATTACTGATGAGATGAAGGAATTGATGATTGATATGATAATAGTAATGCTGCATGATTGATATTTTTTTTGACAAAACTAAAATTTTTGGCCTTATGTTGAATGATATAGCCGCTTTAGTTACCCATCCGGAAAAAATATCATTCAAACTGGTGATGATCTGGCAAAAGTTTAATTTCTAGGCCCATACTTGTCTCCTGACTAATTCACTCACTCTTGCTAGAACTCAACCTTGTCGGGTGGAGTCAAGTAAAGTTTTATGCTTATGCAAGCTGGAATCGGAACTCAAGAGCTCCTTATGCATCATCTAAATCTCATCCAACAATTGTTGATAGCTCAATCTCCTTCAATATCTCTGGTAGGTGCATTGTGTGGTTACAATGATCTGAATATTTATGACATGATCCATTTTCTTACTCGTACCAATTTGGACTGTTTGGCACTCAAGACTAGGTGCACTCTTTAAGGAATGGTATAATCTCAATTAAGTTGTTACCAATATTTACTTGTAAGCACTCAAGTGTGAGGTTTGTAAGGTCTGGATAATATCGTAACTCTCATGCAAGCTAATAACATAAACTTCAGATGTGATTTCCCTTTGATCCTTTGAGTGATCTATATCATTGTGTGGTTACAATGATCTGAATATCTATGATATGATCCATTTTCTTGTTCATACCAATTTGGACTGTTTGGCACTCAAGAGTAGGTGCACTTTTTAAAGAATGGTCTAAGCTCAAAATAATGGAAGGTGTTACCGATATTTCCTTGTAAGCACTCAAGTGTGAGGTTTGTAAGGTATGTATAATACCTTAACTCTCATGCAAGCCAATAACATAAACTTCAGGTGTGATTTCCCTTTGAACCTTAGAGTGGTCTGTCTTTTTGAAGCACATTAAAGCGGAATCACTTTTTGATAATTTCTAATGTCCATTCAAGCATATAGATTTGGAACGTGTTATGCACATGTGTCTCAATGAGTACCAATCGTTGTGCACAAATCAATGCTGAACAGATGTGAATGTTAGGTGTGTATAAATATGTGATTTTGAATAATCTTGACCTATGATATACTCAACATATTACAAATGCAACTTTCAATCATCTATAATAAATAACCAAAAAATCTCTAATGCATAGCGTGCTCATGAATTTGTGGCTTGTAGGTTCTGAAGAACCTTTTCTTTGATCATAATGGGTGCCATAAAGCCCTCCAAAATTATGTTGTGAAATGTACTTTCACCATATGATAAGAATTCATGGAATTAGTGATTGTGGTGGGTTGGGTGTAGCAACTCAATGCTAATGTCTTAATAGAAGGCACATAAAACATTATAAGTTTCTTTAAGAATAAAAAATAATCTCATTCAATCAAATTCTTTTGGCACGTTATTGATCAGATATGTAGTCAAGGATTAATGGGTTATGAAATTAATAACTTAAAACGTTTTTTGGGAGTAGGTTAGGTGATTTAGAATGGTACATTGAAGACTCCAAATATCATCCCAAAGTCCTACTGAAGCAAGCTTTCGTAGGCCATATGTCTACAAAATACTTCTTAAAGTGCAACAAGGGTTTCTGTAGATCTTAATTGGCCTAATAATTCAATATACACCTGGCATAAGTGTGGTTAAGTACATCATCTTGGAGCCAGGTGTAAGGGAGATAATAGTAGAGACTTCCTGAAGCATTCATTGAAGGTTGGAAGTTTCGAAATTGAATGATAGTTTGGTTATTTTGTAATTTGAACATTGATAAGGCTCTATGATTGCCATGAAGATGCCATTTAGGTGTTAGAATTGTAATTTTGATAGATAATTTTTCATGATGAATCTTTTTTGTAGTTTGGTTTTTAAGTTTTTTATTTAAAGTGTATCTTGCATAAATACCTCCTTATTCATGAATGAAAGTTTGTTACTCGAATTGTTAAAATTATAGCCTTGCTTACTACTTGGTTTCATCCTTGGGGTGGTTTGTAACCAACTTAGAAAGCTTTTGTTGGTGTTAGTTGTCCGACTTTGAGTAAGAATGTGGCTAGCTCCGTTTTTTTCTCTCCCTTCCCTTTTTCTCTTTCCATCTTCCTCTATCTCTTTCCCTTGTTTTCCATTGGAGATCCTAGCCTCATCTTCTTCTCCATTACAGTGTATTAGTCACTTGGACTATTGGTTTGTCTGAGTAAGTTTTTGCCTTGTGGAACCTTCATCTGTCAGCCATCAAATTGTGGAACTAGAGTATTTTTCACTGTCTAACATTAATGTTAGACCTATATTATTGATGTTAGTTTTTGAACTGAATGCTGATTAAATGTGTTCCCAGATATTAGTGGAGTTAATTTTTCATGTTATGATTATTAATTTAGTTGAAAATTGAGATCATAACAATAATTGATGTTGTAATTATTGTTGTATGCATGTTGCTAAATTTTTTTTGGTGTAAAAATATAACTTATATAGTATATAGTAAAAGTAATGGAGCATTAACCGAACTATTTGGATCGTTTTGTTTTCTTATCTTCTAGAAGCATGATTTGAAAAGTTATGTAAACTAAAAAGGCATTATATGGGCTAAATTTATACCAAGAACTTGATTTAGGCGATTCACTAAAGTATTGATAATCATGAGATGCAAGCAAAGCCAAAGAGATCATGCTCTTTTTGTTTCAATCAATTAAGCTTAAAGTGATTGTGGGATCATACCTAATCAAAAGGTGATTAGATGCAGAAAAGAACCCATGAAGAACCTAAATAAATAGGTATGAGGTCAAGCCGATAGACTTTGAATTGGGGTGGTATTGACAAAAACCGATGTTTAGATTTTTTGAATTGTTTGGACCATATTCTTTGGTTTGTGCAATTTAGTCGAACTTGTTCTTTCAATCAAATCATCCTATGAAGATGTTTAGGGTATGTTTCATTTAGATTTTGATAGCATTCAACTAGGGGACCATTGGGGATTCATATTCTAAAAACTAGGATGTTTTTGGATGATAATAATGTATTTACTTTATTGAGATTAAATAGGATTGATGAGGGCTTGTGGAAAAGCATAACTAGATCACAGAGTTTTTGGTATGTTGAAGCTGAGGTTTCATTGAGAAGATTATCTATGGAATTTCCATGCATACTCTGCATAGGTGATTTCTCTTTGTTTTTTGGTCGACATGAGGTTTATTCGCTCTAAGTGGTTTGTAATGCGATATGAATCATAGTTGGGATTCATTGTAGTTATTCATGAATGTAAATGATATTATAGTGATTTGAAAATGATGAAGAGTACAGTTATAATTTGGGAAAATCTCTATTGAAATAGTTTAAGATGATAGAATTTTGGAATATAAAGTAACTCCTTGGGATTGAGGTGGCATGGTTATAATAAGGAATCTTCATTTCTTAATAAAAAAATATACTGGATGACTTTAAAAACATGAGTTTGGCATGCAAAATATTTGGCATACCAATGGCTCCAAACAATAAATTTGTAGTAGTAGAATAAGATGTGGTTACTGTCAAAGAAATGTCTCAAAGGTTAGTTGATCGACTAATTTATCTCTCCTGCATATGGTATGCTGTTAGTGCTGTAAGCCAGTTCACATTACCATGGGATTGAAGAACCCATTCTTATAGCTGGATTCTTACATCTGTAGGAGATAAGATTCTTGCATCTTCGTCTTCTAGCTGTAGAAGATATTCATTTATATTGGATTCTGCTTTTAATTGAGTAATTCCACTGTTATTTTACTTTTGCCATGAAGATAGGGATTACTTCAACCTTGATTACATAGTGACATACTTCCAAACCCATTTTAAAATCGAAAATATCGGGATGTTAATACTTGCAAAAGTGTGAACCATTCTTGTATTATTCAGTTGATTCTAATGAATGGATATCATTTGTTTCCTTAATTTTGTGTTGAATGACAGCTTTATCTAAGCAAGTTGTATTTTTTATTCATTTTTTAATGTCTGTCACTTCATTGTGTAATGAGCTTGTCATGTCCTAATATTTGCATGCCCTTTCCATCAATCGTGCAGATATCTGCATTGCAAGCTGTAGATGGAAAAAGATGTGATGTGAACTGGGTCAAAGGTTTCAGCATTGGCAGCGTGGTAACAGGAGAGATTCAAGAGATAAAGGAATTTGGGGTTGTGATCAGCTTTGAAAACTATGTAGATGTTGTGGGTTTTGTCTCGCAGCATCAAAGTAAGCATACTTTATTTAATTTTGTTTTCATGTCTTATTCTTTCTAATAAATGGTTGTGCAAATTTCAAAGTGGGTGGAAACCATGTTGAGAAAGGGTCATTGGTCAGAGCATTTATTTTGGATATATCCAAGACCGAGAACCTTGTTGATTTGTCTTTGAATCCGGAGTTGGTCAGTAGCAAAAATGTGGAGATTCCTGATAATCTTTCCAATTCTAAAAAGGTCAGCTCCTGTTGAATTCTAATTATGCTTTTTTTTTATATGCTTTTATAAATTGTTGCCTTGGATTTAATAAAGTTTTGTTAATATTTTGTCTTCAGAAGCGTCAAAGAGCTTCCCCATGTGATTTTGAGCTGCATCAAACTGTAAACGCAACTGTTGAGATTGTGAAAGAGAATTACTTGGTCTGCTTTTTAAAAAGTTACAGTTATTGTATTATAGAATTTGCACCACGTTACTACATTAGAAATGCACTTAATTCATTATGTTTTTTAAGCATAGGTTCTCTCACTTCCAGAGCACAATTATGCCGTAGGATATGCACCCATTAAGGATTACAACACAGAAATGCTTCCTCCTAAGCACTTCTCTAATGGTCAAAGGTGAGCTGTTCTCTTTTCATTGTTCTTTTGATTCATCTTTTTTGCATGATTATGGGGCTTCTGCTGGGCAAGACATTTTGGATTGTGATAGCTACCAATCCCACTTCTGTGATCATTGTTAGACTATTTCTATTTGCTGACAATTTTTCAAGTTGCTAAAGCAAAAAGTTTATTTTTAGTTCTTGTTGCATTAACATTTTGTTTAGTATAAAGGACGTGTTTTTGTCATCTGTTTGTGGATCATGTACAGATTGTTATTGCTATACTATTGTATAGCCATTTCTGCATTCATGAAATCATTTATTCTGGGATATAATGTGTACCATACTATTTCATGTCTGACGTTTTTGGAAATTGCTTTTAAAAATCTGTTAAAAAGGTGTATTTTAAAAAATGTAGTTAAATATAGAAAAAGCAGCTGGGAATTGTAGGATATGACTATCGTTAAAACATAAAAGCATGTGTTATGCCAGACAAACTCTCATAAAGGATCTAGATTTTGGTGTTTCCAAGCTGATACAGATTTTGCAAATTTAGATTATACCAGTATTTTCTGTTGTTTTTGGTGAAGAATCTTATATGAAAAGTACACTAAAAGCCTATTTTTTTAATTATTCTTGTGATATCTGTTTGGGTGTTCAAACTCTATTTACCTGTAATATTTGAGAAAATTTAATTTGTTTTGGAATTGTTGCACTAACATCCATAAACTGTATAGATGCATTGAAAACTTCAACTTAGATGGATCAGTTTAAAGTTTATACAACAGATTCACTGTTAATAATCTATAAAGATGTCTCCTAGCTCAGTATCTTCTTTACCTATGATAAAATTTTTTGTTCAGTTGTGTAACTTTCATGTGATGACTTGACAATGCTTATCTACAGACTGTTGGCATCTGTTGGAGCTCTTCCAAATGTTGATTCTAATGGAAGATTACTTTTATCTATTAAATCTTTGCATGAGGTTTTGGATTTGTCAACCTCTAAGAGGGCCAGGAAATTGTCAAATTACACTATAGGATCTCTTGTTAAAGCTGAGGTATGTTGTTTACTCTGCTTGCCTTCCGCACCCTTCACTTCTTTTCATTTTCATGTCAGATGCTGAACAGGTTAATGGTTTCAGAACCAAATTTTGTATTATGATACCTTTTTATGCGTTGCTCTTATGATAAGGCCCAAAAGTCCTGTGACTGATTGATGATTTTTTTTCATAATATTGTGCACAGATACTTGATATTAATTCCAGTGATCTTCTTGTGAAGTTTGCTGGGAGATTTCATGGAAAAGTCAACATAAATGAGGTAATTAGTGAATGTTTTCTCCTATGATCATCATTCTTAACCCTATTTGAATTTGGTTAGCATTCTTGTGCTTCCCCTGGCTAGTGCCAGATGAGTTATCTAACTTATACTATGTTTACTTTCACATTTTTGGCATAGGCTCAGCTTTTATCTTTTTGTTACTCATGCTTACCATTTAAATCTATTTTGTTCAATATCATCTTTAGCTTGTGTTACACCTGTCTTACTAATATGCCCTTTTCCACTTGATGCTTCCTGGTTTTATATAAAATTGATTTATTGCGTTTCTTAAATCTCTTAATTAGGTGGATAGTGATGATAATTCTCCAGACAGTCCCTTCTCTAGATTCCGTGTTGGACAATTGGTTGATGCTCGAATTATTGCGAAGATTCCGAAGTCAAGAAATAATGAGAAAACATTTAAGTGGTTGCTATCAATGCGACATTCAGTTTTATCAGGTATCAAAAGTTGAAGTTGCATGGTGTTTTTTTCTATTCTAACGCTTTTCACAGTGGTGATTGTGAGCATGAATGCTAAGACAGGTTATGTAAGGTGAATAGAGGGGTAGGGTTTTGCATATTATTTTGATGTTGACCTGTGGCTCTAATGCAACTATTTAAGGTGTATGATAGAATACATGTATTTAGGCCAGTGGAATTTATTTATTTTTTGTTCAGTATTTAGACGAAGTTATGACAAGATTGGTTACCATTTAAAAATCCTACCTTGCCTTAAATTTACATGCTTTTTTAATGTGTATCATGGTAGGTTTGGATTTTTTGTGTTTTACAAGCTCTAGAATATATTATGTGCTTTTTTTCATAAACAACATATAAGTGAAAGTGTGGAAGCACGCTGAGAGCGTTCCATTGGCAAATAATCTAGAAAATCAACATTGATAACAGAACAAAGTATAAAACATTATTAACTAAGTACTTAATCAGTGAGTCCAGTGTTCACATATCCTAATGAAAGTAAAACTTCTACTCTAGCATGTGTATACACCGTAACTTATTCATTAGTTGATGGAATTTTCTGGAGCTCTGCAGGGAGATGTTGGGAGCACAAACTGCTCAGGCAAGTTTAGTTGAAGGCTTTGTTTATTCTAGCATGAAAATATGTTCTTTCATAACAGGAAAGTGGCGATCTGGAATCTGCTTGACTTTAATTTGTATTTTGGTGTATAATTTGTGTCATGAAATGTGGAGGTCTTGCTTGTATTTTGCTATTATGGGTTTTACTGTTGAAGGAATGTTTTAGTGGATATGGCAAGTTTTATTCATGATTTCACTTGTTCCTATTCTCCCTCATTTGCTAGTTTCAGTGAATTTGGTCTCTTGAAGGATTACTTGTGTTCCTGTCAGTGTATGCAAAAATATTACTCTTTTAGATGGTATTATGCATATTTATATTTGACAATCTTTCCTTTATGTTTATTTTCTTATTTGTATCTGATTACACTCTTTTCAAAAACATGTAGGTTCTGATGCTAGAATTTTATGTTTAATAATTGATTTAAGCCACACAAATTCTGGGTGTGAGCTTGAGTTTGAATGCACTGACCGTTCTTGAGCTTGACTCTAGTATGATAAGCATGTTTGAGTTTGATGATTGATGCGAGGAGCATGAACTTGCTTTCAAGTGGGTCGAGCATGAGCAAGAGTAACAAGAGGGAGTGAGTGTCAATTAGAGAGGAGTGATGAACAGAATTTGGCTTAGTTGGGGTGAATACATGCAGAATGAATGACTGTTGAAATTTGATGAACAGAGGATGCTTGGTGCTTGAGCTTACACTCGGGATGGTTGAGCAAGCAGGTGTGATGAGTGGGTGTCAAATTGGTGAGATGCAGTTTGATAAGCTCAGATAGGAGGCTGATTAAGCTTGATTGGATTGAGTGCATGTGCATGTAGAGAGCAATGACTTGCATAGATCAGTGTTGAACATTTAAATCCTAGTTTGGTTAATGGGGAGCGAGGGAGAGATGAAGATATGGGCGATAAGAGAAGGTGAAAATGAAAATTTGTTTTTAGTTGTTTGCAGTGATAAGCTCTGACCTTATTCTCAAATTTGGAGGTTGGTGGTAACATCCATTTCATCAATTTCAGTGATAAGATGCAATTGGTTTCCGAAATAAAGGAGCTTCGAAGATGATAGGGAAGAAGAAGACCTAATCTCTCTGGACGAAGTATGAGCTTCAATTGTGGGGATAGAAGTCTCATTCCTTCCAAAGAGATATCATATTTTTCTAGTGTATGAGAAAAGTGATTACTCTGCCCCTGGTAGAGACTATAACAAAGAGAAATAGGAAGTGGTCTTTATGTATTAGAGAAATGGTGAGAGTTATTATTTTTCCTTGGTATTTTAATGAAGCCCTTTGCTGTACAAAAAGAGTTAAGTCAAACACAAGCTATGTTGTCTACCTAAATGCCTCATCAAAGCTCCTTCTGGGGTTTATTTTCTGATTATATTAAAAAAAATTAAATTGATACGGTTCTGAAACAGTAAAGTTGAACATAAACATGATCGAGCTTCTTCATTAATGACAAATATTTTAGAAAGTTTTCAAACTTGTTTACCTGTTAAATTAAATGAAAATTACTGAACTTTTATGCTGCAAGGTTCTCTAATATCATGTCAAAGTTGTTGGGCCTCTGATAACCCCAGTTTTTACATTATTATATGTATTTTTAAGAAATTTTGTCTTATCATGAGTTGCATCTTTTAAGCATTATTCACTTTTATGGAGAATCAGAACAAAAGTTTATTCAAACGTCTTGATTCTATCCAAAAGAGCTTAGGCAATGAATAATTTTCTAAACATTGCTGATAAGTGAAGGTGTTAATTTATGCATATGTGCCTTCAATTGCAGTAGTTGATTTTCACGATTTAAGTAAAAAACTATTACATCCAGGTTGAAGCTTTTCAACTAGACCTATCATTACTTGGGTAATGCTTTTTCCTCAACCAATCATTGGAATAGCCAACTTGATGATAGACTTACTTTGTTCTGAAGAAAGCCTTTGATAGAAAGTTTAAAGAATAGATGGTTTCTATCAGTAGATTCAAAGATTTTTGAGGTTTTAGAGGGCTTTCATAAAGCATAGATGGTTTCTATCAGTAGATTCAAAGGTTTTGAGATTTTAGAGGGCTTTCAAAGAGGGGCTACCAAATTTATGAACTAGTTCAGTCGTCAGATGAATGTTATCTAAACATTGTCTCCTTTTTTATGAATTTAGCATAGGTTTTGTGGATGAGGGTTACAGCGATTGTCTGAAGTCAGATGGCTGATAGATTAACTAAGCTTTTGTGGATGAAATTGCATAGAGATATCAAACTGTAGTCTTTTATATAAATTGCATTTTGAAATTTGGCAATGGTGATATATCTATGGTTTTAGCACATGAAGAAAGTTTCATTATATGAAAGGTATAGTTTACAGCTCTGCCAAAATCCCAACATTTGACAAAGAACTTAGGTAAAATTGTTTAAGCTAGAAGATTTATTCTTAGGGGAGGTACTAATAACATGAGCAATTTCATCAACTTTGATGTTTTTAGTTAAGGCAGGAAGCCTCATCACAAGACATGCAGTTGTTAATTCTGGACATATTCAATGCAGAAAAATGAGGTCCATTATGTATCTCTAAGAAGTCCTTGATGACATTGTTGGAGAGGATGTTCTTCTCATTGATTGGATGACTTATATCATTGAGCTTATACAACTTATTAAAGACATTTCTAATGTCATTTTGTGTTAAAGAAGTTTGTTGTTTTCGTCCCATCCTTGAGCCACCAAACCTTGGAGTTTTGGTTAGGTCAAGAGAGATTCAGCCTTATTGAGGATAATACTTCTTTCTACATTGTCACACTTATGAACTTTACAAAATTCCCTGTTTTTTTTATCTTGGTGTCATTATGCCATGGAAGTACATTCCAAAATTGAATTTTAAGAGGATTCATTAGGAGAGGAAGCTAGTTCATCTCAAGGGGAGCTTGGATGGCTTTTCAGCTCCTCTTGAGGAACTAGGATGGTGAAAATTGTAATCAATGTTGGCATAATAAGAGGAAAGTATGGGGACTTCTTTTGGAGATGAGGGTATGGATATCTCTTTGTGTAGTAAAGCATTGTTCCTTGCCATTTATAGGATCGTCTTGATTCTTTGATGCTATCAAAAAATTATTAATAATATTAAGAACTTTAGATATGAGAAAATGTTTATGAATATCTTTATAGTTTTTCTCATAATTTTGTATTATTTTCTTATTCCTTATTATGTTCTCTATTTTGCTTATTTACAAGCTCTTATTTGAAATATTGAAATAAGTTATTTCTCTTCGACATGATATATGAGCAACATATTTCGTAAGCCTTGTATGTATCTCACAGTTTTATGAATTGTCGTAACCCAAGCCCTATTTCGCGATCCCTTTACAGCCTAACTTTGTACCTTCTTAACCTAAGTTTGGTTTCTCAACTCTGTTTCTTCTTCTCTACTGTGAAGTGCATTTAGCGAACCACATTCCCCTTATATTATAAGCCTAATTTGCCTCAATTGTCCTCAACTTATCCCCTCCAATCTTCTCACTTAATGCCTCATTCTCAAACCCCATATTGTGAAGTTCCCAACTCTCCTCCATTTCCCTCACCTTGCCTTGTTGAACTTCACCAACTGTCATTGACGTTACTCACATCTCCTTCATGTTATAACACAAGCATTATTTTTTATTTCATGATATTGCTATTACGCTTTGCTCAATCTTGTCCTGACCAATGTCCTCTTTCCTATTGTTTGCATATGAGGACTATTTGTTCTCTCATCATTAACTATGCTTTACATTTAATTAACTCTTCACTCATATCTTATTTGGTATTTATTGATGGCATCTTCAACTTGTTGTTCTGACACAGGTTCATCAACCGTTGGTAATACCAAGTCAATAGTACAAGTTATTGTTTATGATCATGTGTTTTTCAATTTTTCAGTTTATCTCATAAGAAATTTCAACATTTGGAATTATTCAAATATACCAAATAATGGGCTTTTCACTATGCAATGCTCACATGAATGTTTAATTGTCGTGAACCTACTATTTCAGCCATTGACATGTTTTATGAAACCACAAACGGGTTGCGGGACTTTCATTGTTCTACATTCTTTCTAGACATTAAATATCTTTGAATATGTCTTTGTTTTGGTATATTCTCCCTACTATATGGTGAAATATCTATTTAATATTTATAGTACATTAAGAGGCATGTGAGATGAATTTTTTCAATGTTGTAGTGTTGCCATTAATCTCATAATGAGTTTTTATGGTCAAGTTTCTCTTCGAGCTTATCACTTCAGTTTGTCTAAGCTCAGTTGATGGCTAACTCAATGTCTCTAATATCTCGATAGCTATCACATGTTTGTATGGGTAACTTAGTTCCCTATATAGTCTTTGTCATACGGTTATAGTTGTGTATATAAGTCATGATCGCAATTTGTTTCCACATTGCTGGCACTATTGAAGAATTGTTCACTCATCATATTGTTGTTGGGAAAAGTTTGGCTATCCCACAGTTGCTTTGCATGGTATTATTACTTGTGATCTTATAATGAACAACTATCATGATACGCCACACCATCATGAGCTACTTATTAATTTTTAATATAATTTTTACTTCTAGTTCAATTATGACTATTAATTATATTATGTTTTTTGTCTTAGATTTTGGTACATCTATTTACAGACTAGTAATGTTTTGCCATTTCTCTCTCATTCTCTTCAAACCCTTTCATTTGTCATTATTCTCGATAGATTCCCTTCTTCTATTTTAAAAAAAAAGTTCTGTCTCTTTCGCAGTGATTCTAGATAATGTCTTATTTGTCATGATTTTGTTCACAATTATCTATCCACTATCCTACTAAATCTCATAACTGCATTGTAATTTTTCCTTCTGTCTTTTGGAATCTCAACACAAAAAAGATGATTGATAAAGATGTTTGAATCATTTACTATCTCTCTAAGTTTACATCAATTATTTTTTTTTGACCACCCTCTCCCCTTATTAGTGGTACTGTCATCTCGATCACCCATCCCCTTATTATTTATAGAACTTCACTTATTTTCCTTTGTCGTTAAGTTTTAATGTTATGTGTCTGAATGTGAAAAATACCATCATATCATTTTTCTTTTATATAATTCTTCTCAAATGTATGGGCTTTTAGTCTTTATCCATACCAATTTGGATATTGGTATTTTGTTTTTTTTATAGTGTGCTTATCAAAAAGTCACTTGACTATGCCAATCAACTATATTTGATATCTTTAATTGATTTTATCAAGAAATAGAAGTTCAATTTTCTATATCTATCAAAACTTTTCATTCTAATAATGTATTAGAATAAAAGCTTCCTTTTCATTAATCTTCATCTTCATATACCTTACAGAATGGTATTTCTAAACATAAATATTGACATTTTCTTTGTGACAATTTTTGAGAAATAATGTTCTTATAGCATATTAAACAATTATGTCTGGTTTACAATGGGACTTTCACCCCTTGACTTTATCTACCCAACCTCCCCCTTTTTGTCTCACTTCTTGGGTCTTTGGCTGTGTGCTTTGTATAATCTTTTTACTTGGATGTGATATGCTTTCTCTTTGTTTTATTAAATGTATTTTTTTGGGGCTATTCTAGGAAGCTGAAAGGATATCGTTGTTATACTTGTATATCTTCGTAAATATTATGTTTCATGGAACCTCTTTTTACTCCTCTACCTCGTCAATTGAAATTCTTGCCAAAATTTTGCATCCATTCTTTGCTTCAGTTCTCACCATTATTCCGCTATAGATTTATAATCAATAATATCATTTGTCTCATTTTAACATACGACCAACCTTACCATCTATGACTTAAAATCTGCCAACCATATTAGACCTCTATTGCCATTTGCCTTTTGCAAAGGTATAATCCAAGGAACTCTCCACCTTGTACAATATCTTGTTTTATTTGATTGATTATTGTTTTGTAACTTATCTCTCTATGTTGTGTATATTCATATGGTGTACTTTGAAGCTATATGTGATCCTAATTGGAAAACTCGAAAAAAATATTTAAATGCAAGCACCCAAGGATCATCATACATGGGATTTGGTTCCAAAACTTGATAATATTGCTTCTATTTCTTGTTGATTGTTGTTCATGATTAAATTTTATTCGAATGCAACTATTAACCTCTACAAAGCTCATTTGGTGGTCAATGTATATGCCTAGGGTTATGGGATTGACTATCTTGAAACATTTTCTTGTGACTTTGCTAAATTTTTGTTGTTTTATCTTCTCTATTACTATTAACTAAGGATAGAACTTTCTCTAAATGGTTGTAAGCAATGCCTTCATGTATGATGGCCTTTTTAAAATAGTTTACATGGACTATCCTCTAGGGCTTCTTGCTCAAGTGGAGATCAAGGTTTGCAACATGTGGGTTAAAACAAAGCCCTTGTACATAAAAGCATAATTGGTTGCTCATTTTTCCATTCTCCATGCTTCTTTTGGAATAGTGATCCTTGCCTTATGAGGATGACATCCTTCTGATTATGAATGACATGTGACATTGAAGAAATTAAACCATACGCTTAGGACATTTTTGTTACTAAAATTTAGGTTGTCTGAAGTGTTTTTTTGGCATTGAGTTTATGTGTGGTAAATGTGATGTTTCTCTTTCAAAGTAAATTTGTCATTTATCTTTTTGAGGAGATTTGAGTTTCTTGGATGCAAGCTAACTAACATAGATATGGTGGTCCTTCAACACACTAGAGTCAATTGAAAATGCTTTTTGTTATTGTTGGCTAGTTAATAAATTCATCTATTTGATTGTTGCCCTAACTAAAGTTTCCTTTGGTGTTGGTGTAGTAAGCCAGCATATGCAAATCCTCATAAAGAAGTATTGGGACGTTTGAGGTTTTTTAAGAATTTTGATGTCTATTAAAGGATCACTAAGAAAAGTGCTTGTGTGTGCATCGAAGTGCAACTACTTATAAAATGAAGTTTACTTTGATTCTGTTTATGCTGAATCTGCTGAAGGTTCAAAAGTCTATCTCAGCACATATTGTGCCTTTGTGGGAGGATATTTTGTCCTAAAGTGGTAAAAGCAAACAATTCTTATTGGATTGAGTGCAAATGATAGATCTAGGGCAATGGCACATTCTTTTTGGGAATTGATTTGGACAAAAAATCTTATCTAAGAAGTTGGTTTTCTAACCACTTAGCTAATTTTTCTTAAATGTGATGATCAAACAACTATATTGCAAGCAATTTCATCCTTCATGAGACAAACTAGCACATTAAGGTTGATTGTCATTTTGTCAAAGATGCTATGTTATCCAAGAAAATTATTGTTCTTTATGTCCTTGGTAAAGAATAGATGGTAGATATTTTTACAAAGGTTTTTAGATCATTTCAATTCTCCAATATTTGCAATAAGCTAGATTTCATGATATATATGTTTCAATTTAAGGGATAATATTTTAATAAAGATTAAGGATAATAGTAAGGATATTACAAATAATACTAAGGCTATTAAGAAGATTAACCATGAAAATATTCTTGTGAATTTCTCCAAATTCTTCACTCATAACTGTGCAGTATTTTGTTTTTTTCTTTTTTTGTTTTATCTAACCTATTTTGCCTATTTATAAACTCTTCCTTAAAGTAATGAAATTAGCTCTTTCTCTGCAACAATTGATTTTGGACATGTGATAAAGTTCTCATGAACATTCTTAAGAATAAAACCTATTCTTAGCTTCATACTTATGTTGAGGTTGCATCACGTGGTTACTAACCATAATATACTGAGGGGCTCTTCTATATCTTGCTCTATTTGTACCATGAGATCTTTCAGTAACAAATCTCTTGGCATTTTAACCAAAGGAGATTTGCTTGGTCCTCTGTTTTATGCCTTTAATGACCAAGGGGCATGTTTATGACATTTGAGCAACTGTAACACATTTACAGGTAGTTGTTGGTTTCTAGACAAGTTCAACTTCACTGCATACTAGTGTCTCTAACCTGAATAGGAATAGCAATAAGGGATGAACATGCCGTATCAATTTCCATGCAAAATATAGCTTGGTGTTAATTGTTGTCATACGGTCTATCACAATAGGTTTTCCAACGTAACTAGCTAGATTAGCAAGTTGAACTTCTCAACTAAAGGGACAGGTCTTGAAGTTTATTCCAGTTGGGAATTTGCACAAAAGCTATCATTTTCCATTATCATATCTTTTATTCATCTGCAAAGAATAAGAGTTATACCTAAAATGGGCCAAACTCTAGCCTGTAGAATGGTGTTTAGTTTTTCCTTCTTAGATGAGAATAAAAATAAGACAAAACCTCAAGATAAATTTAATGCGGTTTGTGTCCAAAATAGTCGTCCATTTGGGAACATGAATAATCTTCTTCGATTCAGCTATTTACTCAAGAGAGATGGTGCCCAGGCGACTAACACATGGATGGTTGTCTAACTATTGCATAGGACTAGCTGGATACTGGTATTTCTAACCAGTAAATTTTGGTACTGAAACCTTGGACCGGGGTAGATATTTTGAGATTCTGTTTCTGGGTATTACTGAAAATGTTAGGGACAGGTTGCAGTGAAGTTCTCTGTTGGGAGAGCATGAACTGAAGTATTATAGTCTAAAGCTTTTCCCCTTTCTATGTATGTTGAACTATTGGATCAAGAAATCGTTGATCCAAGTAGTTCAAAAGTAGCCAACAAGATATCTTCTGAAACATTTTTATATTTTAGGGGTCATCATCACCTTCATTGTTGAATTGGTTCAATTGTTTTTTTTTAACAGTGCAGGAAGACCGAACTCCAAATTATTACAGGCTTACAATTGAGTTTGAAACTAGATGTAAAATTATCCTTTAGATTTCAAATCAACTGAAAAGCCAAACAAATTTTGAGGTTTGACCAATGGTTCAATCCCCCATATTTGGTTTCATTCCAAACTTCTGCATTAGGATCACATTATAGATATTGTTATTCAATGTAATGAGTTTTCTGTTGTATTGATTGATAACCTACTTTTTGTACTATTTAATATTTCCCCACGAAGCCAAGTAACTGCATTTGGTGTTAAAATGCATTAATTTGAAAGGTGAAAATACTTGAGGTGTTGCAAGTTGCCAACAAGTTCAACTTCCCTTCTTACTCGAATGTATTGTTTCCAAACTGCCTTTCTTTGGTTTTTTTTGTTTATGTTCTTATTTAATATTCACAGGACAAATGGAGACATTGGAGGGCCCTATAGCAACAGATAATTTTTCTGTTGGTACCGTTGTTAGTGGCTACGTGGTAAAGGTTGAATCTGAGTGGGTGCGATTGACAATTGCTAGACGTTTTAGAGGCGACCTTTATATTCTCGACAGTTCTTCTGAGCCGGAGGAGCTTCAAAAATTTCAGAAGAGATATATTGTTGGACAAACTGTCACTGGCCGTATTATAAATGTTAATAAAAAGAAAAAGGTCCTGCGGCTGAAGTCATGCTTGGCTTCATTTACTGATAAAGCTGGATTTGTTAATGAAATTGTTGAGAATGATAATGGTGAAAGCTTTGCTTCTAATGACAATGGTATATCACATTTAAGCAGTGGTGATATCATTGGTGGTAGGATTAAAAAAATACTTCCAAATGTTGGTGGAATTTTTGTTCAGATAGGACCCCATCTTTTTGGCAGGGTTCATTTCTGTGAAGTTGCAGATTCCTGGCTAAATGACCCACTATCTCGGTACCAGGAAGGCCAGTTTGTGAAATGCAAAGTTTTGGAGGTCTGTCGCTCGTCGAGTGGATTTGTTCATGTAGATTTGTCTTTACGGCCATCATTGACTGACTCTGCTGAACATGCGAGCACAGAGTAAGCAGCATGATTTTCAATGTATTTTGGTTATCAAATACTTTCATTTTTTCTTGTTTTGCAATTTGGTGTCTTTTAGATGTGCTTATTAACTCTACTTTTTTTTGAGAAGTTGTAATTGTTGCACAGTAAAAATTACTGAATGTATTGGTTTTGTAGCTTAGTTGTTTTTCACTTATTTGTTTTCGTTTTTGTTCTTAATTGACCGCTCTAAGTCAAAGTTCTTTGTCAAGTACTTGTTGGTTGTGCATCATCTATCCCTTAACCCAGTTTCAAACCTTTTCTTTGTGTTTGTGCTGTTTTAGGGGCCTTGAAATCGTTGTATTTGGTCCAATAGTTGTATATCCAACCTCTTGTGGATCTTTAAACCTTTGGCATGGGATATCTATTTTTAAATTCCATATTAGGCTATCTAAATTATTTTTTGCATGTGTCCAAGCTATGATTTCATGGTTACTAGTGCTTCAAATATAGATTGAAAGTACAGCTCGGTGCTTAGGTTAACATGCTTTCTTGTTAACTTTGGATGCTCTTACTATTTACATTCAATTACTTGTTTTGTAATTTTTCAAAGACTTCGTATTTTGAAAAGAAAAACGAGAAATGGCAGTGCCATATCTTTTGTTAGGGCAACTTAGGATTTCAAACATAGCTGTTAAACATTGAAAACATGATTTGTATGTTTATTTGAGATGGGATTAATAATATCATGTATTTTATAATCTGTAATTGTGTTAGGTTCAATGCATTCTAAGATTATGTTGGTTCATTTTTTAGAAAGAGAGGAAATAGACATATGCATACGGTATCATTAGTAACATACATATTCATTTTACCTCAATTGATAGAAATGTTCCTGGTCATAAAGATGACTTTGAGTGGTGAGAAGTGTATATAGCATGCTTTGCTGGAGAATGTAACCAAGATTGAAGTTATTTTCATGGAATGCTGTTGGAAAACCCATAATTAGATACATTAAACCACAAATCACAAACATAGACCATGTTTTGATAATTTAAGAATGCCAAGTTGATGAATGGAACATATACTTAGTTTTAAGGTTTGAAATGTGCTTTAGAGTTGATCCAGTGTAGAGCTGTAAAAGATATTTCATGGCCAACTTTCTGTTTGTTGGCTGCTGGTATTTTTTTTTATGTCATGCATTACTAAGTGACAATTCTATTTCCAAAAGCTCTAAAGAAGGCACTTCTTGGTGCCTGGAATTCTGTTAAATAGATTTGTACCTTAACATTATAGAATTACTGATTTAGAAATCTCTGCATTAACATCTATTTTAAACACTTCAATTTGTCAAAGTTTAGTGGTTGCAATGTCAATGTAAATCATCCTAGAATTTATGATGTATCGGCAATGCCGAATTGTCTTTGGGATTGACTTCACATTTAAATGTTATTTCAATATTCTCTCATGGTATGCCTATCATTGCGCAATCTTATGAAGTTAATGTTTTGCATCAGGGTTCCATCATTCAAACGAGTCGAGATGATTGACGAACTTCATCCTAACATGGAAGTACACGTAAGTTTTCATTTTATTGCATTTTTTATTTCTAGATATTAATCAGAAAATTTTCTGTTACAAGTTACTATGGAAGAGGTGTAAGTCTCAAGTCACCTTTTTGTTTTATATTTTCTGTCTACAAGCATTACCTTTAAAGGAGTAGCACTCGAAGGTTTTTAGGGTTGTATGTTCATGATCTCAAGTAGTTGTGCGTATTTAAAAATCATGATGCCAGTATGTTGGTTGTTTGATAGTGGTCATTTCTGTGTTTGGTCGTAGTAGATTCTATAGCTGTTTGTATATTTTAGTCAAAATGCATAAGTGTGTAACTATGGGAATTATTATGCTGCATGTTGTTCTGATATAGAATTTTGATGTTTTCATTGCCAATGCCATTATCCAAGAAAGTTGAAAGATAATGAACGAATAGAGAACTAATTAGTGAAGAGTATATTGTTATTGTTCGTCCTTTAAAATGACATCAACATTGTTAGTTGTCATTTTAGCCCTGTAAAGATGAAGCAATTATTTTTGCGTTCTCCTGAGTATGAAGTCAGGTCAAAGACATCAGCCTCGTACAAATGTTTTTAGCTTGGTCTAGCAAGAACTTTTATGGTCGAGAATTTCCATGTAGTTTGTCAGCTTCAAACTTTACCTTCTATATCCTGATCACTCATTTCTCCCATCCACAATGCAGCAGTTATCCCGTAAGTATCTGAGATCGGGGAGCTTTCTTTCTTTTTGAAGTAAATTTCCATGAAACTGGTTGGCACAGAAATTTATTTAGTTTTGTTAAGAATCAATAAAACATAAATTTGATAACTTGAGCCTCAAATCTTTTGAACTTGCTTTTTAGTGCATAGAAAGTCATAAACGATAGCAAAGGAATAATTTGTCGTTGTTCTTGGAGATATGGAGGTTTTATACACTGATATGTTACAGTTTCTGGTTAACTTGTTTAATCTTGTTCATTGAGGTAACTAGATCAAGACATTCTGAAGTCAGACAAAAATGTTCGTTGTGAGACTAAATATTTCACCAAGGTAGACCAATTGGCTGCTACAGAAATCTTTAAGCATGTGATTATGACATGTTAACAAAGACATACGCACAAAGATGAATACATCTTCACCCATCTGGGACTGAATCATTATGACAGCATCATGACTAATTGGTGGCGATCAGTCTGATCTTCTATCACATTTTATGCATCTTCTGAGCATCAATTAAAAGGAAAAACATTGTTATACATCACAATACAAACCATTACAGTCCTGGATTATAAATGTTATTTGTTAGAAAGTATATAATATTAAGCCTTTACAAGGAAACAAGTACTTGAATCATCAAACTTTACTGTGCTACTTGAATTGTGTGTTTTAAAAGTTGAACTAAGAATGAAATCCTAACTAGTGAGCCCTGCAACTCAGTAGACACCATTTACTCATGGATATTTTAATGGAAATGTGCTTAATGCATTGTGGGTTTGATAAACACTGGCATTAATGTGTAAATCTGATAAACAGTTCAATAAAAATCTAAATCAATGATAATTCTAGTATGCAGTGACTTAGAAATAAGATGGCTGCATATGCTAAATTTAAATCACCTATATAAATCATTAGTGAACATAATCACTTAAGAGTAGAATCAGTAAATATAATTTCATGTTATCGGTATAATGCTTTTGTACCCTTGCTAATGATGGGTTTAGTCAAAATGTACCCGTGATCATCAGCATGTTATTTATTATGTTATATAAAACTTACCATTCCAAGTATGCCTGAAGACATGGATCATATTAGTCCCTTCTTTGTTTTGGTATATGAGACCAATCCATCTCTTCAAATCACCATAAAGAGAGCATTCTGGTTTGCCATCAATAGTTTGTTGCAAGAATATTCAAATTAATTGATGCTTTCAAAGCATAGACTATCATTGGTAACAACAATGACATCATTTGTGGAATTGGATAACAGTGTTTGTGACCTTGCTTTATCAATGGTTTGCATGTTGAAGGTAGGCCAGATAACAATGGTTGACATTGCGTTGCTCTAAAGCCGCCATTGTCATTGCCTATAGATGGATGTTACCCACTAATTATCTTTGACATCCAGCCTATTTTTGCCTTCTGCCATCATTACACAACATCTAACCAATTGCTACTTAACAGATGCCGCCACTGTCGATCTTTCATTGATTGTTGTTGACCTGTTGTTGGCCATCGGATGTCACAGGTGTCTTCTAGTGTGTCCCACCTCTCCAATTGTTTGTGAATTTTTGTTATCGCCTATCGCCACCTCTAATTATCGCCTCCTACATCTCACTTTGACATCTATTATCGCTTCCGATCAACTAGGCTTTATTAGAAGTCAGACTTTTCTGATGTATCAAACAATATTCTAAGATGTGACTTACTAAGTTTTGCTTTTAAAAGTTAAAATTTCAGTTCTCCCCAACTATCAACGAAATAGATGGATCATAATGCGTTGGCATTAGTGGAGACTATTATCAAGTAGTGCATGGACTGGAATCATTGAGTACACTCAAGAAGAGCTGGCTAGAGCCATGAGGGCAGTAGGAGCACAATAAGTAACTATGTGAAGGTAAAGGTTATCAGAGGTGGACAATGAGAGAGTACTGGTGAGGCTTGAAGGCAATCCTAGGCTTGGGTGGCGAGCTTATTGTTGACAAATGAGCTTTGGATTGAAACACATCAATGATGAGAGTAGAACGGTCTGGCCAACAACAGCAATGCTAGCCATGAGCAAGTAGCAAGCGGGTAGCTGGATGCTCAATCTGGAGAGATTGAATTGGCTGAGGGATGCAGGCCAATGACAGTAAGCTTTTTATCAGTTGATGGCCGAGTGCTTTGGATTGGGAGGTGGCTGGAGATGGTGAGTTGTGAGGGGCTGTAAGAAATGGATGAAATTTTTCTTTGAGAGAAGAGAGAAGTTGGGAATGAGACATGTTTTTTATATTTGTTCAACAAGCTTTTCTTTTTTTTATTACAGGTAAATGAACTCTTGACGTATACACACTTTGAATCGATTTAATGAAGCCCTTCCGTTGGCTACCTCTGTGAATAATTCTATGTCACAGTTTTAATAGTTTTGTTTCAAATGAACTGAGAGCACTTCGTTTAAATTATTCAGTGATCTGTTTTGAATTCAATACTGAAGCTTTTTATGAAAAATTAATGGAACCTATTACCTTTGTTCTTACTTTATAATTGAATGATAAAATCCTTCAGAAATGCTGCTTAATCATGTATAGCGTTTTAACGTTCTATCCCTACCTCTATGGAACTTGGCTATGATATTACACTCTTGATAATAGAAATAGTAATTGTGGCCATGATTGGCATTAATTGAATTGCATGTTTTACATTTGTTCTGTGCAACAATTATGAATGCATTTCATAATAATTAGTTGAGGACGATTTAAAAGTACTATTGCAAATGTCCAGGGATACATTAAGAATGTTTCACCGAAAGGATGCTTTGTCATGCTGTCTCGGAAGCTGGATGCCAGAATTCTGATTTCAAATTTGTCAGATGGGTTTGTGGAAAATCCTGTAAAGGAATTCCCAGTTGGAAAGCCAGTATATGCTAGGTAAAAATTTTCATTTATCTGTTTATCAATTGTTTCCTATGACATATATATGGATATAAAAAAATGCAGGGTACTTTCTGTTGAATTATCATCAAAGAGAATCGATTTAACTTTGAAGGAAAATGCTGTTAGTCAATTGCCAAAACCAGATACCTGTAGCTTCTCCAGTTTGCATGTTGGAGATATTATTTCTGGATATGTTCGAAGAGTAGAAACTTACGGTTTATTTATAACAATTGATGGGACCAACCTGGTATGATCTGTAGTTTTTGTTTTATTTTCTAATTTTAAATAGAATGATAAAAGTTTTTCTTCTCAGGTTGGTTTGTGCCATCTTTCTGAGCTTTCAGATGATGATATTGATCATATTGAAATCATCTACAGAGCAGGAGAACGGGTTTTGGCAAAGATTTTGAAGGTTAGATCATTAACCTCGGTAATTTGAATATTACAATATTCTCTTCAGCTTTTTTTTTAGTTCTTTCTTATTCTCTTTTTAGTATTGGGAAGGTGACATTAGAAAGCTCTTATTTAATAATTTAGAGAGATCCAAACAACTACCATAGACATACTTACTGACAAAGATTTTAAAGGTCAGCATGCTGGGTGTATAAATCAAAAACTTGCCTGAAGTTGAATTCTCTTTACCAGTGGCTTCCCTAGGTCATGTTCTTTTAAAAGTTTTAATCTTGGACATGCAAACTTGTACATCATGTTGTGTCTGAGAAGCTCAACAAAATAAATTGAAATAGGATAATTCCTTACTATAAGATAGATCATAACGATCTGCATCTCAATTTGTCCTGGATTCCTTTGAGTACATAATCACAACTTCGTCGAGGTTCTGATGTGCTTGACTTTGATACTTTTCTCAGATTGACGAGGAAAAGCAGCGCATTGCTCTTGGAATGAAAAAATCTTATTTAGGAGATGTCAATGGTTCTGTAGTAACTGGTGGTTGTGATGGGATGGACAGCATATTGCCAGCACAGAAGCAGGATGTTTCATATATGCAGGGTGAGATAAATCAAGAAGCTAATGGAACTCTAGCTGTTCTTTCACAAGTAGAATCAAGGGCTTCAGTTCTACCATTACAAGTTTCTCTTGATGACTCGGAGATCTCTATTAGTGAGAAAGGTGATAATACAAACCAAGAGAATTCCAATGAAGCCATTGTGCTAGATTTGAAGAAAGATAAGCTCATGAAAAAAAAGGAGAAGAAGGAGAGGTGATATATTTTTTGTTTACTTCAAATGTGAGGTCTTTGGTAGCCACATTTCTTTTTATTCAATGCCCACAGTTCATCGTTTTTGCAGAGAACTTGAGATACATGCTTCTGAGGAAAGACTTCTACAGAATAATACACCACAAACAGTTGATGATTTTGAAAAGTTAGTGAGAAGTTCCCCAAATAGTAGTTTTTTTTGGATAAAATACATGGAGTTCATGTTAGCTCAGGCAGCTGTTGAGAAGGCTCGATCAGTTGCTGAAAGGTGAAAAATTGAATTTAAGATTAGAATTTGTCTCCTTATTTTTTTGTACTTTCAGTTTTTCTGATAAGCTGCATCCATAATATTAAAAAGACTTATACTTGCACAGATGAATACAGCGTTTTACACATCAATGTGTGATGCTGTAGATTCGTTACTGATATTTCTTGTTCTTTTATTATTCTTTCACATGAGATATGTCTTCATAGGTGGTGAACGTACTATGGGATAAATTTTCCAATATTTTATAATGTTTTCTGCTATAGCTTCTGTTCTTATAATTTGATTAGATGGTCTATCTTTGGTAAGGAAGTACCAACAAAATAATATTTATATATATCCAACGCCTTAATGTTTCTTCATTAAGGGTCAATCAAATCCTTCAGCAAGCTCCATTTTCTCTCTAGCATGAACAAGACGGTATGAAAAGCTACTTATTTCAATTGAAGTTTCCAAAGGTTTTACTTGTTAATTTCATAATCAGTTCCTATTTAGATCCTTTCCTGGTAAGTGATGTTCCTAATTTGTTTTCTTTGCAAATTTCATAAGCCCTTTTAATGTATTTCCTTTTTTTTTTTTCAAGAGCCTTGAAAACAATTAGTGCTCATGAAGAAGGAGAGAAGCTTAACATCTGGGTTGCTTATTTTAACCTTGAGAACGCATATGGAAACTCTCCCGAGGTAAATTGGAGTGCAGTTCTTTATATTTGTTTATGTTAGCTTAGACTTTATTTCAATGTGCATATTTAACCTTTAACGGACATGGTTCCTTAATTGAACCTATCAGGAGAATGTTCAAAGCACCTTTAAGAGAGCTTTGCAAACATGCGATCCAAAGAAGTTGCACTTTGCTTTGCTTGGGATGTACGAAAGAAATGAACTGCATAAACAGGCAGGTGCTCTAATTGATACAATGATCAAAAAATTTAAAAGATCATGCAAGGCAAGTGAATGTTTTTTTCTCCAAGTTCTTCATGCTTTAAGGAGGCTTTTTGTTAAAAGTTGTTTTGTATCCAGGTTTGGTTGTGTCGTGTTCAACACCTTTTGAAACAAGCTAAAGATGACATTCAACCTGTTATCAACCGTGCCCTTTTAAGCCTTCCAACTAAGAAGCATATAAAATTCATCTCCCACGCTGCTATTCTTCAATTCAAGTGCGGTGTGCCTGAAGCTGGAAGGTCCATGTTTGAGAGCATATTGCGTGAACACCCAAAGAGAACAGATGTGTGGAGTATTTACTTGGATCAGGTAATATATATCTTACCCTATTTTAGATTAAAGTTCAGATATTTAGGGCATTTAGGACTGCCCCGATTGTTCGGTTTCCTGATTGCTTCATATTTCTCAGGAAATCCGCCTGGGTGACCATGAGGTAATTAGAGCATTGTTCGAGAGAGCGACATGTTTGAGTCTTCCTCCCAAGAAAATGAAGGTATGTATCAAGGACACGTTCAATCTCACATTCATTTTGATTCAACTATCAATCATTAGTCATTCAACCAAGGACTTATTTTACAAGAGTTCTAACGAAATGTAGTAATTAACATGTGAATTGGCTTAACCTTAACTTGATTATAAGAAAGAGTCAAGGCAATAAATTTCATGATTTGTACAATAAAAAAATAACATAAATAAAAGAATAATTCTAAAACTAAAACATAATTCAAATATTTAATTTTAAAAAATTCAACAAAATAAAAATATGAAGTTTACTATTTACCACATAATATTGATATTATTCTTTTTGATAAAGATTCTTCAATCAACTGAATTGATTCCTAGAAGTACATGACAATAATAATCGAATTTGTAAAGAGAAACCACATAAAATAAATAGTATGAGTAATATGAAATAAAAAGTAAATGATATTCACAAGATTAAGATATCATAGTTTATGATATGGAATTGAGTATAACTGGATAGCTATAATATTATGTTTCTAAGGATGTCATCATGAAAATAAAACTTGAAATAGTAATATACTAGAATATGTAGAAAAGTCATGAATAGTAATAATTCAAATGTGCTTGAGCCCTTTGTCATGCACATGTAGTTGTGTTGAGTATGATAATATCATGCATTATGCTTGTGATCTTATACACACATCCACACACACATCAATAGAGATACAATAAATGACATAGTACCAATATGAGCATGATAATATTGTGCATTTCTTATTTTATTAATCAAAAGACAATATTAATTGGTAATGTCAATAGAAAGTAGAATTTTATATTATATAATGTGATGCAATTAATTAATCAATATACAATCATTTATGTCATCAATAGATCACATGTGACATTTAGAACAAGATAAGACAACTGTGTTTGTTACGATATGTTCTCAAGATATATGAAATTTCTTTACATAGAAGCACTGATCTTATAAATAAAAGAAAGAATCAAAAGCTAATAATTGCAAGGTTATCTAATCCCAACATTGATCAAGGAGTGTAATTGTTTGTGCCATTTAAATTTCAAACAAAACAAAATAATGTTAACTTAATTTAAATTTCAAACAAAACAAAATAGACCATAGTTATGAGAATTGTGACATAAAGAATAGATCATATAAACTAATATCTCAAATCCACTTTGCAGTTCTTATTCAAAAAGTATTATGCATATGAAGAATCCCAAGGTGATCAAGTGAGGCTCGAGCTTGTGAAGAAGAAGGCAATGGAGTATTTGGAAAATTCCTTATAACAAATTCTTACTAGTAATTCGAATCCATCATCAAAATGGTCATGAATCTCAGTTTTGGTGTGCAAATGAGAGCTATTGTTCCCTTACATTTTACTAGGCTTAGACTTCTTGTTTTTTACTTTGAATTTTGTACGGGTTGTTGATTGTATATTTATGAGAAATATTTAATTTTTTTTGTCCAAACTGGTTTCAAATTTCAATGGATTAATTAATCAAAGAACCAAATCACAAGTGGTCTTTTTATTATTACAAGCTAAAATTAAACTGAAACGTTCGATAAGCTGCTCTTATTTGGTAATTAAAGCTCGAACTATGAGCAAACTATGTGCAATGGCTTTATTCAAGTAGCCTATCAGCCCATAGTGTACGATGAAGTTGGGAGGTTGATAACCGTGCTCTTGATCTTGGTCATCATGTTGATGCTGTTTGTGATCCCCTGGGATCCAATACCACTGTCCTTTAGACCCTGAAATAAACAATCATCCTTAGGAAAAGAGAAAGAGATATTATTATTATTGTTATAGATGACAATGATAAGTACCTGGAAAGGGAAATGGTCCGGTCCACGGGCGGGTGCAGAGTTGATCTGAACCGTACCCGTCTCCATGGCATCACTAATCAAAATGGCCTTGTTGATGTCTCGAGTGAAGACGGAGCCCTGTTGAATTACCCTTTTTAAGTGTTTGGTGTAATCTTAATATCAATGTTGTTCTTTATGTTATAATATTTTCACTCAATTAGAACATAATCTAAACATTAATGAAAGGAAAATGAAAATTGTGAACTACACACCTGAAGACCAAAATTGCTGGCATTGCAATGGTGAATGCCCTCCTCGACCGAATTAATCCTAAGAACTGGCAACACAGGCCCAAAGGGTTCTTCCCAAGCAATCCTCATGTCAGGCCTCACATGATCCAGAAGCAAGGGCCATATGAGATTACCTTCCCTTCTGTACTCCTGGCAAAAGGTTGCACCTTTTTCCTTCGCATCAATAACCAAACCTTCGATGAAATTAGCCGAGGACTCCGTCACCACGGGGGTGATGTCGCAGTCCTTCTCCGGTGGGCCAACTGTTAGCTTTTCCACCTTATCTTTTACTTTCTCCACGAGAGCATCCGCCACAGATTTTATCACAAGAACTACTTTTACAGCAGTGCATCTCTGACCACTGCAAGGGTTGATTAACTTAAGCTGTGAGATTACAGAATAAACCATTTAAAGCTACACGATAAAGAAAATTTGATTTTTCATACTAACTCTCTATAATTATGTTAATCTAATATAAGGACCATTTTAACTAAACTATATTAACAACATGATAGACCTAGTCGCACATTAAGACCAAATTAAAATGACCTATATCTTTTTAAAGATGGGCCTTCAAAAAAAGTTGCCTTTAGGATTACAATGAGCAAGAATACAAGATAACTTAACTTTCAAGACTAAGGATTACAAGTAATTCTAAGAGAAGACATGCAAGTAGAGAGCAGCACCAAACCTGTATGAAAAACCTCCTTTCACAATATTTGCAGCAGCCAAATCTAAATCAGCATCTTCAAGAACAATGCATGCATCTTTACCACCAAGTTCCATTTGAAGAGGAATCATACCAGCCTTCTTGGAAATGGCAATTCCAGTGTCTCCACCAGTGAAGCTGACAGAAGTCTGGAGATTAGCAACCTAAACAAAAAGTAATTGACAAACCAAAGCTCTGTTTGATCTCACAAAATAATATAAAAAGATTCACCAACAACAATTATTTGATTAAACACTTTTTGAAAACATATTATCACACACAGCTTTTCATTAACACTTAACAACAATACTTATTAAACTAACTTAATTATAATCAACTTAATATTTAATAACAATTAATCAACTTTAGTACCTTATGCAATTGACTCCAGGGTGCATTGTCAGGAAATCACCTATCTCTGATCCTTTTCCAGTAATGCAATTTATCAGGCCTTTAGGAAATCCAGCAAGGTGAAAGCAATGGACCATGTGCAGTGCCGCAACCGCACCCTTCATGAACATTAAATAATGAATAGAATTTATTCATACAAGAAACTAAAAAAACAACACCAACTACTTCATTTTGATAACTACCTGAGTTGGTGGCTTGAGCACAAGAGCATTGCCAGCTATTAGAGCAGGACCAATTTTAGAGACAGCAAGGTTTACAGGATAGTTGAAGGGTGGAATTGCTAATACAACTCCAAGAGGAATCTGCAGGAAATTACCCAAATCTTTAAAGTTCAAGAAAAAATTTAATTGGTGGACAAAGGATTTATGGAAGTCATTTATCTTTGGTAGATGCCTAATAGTTCGATTGGTAAAGACTTTAAAAGTTGTCGACAAAATCCAATTGATTCTGAGTCACATGCTACAGGGTTCTACCCTTGTTATTTCAAACAATTACAGAAGTGTATGCCCTTACTAACTTCAATAGAATAAAGCTTAGGGTAAAAGCCCCTACATTGGCGAGCAAGGTGCATGATAGATTTTGTGGATTAGTTAGAGGCCATTGACCATTACTTCATTGGGCTTGACATGACTAGGTATTGTCAAGTTAGGTTGCCAAAACAAAATTAGAATGGCCAAGATCCAACAGATTGGGGCAGAGAGGATGAAAGGATGTTTGTTGAGTTGTTACCAAGACTTGGGAAGAGATTAAGAAACTTTTAATGAAACAGTATCTTCCCTTTACTAGGCATAATACAAAGTGTACCTGAAAAGCATAAGCAATGCCATTTTCCCAACCTTCAGGAAAAGAGACTTAATTGAGCGTGAATCATAAAGCATTGAGACTGAGCTCGTTATCCATTATACTCATTCAATTAGTTGACTCCAAAGCATTCACTTCGTTAAATGGCTTTGCATTATGATCTACTCGGCAAGCTTGTCAGCAAATATTCCATTAACAAGACACGAAAAGCCAATCCAAACCAAAGGCTATGCCAAAAAATAAAATGCTAGAAACATAAGCTAAATAACGACATACCTTGGAAGCAAGGCAGTACTTGTTTCTGTCGTTCCCCGGAAAGCTGTCTGATACCAGAAATTTTCCTTCGCCCAGAATCCTAACTCCCTCCTCTGCAGTGTAAGACACGAGATCCCCCGAGCGCACCACCTTATGATGACAGAAAAAATCGAAATCGATTACAATATCGTGCTCATAGAGAAAAACCTACTTAATGCAGCAAAACAAGCACTTAGCTGTTAATCGATCGAGAAGAGAGGGGGAAGGAGAAGAGATAGACTACCTACCTCGGAAATGGCATCCTTGGCCGGCTTAGCGATCTCCTTCACAAGGCACTCTGCGATCGGCCCCTTGTGCTCCTTGAGTATAGCTGCCGCCCGATGAAGCAATTCAGCCCTCTTCCACAACGGCGTCCTCGCCCACGCCTTCTGCGCCACCTTCGCCGCCTCCATCACTTCATTCACTTCCTCCTGCGTGCACGCTTCACACGCCCCCAAAAAAACCGCCACAAATCAGAGACGCGAAAACACCCTCCCCAAATCCGATTCCACAGCTTCCGCTTACCTTGAACTCGATACTCCGTCTTCCTCGTGGTAGGATTGACGATGGAAACCGACTTCCCGGAGCTCGACTTCCTCCACTCCCCCTCGCTGTAGTACTTGTAGACCTCCCCATCGATGATCTCGCAGAATACTCCCGTCCCCGCCATCGTGTCCAGCACCTCCCTCCCACTTCTTTCCGGCGCGATCACGGCCGCGTTTCTCTCTCCACCGCCCACGACGGCCAGTCTCGCAGCGACGGTGGATATGACGAAGTGCCGCAAACTCGAGGTCGTTCTCGCGAAGTGGTGGTTGTTAGGATTTAAAGAACAAGAGAGCCACGAGTCCCTGATGACGTGGGTCACGCTTCCCATCCCATTTAAACGCAAAACCAAACGCCCGGCGCGGTGGTTGCCGGTGGGGTCCGCACGAGAAGGAGAAATAAGAATATGCTTTTATACTAAGAAGATGCATCGGGCCCCACTGGATTCGTAAGAGCGAGAGCTTTATGCGGGGTCCGCTATATATAAACAATTAAGACACGTTAAACTCTATTTGTGTTTAATTAGTCTTGTTTTAAAAAAATTAAATAACTATTTTTAATGTTTTATTATTATTTACAAATTTTTTTTTTAAAATATTATTTTTTAATTTTATTTCTAAACTCTTAATCTATATGTAAACAAAGCTTATAATGATAATTAAGATTGCAAGTTGGGATGATAAATTTCTAATCGTTTTGGAATATCGTATGTTAGCCTTTGAGACACCCAAGAGAAATAAGATAAAAAGTTTTAATTAAACTCTTATCCCTAGAATTAGAAAAGAAAAACAATACACATTAACCCTTAATTTTTTGTTATCACAACTTTGTTTACTTAAAGAGAAAAAGTTTAATCCTTTATTTCTTTCCACATTAGGCTCAAAGCAAGCACGAGGTTTGAATTTGGGCACCATCTCCTCAACAAAACTCAAGTATATGTTTCACTCGTCTACATATTTTTTCTTTTAACTTTAATAACCATGAAAAGTTTTCTTTTATTTTTCTAAAAAGAACATGTATGTTATAAAAACTTTACAATTAAAAAAAATTAAACATTTTCAAGAATTTTATTAGGTTTATATCCTAAGGATTTATATTTTTAGCAAGTAACATGCATAAAAAATCAACTAATAAGTACAACTTGCCTATATAACCTATGATACACCAACCATTAAAATAGATACACAAAGTACAAGATTTCCTACTTTTTAATTTCTATGTAGTGATCTTGACAAGGATTAGATATTTGCACTATTTGTACTTCACCTCTTAGGTGCTATAATACTTATGATTGGATTTTCTCAATTTTTTCCCTTTTTCGTTCTTAATTCTTCTTGGATTTCCTCCATCCTCCAACTCTTAGAGATATTTCCTCTTTCTCTTTCTTTTTACTCTCACACACTTTATGGAAGTTAATTGTTCTCTAAAAAAAACTATTTTCAAATTTAAGCTCAACCTTTTTTATACACAACTAAAACTCAATCATTTATTATTTTGATTTTAAAAATCTTTTAGTTATATAATATCGTATTGTATTTTCTTTGCACTTTGTACCATACAATGCTAATTGTACATACCTTTTATTATGTAATAATAAATGATGTTCATTTACGATGCTCCTCTAACTTAATTGTACTTATATAATAGTCTTAATTGTACTTGTATGATACATTTTTATTCATTTAACTTATTTATTTTCATAACATAATACCATATGATATTTCTTAACATAATTTTCTAGTTTATATGCTTTCTTTCTTAAAAGCATTGAAGTTATATAGCTATTCTATTCATATTATATAATGCATTTTATCTATGACTCATTTCATCCTTATTAAAAGTTTCTTCTCCCTTAATTGTATTAGTATTATCTAGCATTGTACTTGACAATCCAAATTTTCTTTTTCTTAGTTAGACTCATCAAACCCCTTATAATAATACATCATATAACATTTCATCATATTAATACAATGTTCCAATTTGTACCATAGAATCATCTTCATCTTTTTCAATTTTGCTACATATTTTATTATGTTGTATGATAACCTTACAAAAATAAAAAATTTCATAGAAAATTTTTCTAAAAATTTCAAAAATACATTTTACTCTGTAACATTTTTATTTTATAGTTTAGAATTTTATAGTTTGTAAGCAATAAGAATTTTATGTGTACTATAATAGGTTATATCTTTATTTATAGAGTTGAGAAGGCTATTTGAACCACTTAAAACTGACTAATAATTATAGTTCTCAAAGTCCCTCTTAATGAATTCTTGATCTTACTCAATATTGATTTTCCTACTAGTAATAACAAAGATAAGATTATTTCTAAGAGTCAATTAGTCAAACTAGCCATTAGCCCACCATCAAATGATTCAATCATCTTACCAAATTGCTTGATTAGTTCATTTCTAATATACCAAGTTCATCAATTTATCCATCGAATGTCAATCATCCAGCTAATGATTGCTAAAAGAAAATGATAAAAATCAAAGTATGAAAATTTTAATTTTCTTTAGCCAAGGCAGAAGGGCTTCTATTATTTTAGTATTAAAAGCCAAACGTTGCTAAGTTGATGTAAATGTTTGTTTGAATCTATAATAAATGTGGATAAGAAATTGCCTCAAACATTAGGGGGACTAATTGTATCAAAGTACATGGATATATTTTTAAAGAATTACCTCCAACAAGAGAAATAAAATAGCATCGAGTACTTTAAGAAGTAAATGTATAAATTTCAATTGTTGTACGAAAAGTTCATAAAAATGTATTATAATGAGTGCCCATACTATTTGTTAAAAAATGGATAATATGAGAATGTACATTGATTATAAAAAAATAATAAGATTAAAATTAAGAATAAGTGTCTATTATCTAGAATTAATTATTTATTTGATGAGATTTAAGGAGCAGTTATGCTTTTTTAAAATTTATCTAAAATCAAGATATTATTAATTGACAATAAAGAGAGAGAGAGAGAGAGAGAGAGAATATATCTAAAATAACTTTTAAAATAAGATAGAGCTCATGAATAATGTTTTCTAGAAATTCTTAGATAGTCTATTGTATTTATAAATGATATTCTAATTTATTTAAAGGCTACAATGAATCATGTTATTCATTTGTACATGATGTTATAAATTTGAAGAGAACATCAACTACTTATCAAATTATTTAAATGTGATTTTTAGTTATCCAATATAGTATTATTGGTTCATATGGTTAGTACTGAGAGGATATTGATAGATTCTTTAATAATCTTAATAACTATGGATAATCCAAGACCAACATCAGTTTTAAAAATCAAAAGTTTTTTTTAGAAATAATTAGATATTATTAAAAATTTGTGAAAGACTTTCACAAATATCTTTTCCTTTGACTAAATTAACTTGAAATATTATTCAATTTAATTAGGATTTGGATTATAAGATTATTTTTTAGATTAAATGATAATTAAACTTCAGTTTCAATTTTAATACTACTAAAAAGAACAAAATGAAATCAAGTATATAGGGATGTATCTTTATAAGGTTTAAGTTATGCATTGATATAATTCACGAAATTTATTATATATTCATCTACAATATTAAAATCTAATGAAAAACATTATCTTGTTCATGTCTTGGAATTATAGTAATAGTTTTTTCTTTAAAAGTTAAGAGACATCATTTATATGAAGTGAAATATGAAATCTTTATCAACCAATAAAGCTTGAAATACTTTTTAATAAAATAAAATTGAATCTAAGATAGAAGAGATTTTCAAATTTATCAAGGATATTTAAGAATTAAATATCATCCTAAAAAACTCATATTGTAGTAGATGTTTTGAGGAAAAAATAAGTATTAGTAATCTATTAATAATAATAGAAGAGAAGCAAATAGTTTTTTAAAAGAATAAATTATAGTTAAAAGTAGTTATTCAAAGCTATTCAATATTGATATATCAATTATCAATAATGCCAAAGTTGTTAGATTTCATTAAAAATGATCAAGTAGAAGATTTAGAATTGTTAAAATTAATTAAAATAGTTAAAAGATGATTAGAAATTTAATTTAGTTGATTGAAATAGTTTGTTAAGATTTTAAGATATGTTGTGTATACGAGTACAACAATAGCTTAAGAATTGTTATTAAAAGAGGCACACAATTCTAAATATTCTATTTATTTTAAAAAAGATAAATTATTTTAGGAATTAAATATGAGATATCGGTGATCAATAAAAAGAGATGTACAAATTAGGTCAAAAAAATATTTGATTTGTTAGCAAGTAATGAACAAACAACAAAAATTAGGATGACTATTACAACATTCACCTTTTTCTTATTAGAAATAGAAGTAAATTGCTATGCACTTGGTTAGAAATTATCCCAATTAATAGCATGACATAATTTTATATGGGGTAATAGTAGATAGATTAATAAAGTCAGCTCATTGCCAAACTATAAAAATGATTTATTAAGTTAAATGGTTAGAAAAAATATATGAATCAAATTATTAAATTATATGGTGTATCAAAGATAATTTTTTCATATAGAGCTCCAAACTTCACACTTTCTAGAAAAGTGCTCATCAAGTTTTTGTTATAATTTTGAGATTTAGTATAGAATTTCATTATGAAACTATTGAATAAACAAAAAAAAACTATTAAAACCCTTAGAAACTTTATTTGAGGTTATATAGACTAGAGTTTAATGAAAATTGAGAAGGTCATCAATCATTAATTAAGTTTATATATAATGATAGTTATAAATCTAGTATTAAAATGACATAATATAAAGCTTTATATATATAACATTTTAAAAATAGGGATAATTATTTTAATAATTTTGAATTATTAAGTATTTAAATTAACAAAAAATTGTGATGTGAAGGATTGATTAATGATCCTTGGAAGGGAGAATTTATAACATTCAAGATATAAAAAATATCAAGTTTTATAATTATTTTGAATTATTTAAAAAAATCTTACATCCTTAAAAAAGGAGTAAGGTTAAAGTTTAAACTTATTAGAAATCTTATGATACATATTTGATGCAATTTAGATTTGAATTAATCTTATAATAGATGTCAAAATTATAAGAATAATATTATTTTAAAAATTTTGAAGGAGAAAAATTTAATATAATCAAATTTTGTTAGAAAAAAATTATAAAAAATGATAAAGTTTACTAGAGTCGAATGTTATTAATTTTTTTCAAAAAAAGTTAAATTGTCTAAGATGCTTGGGAGAAAAATTATTAAAAATATTAAATAATTTTAAAAACTTATAACAATTTATGAGTGATAGACTTTTATAAATAATGTATTTTAAAATTTATAAAATGTTTTAGAGGTATTTGGATATAATATAGTATTTTTCGAATTTTTTAAAGTTTTAATTAAAAATATAATATTTTTCTAATTTTTAAAATCCAAATACATAAAATCGATGATTGAAACCATGTTTTAAAGGTCATTATCAGCCATTGAAACAATAAAAGACTTTAATGGATGTTAAGAAAAGTGTAATCTCCACTCCATCAAAATATGGTGCATTAAAATGGAGTAAATTAGCTATTTTAGCATTTTGGGGGTGACATGGGTATGGAAATGACAAGGAAGCTTGAATGGTTTAAATTACAAGCTATAATATTAGGGATTTGGTTTTGAAAAGATGTTTTTAGCATTAAACTAAAAAATTGTAGAGGATTTTGTGCTATTACATAAGAATTTGAGAGAATTGTGTGGTTGTAACTTTGCTAAATCGTAATATTGGAGCTTTTCCAATTTGAGTAATTTAGCAAGAGAGATGAATGAAGGAAGAAAGATTTTAGCTTCATGAAGCTTGCAGGTAGCTTACTCACAAAAATTTAGCTCTGGGTGTGTCATCAATATTGATTTTTGATGTAAGTGATTTTGAATCTTGTGATGCATTTATTTGATAATGTTATATAAGCAGAAGCCTAAATATCTAGACTTGATGAAATTGGAAAAACATGCTTTGGATATAGTTGATGATTTGATATATTTATTAATTAACATGTAATATTGTATCTATCATATACTACCTTGACTTATTATTGGTTGATTTATAAAATACATGGCTATCATTATAATTTTCTTATTACATGATGCATGCCATAAGGGGTGGGATAATAATTTTTGGAAAAATTATTAGTTAAATTATGATAATTGGTAACAATATAAAAAGATTTTGAAATAGGTTGAGATCATCACTATAGAAGAGTGACTAAGTCTAAGAATTTTTGGTAAGTAAAGGCACTCATGGATGTTTTAGCACAAAGAGGAAAGATTTTGAAAGTAAAAACTAGGGTATAATACAAAAAGAAAAAACTAATGTCAATTGTGAAAAATTTACCTACAAATCCTAACTTATTAATGTAATCCTAAATCCTCATTATGTTAAAAAAAAGGTTAAGGAATTTTATATAAGGAAAATAAAGATAAAAAAATTATAAAGTGATTCTTTATTATGTAAGTATGATTATTTTGGTATCTTACTTTTCTATATGCTTATTCATATTTATGTGATATAAATTCGACATAGTATACATAAGTAATTGTCTATTAAGCTTATTTTGATGACTTCACATTTCTTTAATATAACCAATTACAAGTGAAAACATGCACTTTATAAGACTTTACAAGAGAACTAATTGAAGGAGCATCTAGTGATTTACATTTTACTTTTTCTTGAAATCATGTATTGGGCTTAAATGATTGGATTAAGTTATTTCAATAACTAATCCAATTTAAGATGTATTAATATTCTCTTATTTTTTTAAATTATAAGAACTTATAGTATTAAAGATGAAATCAATATTACTATTTTCTCTAAAAATACTTATTTTCATAAATATAATTTTAATTTTTCAATAAAATAAATGGTTTTACTAAAACGAAGAAAAAGAGATTCTCAAGCAATAAAAACAATTTATTTGTATGGATATGTATCATGGCTTTTCAAATTGATAGAAGAAGCACTATTTAAAAGGAAAATGAATTTTTTTAAGTAGTAATTTTTGTTATTTATTACCTTATAAGTATAAATAAGTGATGAAGACGTTATAATATAAAAGAAAGTGTTAATCACTTTTATGTTTAAATAAAGATAAGAAAACAATTATAATGGTTTTTGAGTTTATTAATAAGATAATAAAAATGATAAGAATTATTTAGGAAAAATTAATAATGACTCAAGATAGATAAAGAAATATTTTGATACCAAGTATAAAGCAATAGAATTTCAAAAAAAAGAGCATGTGTTTATTAAAGTAAGTTCAACCAGAGATATAATAAGTTTTGAAAAGGCTTGAAAGTTAAAGCTTAAATTTATTAGTCCATTTTAGATTCTAAAGAGAGTTGAATAAGTGGAATATATGATAGCTTCACCATCATAGCTATTAGGAATTAGATGTTTTCATGTTTCATTTCACAGGAAGTATATTTTAGATCCTTTATATATTGTCAGTTATGATACTCAAGATATTAAAATTCATTTAAACAAATGTTACTCCATTAACATAGGCTCGATAAGAAATTACTTATGCAAGAGTGTTATCAAATAGTTGAGTCATGTCATATATTGAGTCAAATTTGTATCTCATAAACATATAAATAACATATGAAAAAGTATAATATTAAAATAATCATGTTAATGTAGTTAAACAACCTCTTTTAAATTTCTTTACTTTTATTTTTTATATAGGTCCTTTGATACGTTTTAATTTGATAACATTTAGAACTACATAACTAAGTTAGGACTTTTTCTCTTCAAATTATATCTTTTATGTCTTTTGCCTATTCAAAATCTCTAGACAAATCTATCGTTCATAGTAATGATCCCAACCTATTTTCAATCCCTTTTCAAAATTATAGATTCCTCTTTTCATCCTTTTTAAGATTACTTTCTATGCCTTTAATTATTTTCAAAATTTTATGACAACCACAACCCACATTCTTATTAAAATATGAACATGAATTTATTCATTCAAATTTATCACCATAATAAAAAAGATAAGTAAACATCCATTATGTTAGCGATAAAATGGGTTTACTTTATACAACATATAATTTGCATTCAAGGCATTACATTAAACATCATTAAGATGCAATTTTATAGACTTGTCAAATTTAGCTCCTAATTTACAAGCATCAAATATTTAATAAATTTACCACAAGAAGGCACTTATCTCAAAATTAGATGTTATGATCATACTCAGAGTTTATTATTGTGATTAAGGCTTCCTATTATCATTATAAGCTCAAAGCTTCCCTCTCTTTTACTTCCACTTGCCAAATTGCCTAAATTAGAATCTTTCCCATTTTGGGATTTCATGAAAGCTTAACTATTCGATTTTCTCAAATTTAAACATAATAGCTTACCTTTCCAATTCTTTAATGCAATACCAAAAGCCTTCATCAATGATCAAATCCTCATTCTTTAGTTTTTAATTTAGACAGTTTGTATTATTAGTTGTTCATGTTTAATGATTTCCCAAACTAATAAAATCATTTATTTACTTTATCTCAATTCATTAAACTTCAATAGAGTGGAGATGACACAAAAGCATCTAACATTAGTTTATAAACATACACTCATTAGCATTGCATTAGTTTGATAAGTTTGTCAGTACAAACTTTGGTTAAAACTTGCTTAAAAATGCCTAAAATTGAATTTTTTTACTATTTTTGCCACCAACCATCATCCACCACCATTTGTCATCGTTACACTGCCAGTAGTAGTCATTGTTGCCACTTAAGCCAACCCATGGGCCCTCATGACCTAATTTGACCTGGGAACCTAACTGATCCACTCAACCCACATCAACCCATTACCCACGACAACATGCTAAATTAGCTCCAACCCATGATGAACCACTCCAATCTGCCAGTCCTCATTAACCTATTCTGTTTCAATCAACTCGCACCTACATGAAAATAGAACCGATTGCTCTGCTCATGTTGCTCACCTTGCTGTTTCACCACTCTCCATTATTGTCACCCAAAATGCATGACTAGTCTGAGAATTATTTAATTAAATTAATTTTATAGTTTTTTAAACTTTTTTTAATTTTTTTTTAAATTATTGATAAACTTTTGAAGTTCTTATAAATAAGGATGTTCATCATGTAAATAAAAATAAAAAATGATGGAATAAAATTTTATTTTATTTGTATGCATTCATCTTTATGAACAAAATATGTGTACCCAATTCTAGTTGGAGCGATTCTAACTTCCTTTGTAAAGGACAAGGATCAAAGGTGAGAGATCTTTTGCTAGGAGAGTCGGCAACGAAATCCTTAAGAGAGACAGGAATCAAATGTGGACACCTTTCATTAGGAGAGTCAAAAACCAAATCCCTTATGATAGATAAGGATCGAAGGTGAGAGAACTTTCATCTGGAGAGCCAGTAACCAAACAAATTCTTATTTCTACCAACATCTGTAAGACTACACCCATCCTTTCACTCTCTTGATCTAGTCACCAAACCAGTATTATCCTCAACAAAACTTCAAATGCTAGTTTACCATCTTGTTACCCTTTTTAACCAAGCTTTCTTATTAACCCAAATCACCACCGCATCACATTTTTCTACCTTTGGTGCTTTAAATGTCAACGCTTATAAAACTACAAGACATCATTACCAAAGTGCTCTTTAGGTGACTTATTTTTTAGATAGTAATCTAAAGTTATAATTATTTTTTTATTAAAATATTTTACATAGAATTTGTTTTAAATTCTCTATTTTATATGTATAAAATTAGATATAATAAAAATTATTTTATAGGATTTTATGTATAATGCTTAAGGATTTGTCATTTATTATAAAATGTATGAGGTAAAATAAACAAAAGGAGAGAGAGAGAAGAATTATGCATTTAATAATTTTTTAAAAAAAATTAGAAGAAATTTTTTTGAGTTTTAAAATATTTTTTTATCAATGAAAAAATTACTCAACAATAAATAAAATACACAAAAGAGTTTTAGGTAATTCAACCAAAGCACATGTCTACATTTACCCTTAATCCTCGATCAGGCTTCCACTAACCATTTTCTTTTATCAAAGCCGGTAGGGGTAAAACAAATACACACTAGTGCTCCAATGAGATACCAAAATCAGAGAAATTCAAACTATTTAAAAAAATTTAAAACTTTATAATTTTTCACTTACAAAATCCCTACATTTTTAATTATTTAAATAAGAGTGACACTAAAAATGAATGATGTAGATGTTACCAAAAAATACATAAATTATTAGGAACAGAAGTAGATAAATAAAGATCACCAAAAATCTATAGCTCTTGTAATTGCTCAAAAATTTGTTGCTCATGATTTGAATTTCACTTGGGCTTGTATGCAAATTTTTAAGCTTGATTCAATATTTTTTATGTTTGATAAAAGATCTCTATTTATAGTTGAAATGAAAAACTCCAAAAAAACTCCCCTAAAGGCTATAATATTCTTTTCAAAAAGCTAGCTATTATAGGCATAGATGATGGTATAGATGTCGTCCGATTAAGTGAATAGAGTGCAATAGCTATCAAATTGACTTAAATGATAAAGGGCTATATCTAATCATAATGAGATAAGATATTAAGTGTTGGATTTAAAAACTTGATGGATGATAATGATGATGAGGTTACTGTTCAAACAAGTACAGAGACTCTCAATCATTCAATCAAGCATTATAGATGAATGGTTGAAGACAAAAGACTATTCATAAATGTTGGTGCGATCTGGACTGTTCGATCACGAAAATACACAATTGGTCAATGTAAAAAATCTCAAGTTTGATAAAGCTTATATTTTGTCCCACATTACTAAATTGTTCAAGTGTTTTATGTTTATAATACATCCACTATGTATTATAATTAGCCTAATGGGGTTGGTTATCCTTTGGTGTTCTCAAAAAGTAATGACCCCAATCACCAGTGCAAATGTATATAGGTCAGACCAAACCCTGATTTACATAAATTAAATAAGGAGTCAGTCTTGACTCTTTTACCATAAATTAAATAAGAAGTATGCCCTGAGGTATTTTTCTTAAGCCACTCTAAAGACAACAACACAGTAACCTTACATAACGAATACTTAGGCTTGACCTGTCTCGATTTCGATCGGGTTCCTGGCCTGCAAGTCCCCAAGGCCCATGTCCCCTTCAGGCCACTTAACATGAGCCCTTCGAGCTTAGTAGTGGTGGTGCTTAGGCAAAAACATTTTTTATAATAAATTTTTATAAAAAAAATTTAAATTTTTTAAAAAAACTCAAATATATTCAAATAAAATACAACTTAAATCAAATTTACATATACATGAAGGATGATAATACTATGCATCATAATTATAAAGAATTTAAAGATTTAACATATTAACTATAAAGATTTAGAAATAAAATTCTTTGTAAATTAGCTACTCCATAAAGACTGTTGTCTTTAGATCTAAAGTCAGTTTGTTGAGCTATCAAATTGAATTCACTATTTATGCTATACTAGTTTTTGCTTCAAAAAATTTAGATTATTAGAATACTTTTTAAGATTTAACTAAAATAATATTAAATTTAATAAGGTATTAGTAAATACTTAGCCTTAGTTTTATGATCATCACATTAAAGGATACAACGCCACCTATTCAACTAAATCTATGTTACAATTTTGAAATATATATCTTTAAACAGTTTTAAAATATCAAACAAGTTATCTAATCCTAATTAGTGTATAATATATTTTTATATTTCTTAATAATCTATTGGACATCTCTAATGTTATGGGTTCAAAATTAAATATTAACAAAAGTCTACATCTGTCATACATCATGAGATTAACCATAATCAATATTTTTTAAGTCTCCTTTCATTTCCATGGTAAATAATAGCCATTTTTCATTAATTTGATCACTAGTATATATTAAGGACAAATATGATATTTTGATATTAGAAATATTATATTTTTAATTAAAATTTTAAGCTAAATTAAATTTCTTAAATCTTTTAATCTTAATGACCTCTAAATTGTTTTTAATAAATTTTAAAATAAATTACACAAAAAAACCTTTTTTTCTCTTAAGACTATTTAATTTTTTATGTTAAAAATAAATTACTCAATATTTTTATGTTATTAATATTTTAATTTTTTTTATAAATAATACCTTTCTCATAAGTATGGTGCCCTAGAAACATCAAATTTTTATAAAATTAATTCATTAAATTTATTATATTTTACAATCTTCTAAATTTTTTATATCAATTGATAATTTGATAAATTTTTTCTTTAAAAAATATTTATTATAATATTCTTCATATAATTTTAACATTTCATTATATGATCAATTCAAATCCAAAATCTTCAAAATTTATATCATTTGATTACTAATATTTTGAAACTACTTAATTAATATTACCTTCATCGTTAAGACCCATATTCCTTTAAAGATAAGTGATTTTTAAAAGAAATTAAATAATTTTCTAAAAATTATAAAAACATGCCAAAATTCAATATATCCATAAAAAACAATTTTTCTTTACATTTTGAATACTCTAAATTTTTCTCTCCTTAAAATCTCTAATCAATCCCTAAGATCCTAATTTGTCATTAATTTAAACACCCAATAATTTAAGATCTATTAAATAATTATCCCAACTTTTGGGATGATGCAATTCTCTTTTTATAAGAATTGTATACTCAAAATTTAGCTCAATGAAATTATTTTCTCTATATTTCTTTCTTTATTTTTCAAACGCCTGCCTTGATTTATTGGTTTACTTAAATTTTAATCTTGCAATTTATCATCCTAATTTTTGGATATTTTGAATTCATTTAATTATCATATTATTATTTTAGAATCATCAATTATTTTTCATGTTTAGGCCAATTTTTAATTCATGACTAAAAAAAATCGACCAATCTCTAGTTCCTCTTTTTGCGCATTTTTATATCTATGGAGAAACTATTAATACTTCCATTTTGATCATATTTAGACAAGATCTTCTAACATTTCTTTTGATCTTAAGGTGATTCTATTGTCAATTTATACTAAATAATTATCCCACTTTATCTCTTTATTTTAATTGTTTATCTTTACATGTTTATTTTTACATTTCTTTCGAAGTAGAATATTTTCACAAGCTATCATTCTCTTCTAACTTTTTTTCTTGACATTCTTAATATATTTATATATTTTATTAGTTGAAATTGATTGATAAATTCTTACAATATTTTCATTAGTATCTCCTATTCAATTTCTCTTTTTTATGTCTTTCCTAGTCCCTCTTGTATCAAAATATTTGATTGTCCTTTTACTTTAATCTCAATAGTATCATTTACATATTATATAGTGATTGTCTTTATTAATAATTATCTACTATTCTTTTATTCATGAAAATTATTTCATTACTTATTCTCAAACTATTCTTATTTTCTTTAGAAAAAATTAGCCAACTGTTCCTTAATTTTGAACATTTCTAACTTTTCCCTTTAATATTTTCTACATAATTTATGTTTTTCAATGATATCCTTAAACATGGATGTATATATATATATATATATATATATATATATATATATATATATATATATATATATATATATATATATATATATATATATATATATATATATATATATATGTATGTATATATATATATATATATATATATATATATATATATATATGTATGTATATATATATATATATATATATATATATATATATATATATATGTATGTATATATATATATATATGTATGTATGTATATATGCATACATACATATACATATATGTTTCATTTAATCAACAACAAATAAAAGATTAACTATTTGTTTGAACAATCAATTCAACATAAAATCAACTATTTGATTGACATTAAAATTTACTTAAAATAATGACCAGAGGGTATTGCATCCTCTTTGTTTGAACAGTCACATTTCATTGTTTCTATTATAATTCTCATGAAAATATTAGCGTAGTGTCCCTCATATTGTATACAAAAATAATATTAATGTAATAACCAATATTTTCATAATATTCAAGTGGTGATAAGCCTATAATTGAGTTAAACAAATTTTGGTTAAACATATTTGATATCATAAAGTCAATTTATTTAAATTTAATATTTATACATAAAAATATTAAAATAATAATAATAATTTAGAAAGCATATCATGTCAAACTTAGCCAAAATAGTATTTGAGTATAATAACAAAAATAACTCTTTAAAACAAACTTGGTGGCTTTAAGTTTATAATTTTTAGAGACATAAATAATTAATTATAAATTGCTAAAGTTTTTATATAATTGTAAAATTTAAAATATCACTCAAGATAGATTTGTAATTTTTTAAGTTTCAACTTAGGTTAAAACCAATTTATGAAGAATAGATCTATAAATAAGAGAAAATTAACTGTGTTAGATTAGATATGTAATTTTAAGAATTTTGGCTTGATTATAATTAGAGATGATAGATTTGCAAATAATGAACTATTGGTGAGACAGAATGTTTAGCATTTTTGTTGGCTTCTTATAATTGTTTGGTATGGTGACAGAAGTACATTTTAATAATAATTATTTGGCTAAAATAAATATGGCATAAATAATTGAATAAAAATATTTTTTTATTATTCATTACTTAATTTGATTATAGTAGTATTGTTTCATAAACTCACCAATTATTAAACTAATAATGGTGTCTATTAACATGCTTATAAAAGTCGAATGGGAGAATTTGGGTTTGGGTCTATACATGGGGAGATTATCAGGATCTTGAGGAAATAGTGACATTAGAGAGCTGAGTGGTGTCATTGGAGAGCTGAGCAATGTCTTTAAGAACTACTAAGAGGATGTGAACCAAAGTGGTTGCCAAGTAAAGTATCATTATTATGTTACACTTGTTGTTGAGTTGAGTAGAAGGAGAAGAAGTTTAGGAAAAGAGAACAAACAACATAAGAAAGCGGAAGGGAAGAGCTTAGGAACAATAATTCCAAGTTGAGGTAAGAGTTTAAGATTTATTTTCATGAATTTACTTCAATTTTATGCAAATAAAAAAATATAATTATGTTTTGGATTGAGTAAGAGTGGAATGAATTGATCATGATTTGGAGTAAACTTAACAGAAAAAGAATGAGTTTTTGGTTATTAATCTGTATTGTACAATTATATTAGTATATGTCATACCATACAGTTAGTTTAAACTTGTAAGAAATAAGAGATCATAATTTTACAATAAAAGATCATATGAGAAAATTGTACTAGACAATTCTCTAATTTATATTAGTATGAAGAGAATTTAAGTTATAAGTTGAGTTATTAAGTTTATCACATAAGGACGATATGATTATCATACTTGTATAATGAGTTAATCTGTTAGGTTCACTATATAAATGAAATATAAGTATCAATCTTATATGATATTATCGAGGCATAATATATAAAGTCATATTAATATGATTATGAACATTATATTAGATGATCCTTTAGGGGCTTAAAGACAGTTGGCTAAATGGGGTGATCAAGAATGTATATGTACAATGCATGAAATCAAATTGTATAGTAGTGATAGAGATTTAATTAAGGCATCAAACGAGTTTGTTAGAATGATTGTACAAAAGTTTTTATATGAAAGATAATACAATATGACTAAGTTGATTGTATCAAATGCTCAGCCAAGGTTACACATAAAATAACTAAGTTTAGAAAGAAAAGAGATTATGGTCAAGCTTGTATGATGATTAGCATATCAAGGTATGATATTTTGGTCATAGATTAATAGTAGAAATTATAATATTATCTAAGGAGATAAGATTATGTGAAAAGAGTAATAGTGAATTGATCATATTGTATGATGGAGTATCATAGTAGTACGAATGATTAATAAGGTAGTAGAAGAAAGAGAGAGAGAGAGGATAAGAATTGTATAATAGAATGTGATGAATCATATTGTATTATCTTGAGTAATAAAAACTATGTTAAAGAAGAGTGGGATTATATGGTAAAATCATGTTGATCGGAGTATATGACCAAAAGTGATATAAATAATAGATTCATAGATTTGGGAATCAAACAGTAAAGTGATACACATATAATGTTGCTCATAATGCTTATTTTTGTCGTATTGTATAGTGCCATAGAGAAACCATACAAGTACGATCCCAGGGAACAATTTAAGGGTATAAAATGAATTAATAAGTTTTTAATTACTTGCTAAACATGTCATATATATGATATATGTTGATCATTGCATATGTATAGTATTATAGGAAGTTAAGAAAAGAAGAGGGTGAAGCGAATACTCTAATTTTGAATTCATGTAAGTGAACTTAGTAATTATGATATAAATAAACTAGTAGTTATTGTTTATGTTATTTATAAAATAGTATTCTTGTCATGTTATTTTTTGCTAAAGTATAAAAAATATTAGAATACTTTCTATATTATTTGGTAATTATGTGATTATTTTATTAGGTTGTCAGTTTTTTATATCATCTTATTATTTAGCATCTTATTGACTTGTTATTTCTTTTTTATTTTGTATAATTACATGACTTATATGAAAACAAAGATATTGACATGCAATATAATAAAAAAATTATATGTTAATGGATAAGAAAATGATTTGAAATATGAATATATAACATGCCTGATTATTAATTAAAAAAATGAAATTAAATGATTTGTATACCCTTGAAGACATTATACTTAAGTATTCTTGAACTATATTATGACCTCACGTGCTACATATCAATATAATGCAAAATGAGGACAAGCTGACTATATTTACATGATTCTACTATATATGATATAGGGTGAAGACAACCTAGGACGAGAATAATCTATTTATGACTACAAGATAATACTGTAAATGATATAGGGTGAGGACAACCCATCTATATCTACACAACACTGATATATGTGATATAGGGCAAAGACAACCCAATCGAAAGAGGATACTTTGCTATAAGTTCTATATTACTAGTATTGTCTTTAAAGGGTGATGATCTAAAGGGGATGGAATTTGAGATATATCTAAATATATTAGAAATAAAATAACTAAATAATTAATAAACTTATCTTTATAAGAAATAAATTTTTAAGTCTTAGCAAATATAATAAATAAGGAATGAGAAAATAAAAGAATATACATGAATGTGTATATTCATGTTTGATGCTAGATTTATTAGGTTTTCTTATATCATGACTTATTTTATTATAGTTGTTGATTTTCTATTATCAGATACGATTATATCCTCTTTTATAATATTATTTTTATATATTATTAATTTATTGGTTTATTTGTTGAGATTTTTAAAATCTTATTAATATTTACATCATAGGTATTATATCCACTATAATTAAAGATGTGTACTTATATGTTGTGGATGAGAATACTACTTATTATTTGGTATAGTACTTCATCTTTTATCTTGTAATGGATTTCTATACTATGTGCTTATTTTGATATATATATATATATATATAAACTTTGAATAGTATTTGTTTTCAATCGAATGGTTTATATACAATTTTATAATTTGATCTCTTATTTATTTTAATGCTTTATTTCATCTATGTGGTTAAATAGTTAGTATTTGGATTTTGTTATATCACCAAGTCCTTGGCTAGAGATTTTGTATTCACACACACATACACACACACACATATACATGCTCTGGTCTCCTTGATTCTACTAATGACTAATGTTTTCATCACTTGTGGATGCTCTCTTGCATAGTATCCAACTTCATCATAAGCACTTTGTCATATTGCATATGTTTATCCCTTGAGGTTCAACGTCATGGTAGCTCGACTCAAGGTTGAGAAATCAAAAAGTGGAAAGAAAAATCTTTTGACAAGTATCAAAATTTTTATTAAGAGAGGAAATTTTCAAGTTTCTAAAGATTAGTAGCTAAAATTAATGATAGCTTATAATGAGCCCATATTGTTAGCTAAGTTATTGATGATGTGCCATAAGTCTAAAATAATGACCCATATGAAACCTATTTAAAATAGGAAAAAAAGAACTATGAGCAATTGTGCAGAGGAAGATTGAAGAGGCTTTAAGTGATCAAACTTATCTAGTTTGATTTATTGCCCAATTTAGGTTATTTTGAGCTGATTTAGATGATACAAGGGTTTTGAAATCAACCTAGATGATTATGAATTTTTTAGGTGATCATAAACGATAGCATAACATTTAGAGGTATGATGATAGCAAAATTTTGGCTAATTTGTTGAACATCCCATAACTGCTAAGGTTGTCCCAAACAATCACTATTAAATGCCCAAAATTATCAAACGATCATCAAAAACAACCCTGCCGCATTTCTTCCCTTTCTTTGCTTGATTTCCAAGTTTTTTGCTTTATTTAAGACTTTGCAAAAGCACAACATCTAAAGGTTTTGGAGTTGCAAAGAATGCTTAGAAGCATTTCCAGCACTTAAGTGAAATTCAATTTGGTAGCATTATAGAGTCGAAGACTCAATTCTTTGTGGATTGCAGTTTCGTTTAATGAGATATTGTATTTTAGCACTGAAAGAGCTCATTCCAAAGTGATTTCTGACTTGAAGCATGAAGGCCTGGAGAGAGTTTCTCATTGGAAAGAAACAGATAGGCAAAAGCAACTGAAAAGAGAGTTTCTCTGAGCATTAAAATGCTAACCTTAGCTTTTAAAGATAAATTATGGGATTCAGTTTTACATAATGAAAAACTTCAATTTCAACATTACATCCTCTAATTGAAAAAACTCCCAGTCTTAGCAGAAAGCCAGGATAACCCTCAAAGGATAGTGAAGAGTAGCCAAAAGTTACAGCATTAGAATTGCATATGATGCTTTTGTTCTCTATGCTTAGACAGCAACCTTGCGGTGTCTCTCCACCAACAGACCTCGATCTCTTTGTCATGGAGCTTCTTCTGTGTGCATTCTAATGTGCCCTTCAGCTCTGCTATCCTTTCCTGCTGTCTTGATTCCAGGAGCTCATGCAGCCTTCTCTCCAGCTCACGGGGACAAACACCGCAGCGCTTGTTGGCTACTTCTTTAGGCTCATTGATCTGATAAGTCTCATTTGAGCTCTCCCTGCTCTCACTGGCCATCTGCAGTTAATTTTTATCACAGGATCTCATCAGAGAATTACAGAAATCTGTACGAAAAAAGTGCTCCAATTGAAAGTTTGTTCAAACAAAATGATGTGGTTTTAACATTGATTCAACTAAACCACTTGAATGTCATAACTCGAATACAAAATGCAATGAGAAATTTAAGCATCCCCAATCAATGGGCAATTTGCAAATAAATCAAGTGCGAAGCAATGGAATCAGTAATACAACTTATGGGAGCCATCAGTATTCATCCTCTTTATCTAACATTTTGGTGTTAGATTTATAAATTCTATATCATTCACTCTCATTTATTTGTTTATTAAGATCATTTAATGAGGATACACTCATTAAAAGTGTTATTAATTCAAAATTACACCAACTTTTTTGCACAATGTTAGGAATTGCTATGGTGAATCTTCAAATGATAGGAAAAACAACTTTGTTGACTATTAACATCACACAATTTAATTCCAAATACCCAAAAATTGACTAACAGTTTAAGAAGAAAATGTTCATAAATTTTGATAACAAAGTCTACATATGACACCTATTCAGCGTTAAGAAAAAACAACTAAGCACATGAGCCTAAAGTGGTTTGTTAAACCATTTGAGATCGAGAAATTTACCTCCATTGTCTCTTGATGTCGCTGCACTGAAGCATCCAGGCCTTTCCAGTTAAACTGTAAGCACTGCAGTTCAGCTTGAAGCTCCTTCTCCATTTCCCTTCCCTTTGCATACATCTTATTTTCCAAATCCACTGGCCAGTTAGATTGCATGGTAGATGCTACATCGCCATAAGCTCCCACAAAATTACATGACTCATTTTCGTCAGGAAAGCAGTTAAGCTTGTTTGAGCATTCACTTCCCCAGTAGTTTGAAATGGGGAGGCTATGAACATTTGACTCAGCTAAGCCAGCACCGAAAGCCTTTTTCTGGAATTCTTCTTTGATATACTTCAGTGTCATTTCCATCTCACACCTTAGTTCAGTCATTTTATTGAATTCACTAACACTTTTTGCCAGTAGGAAGATTAGACCTGCCCCCATACCAAGGTTGAAAGAGGTGGCCTCAAGTTTAGTTCCTGAAATTGGAGAGAATACCTCAGAATCTGAATAGAAAAGGCTTGTAAGAAAAAGCTGAAAATTTCATATACTGCAAAAGCAGCTCTTCACTTGAGTGCCTTCTTTAAAGCAAATCACTTCTCCCCCAGTTTCTTATTTATCTATTTGTGCTTTCATGATGTAGAAAGGCATTTAAAAATTAAAAATTCAGACAAGGATCTCAGCTTTTTCTGTCTTTATTAGGAAAGGAACAGTAAAATCTTCCATTCAGAGCAAGGTTCAATTAAACCTACAAGTTTAGAAGCACAAATTTATTGTTATCTACAATAATTCCAGTTCAATGAACACAAACTAATGACTAGTTTGCCAAGTAAACTCTCTTTAAGGAACAATCACACCTTTGTTTGCTAGTATGATGTTTATGTAGATATGGTGCATAAAGATCAGAGGAGGTTATAACAATATGACAAACACACAAACATATATCAAAACGAAAACTTTTGATGAAGAAAAAGGAAATGAATCAAATCTTTTATTTACCTTTCCTTTTGTAATCGATTCTCTTCTAGATCACCTATGAATAGGAAACCTCCTTGTGTGATTGAACTCATCCGCACCAGATCAAAACAGGATTTAGAAACACTCAGAATTCATTTGACACAATTATTACTCTTCATTTTGTAATCGATTATCTTCTAAATAAACTAAAGCATTTTTGAATAGAAAGCCACCTTCTTCAATTGGACTTACTTATCATGTCCTAATAGATCAAAAAAGGATTTAGGAACACGCAAAATACTTCTTATACAATTAATATTGAATGTTAAAGTGATAAATGAAAAACATTGTTGTTAACAGCTACAAAAAAATTATTTATTTGATCATCTATTGTATTTATTAGACTAGTTTGTCATTTGATAACTAAATTATTTATTTATTTAAATGTAAAAAATTAAATGAAGAAATAATTATGGTATTCTTTCAGAACAAAGTGATCTTTTGTAACTCTAAAATTGCACAAAACAATAAATGATGATGGACAACATGCATTTTGGATAAAACAGTTTCCAAATGCTGCTTAACAAAATGGCGCCTATGCCATGTATTGCCCAAAACATGATATGAGAATTCCATACCAAACACAACCTTAATGGACCACTAGGGCAGTCACAAGTATTGCATGAACTATTTTAGACACCTCAGTTTTAAAAGGGTTTATAAGGCAGTCTTGAGAAATACTGAGAAAAATGCCAATTAGCCCCTTTGATACCCAATTGATCAGTAAATCGTCTCAAGAAAGCACAAAAGATGAGCATAAACCTCCAAAACACTAAAAATTTAATTCTTATTGCAGAAGACAACATGGAAGCCAACAAAAACAACCACCACGCATAAAAATCCATCGGCGTTGTTATCCCTCTAACCTAGGCAACTCAGTATTTTTAACGAATGGCGCCGAAAAAGAAAACCCTAAAAAACCAAAACCAGCACGGAAATGAACAAAAATCATTGCATTACCTCCATCTCCTCCCACGGCATCCTCCATAGCTGCAGGGGCCGCGCCGTCGTCGCAGACCTCCGCTACATCAACCGAGGCAAAACCCTCTTCCCTCTCTTCCTCCTCTTGGCTCTCCTCCGTGCAGCAGGACTTCGGGAATGGTACCAGGCAGCCCAACTTCAGCCCCTCCCCTGAGCCTCCGGGCGTCGTTGGGCTGTGGAACCACCGGGAGAGGAAAGAACGAGGGGTGCAGGGATCGGATTGCACTGGTGATGAGCCAAGATTGTTCCTTTTGCTCATCCGACTCTTTCTTTTCGCCACGCCCCCTAAGTCGTCGCCGCCCCGGAGAAAGTCGGCCACCCTCATGTCGACTTCCTTGATTTGCTTGGCTGCCGAATCAGACTGCTCTCCTTCTTCCGTCTTTCACCTTCTGCGGTGTATAACGGCAAGTAAGAGAGAAAAGCAGCCGGTTTACGATTGTTATATAGGGATTTTGTGGGCAGTTGGAAAGAATTTAACAGCTTTCCTGCGCGGGAGCAAGGGAAAGAATACCTTTTAAATTTTTGTCTATATGATATTGGTGGAAATAGAAAACTAGACAAAAAAAAAATATTTTTTAAGTAAATTATTTGTAATTTTATTTTTAAAATAAAAAAAATAATTGAAAATTTTAAATTATTTGAATAAAAATTAATTTTTTAAGTAAATTGTAAAAAAATATTATCATTTAACAATTGATGTTCTAGATAATAATTGATGATATTAATAGTTGTACATTCTTATTAATTATTAAACAATTAAAATACCAATCATTTATTTAAAAATAATGATAGATTGATACAATTGTTAATAACGATTGCGAATTGTTTATTGTTTTACTTCATTCTATTTAAGTGATGGATGAAAATCTATCGCACATGTTTCATTGTTTGTGATCACACATTTTCTATCAAACTAAGCTTCAACCAATTTAGTCATAAAATTAAATCAATAACCAAAATGTTGAACTTGTCAACCACATTTTAAATCACATAATCAATGTGATTAAGCATTGTCAATGATGACGTCAAGAGACAGTAGAGTCGTCAAAGAAGGAGAAAAGGGTGAAGAAGACAAGGAAAACGACATTTAAAAAAGGCCTCTGTTGCTACAGTTAGCAACATTCAACTCAAACAGACTTCACCTAAATTTTCAGGCAAGTTTTTTCATCCCTCCATTTCTTTCACTATGAATACAGTTCTTAAGGCAAGCAACAAGATTCTAATACCTTAAGGAATCAATATCGTTGAGCATTGCCTATGATGACAAAGAGAGACAAACAAAGATGTTAAAGGAAGGGGCAAGGTAGAAGGAGACGAGGAAAATAGCATTTGAAAAGGGCCTTTGAGACTATGTTTAGCAATCTTTGACATGTGAATTCATCTCAAGTTCCTATAATCAACTTGTTCTTCTCTTCAACATTTTCATAATTTAACATTCAATCATTAGATAATTGACAGATGATAATAATGAATCAGCTGAGTTTGACTTAAGAAAATCGAAAGGTTCCAAACATATCAATTAGCAAAAATTAAAAAAAAAATATTAATTTTCTTAGATATTGCTAATGATTAATTTTATATTAATTTTTTTAAAATAAAAATTTTATCAAATACATGAAGTATAAAAAAAATGAGCCCACAAAGAGTGGGACACAACAGATAGAGGACCTCTAAAGAGATGTAGAACACGAGATTCACAGACTAAGCGTGAAGAATTTAATGGTGGAAATAAATTCTCAATAATGCATTTTTGGTACTTATTTGATTAATTTAATGGAGCATTTAATATATTTTCCCACCAATAATTTGGCCAAGTTATGAAACCACTGCGCTTGCCAGCTCCCTTCTTCGGCTTAGCCACTGCATTTATGAACGGCTCCCTTGCAAGAAAAATAAAATATTTTTATATAAAAAAATCATTTAAATATTTTAAATATGGGCAACTTTAGAAAAGTAATAAATTTGTTACTAACAGTAAGAGTTGATTATCATAAACTAATTTTTTAATTAAAAAAAGCTCTTTTTTAGACACAATTAGATGTTTTATGATTATGTTTAGGAATATCTTTTAAAAATGATTTATTAAAAATATCTAAAAATAAAAAATAATACAAAGAGAGGAAAAAGTAATTTTATTGTTATAAAATACTTTTAAAAAAATTCATTTTAGTTATTTCATAATAAGAATTATTATATTAAATTTTTATTTATAATATGTTTATTAAATAAATAATTTTTTACTAATCTATTTTATGTTTATAACAATTATACAAAATGCAATCTTAATTTGATGAGAAAATTAAATGCAATTGATTTGTATCATTGTGATCGTGTATTTCTTGTGTTTTAAATTTTTCTATTATGTTTTGAAAAAGTGTTATTCAATATTATGTTAATTAATAAAAAAATATGATAAAATATCTTATTGTTAAGCACTATAGAAAAATTATTTTTTCATAACTCTATTGTGATAAATAATACTTTAACAAACCTATTGATTTCCATGTCTAAAACAATAAAGAAACACTCATAAACACCATAAGAATTATTCATAAAACATGATTTTAAAATTTATAAGATATTAATTTAATTAATTATTCAAAAATATGGCTTACATGTCTAATAGACTTTATGTATATGCCTAATAGGCCATAAAATATGATTTGGATTATAAAATAAAAAATATTTGTGAAGTAAGACATGAAAACTATACAATTTATAGAGAAATTTGTTTAAATATGATTAAAATGCCATTGTCATGAGGGTTGATGCTCTTAAACATAATGGTCTAAATGGTAATATATTAAACGATTGGTATTTTGTGATTGATAAAAGCATCATTTTTCCTTAATAGAAAAATAAAAGGATGATTCAAGTCATGGATTAAGCTATTAGAAAGACGATTAAAATAATTAAAAAATCTTATTAATCTCCCAAATTGGTAACCTTGCGCTTGTGTGTAAATTCTTAAGACTCTAGCTTGACTTGCCTCATCTAAGTCTCTTGATCGAGAACCATAAGTGGCCTTTCTTAAGCTTTGACCTTGCATTTGTCAAACAAGCAAACATTTTACACATTGAACAAGATATCTCATTACAAGGATAACTTGTTGAAGTATATTAAAAGAATAGACAAATAATTAGTCCAAATGAATTATTATATTGATAATAATGGTAAGAACTCATATCATCTTAAAAATTTAAGTATGTATTTACATAATGTAGTCAAATAAATCAAATTATATTAAAAATATTTTTTTTATAAAATATTTGAATTTTGAATAGAAAGAAATAGTTTTTAAATAGGTTATAATTTTTATAAAGAATAACTATTAGAGAACAAAAAAATAATATTATAGAGACAAATACTAAAAATCTAGTGAAATTGATTTTATTGAAATTGGACATGAATTGAGATTAAATAAAGATCCAAAAATATATAAAAAGAAAAAGAGTTTTTAAACATAGGTGAAGAATATATTAAATCTTTAAGTTCTTATATTCTAGTTATGTGCTAGTTACGTGGAAGAGAAAGGAGGTACTAAGAAATCATTATCTTAGGGCATCAATAATTGTGAAGAGAGGATTATTGTGACACTTTGAATTGAAGAGGGTGATGAGTAAATGATGGATGATAACTTAAGAGGGGAATGACTAGACCATGAGAAACTTATGACAAGCTTCTAAGTGAAGGCTTATAAGGATAAATTATCTCATATTGATTACTAAAAGAATAATTTTGATATTTATTTGAGATGTCATAGTCTTAAGATATTGAGACATATTTTGAAAGTGAAACTTACTTACTCAGTGTGAGATGATTTAAGAAAATAATATCTTAATAAAATGAAATTAAGATATTATATTTAGTATTATAGTCAATCTTGTACTAGTCTAACATGATTTGAGAATTAAACAAATAGAAACTGATGAGCTTGTGACACTTAAGACCAAAGAGGATGTGGAGTAAACATTAGGTATTGAAAGGAAAATCATAAGATAATGAATGACTCTTAATAAATTTTTAAGTAGAAAGATATAAGAATAAATTATCCCATATTGATTACTAAGAGAGTAATTTTAGTATTTATATGAGTTGCTATAGTCTTAAAATATTATAGTATATTTTGAGAGCAAAACCTACTTGAGTCTATGTGAGATGACCCAAGAGGATAATATTTCAATATAATATTGCCAGAAAGTCATAGTTCTAATGTACATGAAAGATAATTGAGGGAGAGAACTTGACTTGGGAGAAAGAAATATGAGGAGATCTTGATTTTGATTAAGGTTAGTTTTCCCTTTTACTTTAACATAATGTTCTTTTGAATTTTGAAGAAAGAGTCCTATGCATGTAATTGAGTGCTAGGAGTAAGGGTAATATAAAGGGTTTCTATGATGTTAATGAGGCTTTGATTAAATTTTGAACAAAGAAAATTATAGCTTATAAAGCTAAACCTATAGCTCCAAGTCTCTATTGGACCATCTGATCAAGCGATTGTATAGTTCAATGGATTTCTAAATAAGAAGTTCAATTTTGTCAGACACTTATTGAATGGTTCAATAATTATCTAATGAGTAATTGAATAATCTGATGTGGGACAATCAAATAGTTTGATAAAATACCTAGAGTCTAGGTTTGGTAATTAAAAACAAGATCTTTAATGTCATGTAATAACACAATTTATACTCTATTTCATCAAGCCTTATATAAAGTAAAAACAATAGTTGAGAATGAGGTCCCTAATATTATTGTTACACCCCATTTTTCCTAGGCTGATTTTTGGCATACATTTTTTTTTTTTTTATATAGACAGCTCAGATCGTCCCATACCAACCTGAGCAGCCTACGAAAACATAGGATATAACACATCATTACACACCTACTTTCCTTAACAATGTGGATCCCATCTCCCGGGTACACCGTCAAGTCAGGTTCATGACTCCTGAGTTAACAGATGGACTCGCGCAATGTTACTCCTACTAGACCAAATACTCCTTACCCACACCGGTAGGAGAACCGATCTAATAGAAGTCTGAACCCCCACGGTTAAGTTCCATAGTCATGTAATGACCTCACCATCAAACAGAAAGATATATAACATCCACAGATAATGTAGCACTCCACTCACCATACTCCAAGACAATAAGATAAGACAGTAAATGGAACTACATTACAAGAATAAGATACAAGTCCACAAGTGTAATATTGTTCATCCAGATACTTAATTCCGAATTACCCTCTAATTATATGTAACATATGAGAATAACAGTCTCACTGAAACATCCAACAGCAACAATCAACTAACCAGAATATCTCAGTCAATCACCAATCAGCAATCCTTCACAAGCCTGCTGACCACGATCCCACCTAATCCGGTAGCGTCAAGTCTGCCGAGCCACTGAAAATATATAATACAGGAATGAGCTACGCCCAGTAGGAAAGTCAGCTAGTAAAACTCACATGCAAGAGAAGGATAATAGCAAAAATACAGGAATACAGCATAACAATGTACGGTGGATAGGCACTCTCAGTCCCAGACTCCGACCAACCACAGCCACCCCAGTCACACCAGAGTAGCTCTCCTCTGGGCTACCAGGCAACGTGCCAGTGGGAACGCCCATCTCGAAACACGCATGGCGCCTAAGCACCCGACACCGCAGTGTCTCTCGTCAATCAATCTCCTGGAGACTACAGACAGATCCAGTCACATAATCTCTAGCCAACGTGAGACACCCCTGCCACCCTAAGGCGCGCAGGCCTACACACTTGGCTAGCCACTGCGAGACACCCCTGCCACCCTCAGGCGCGCAGGCCTACACACATGGACCAGGAGAGATTGACTCAGCCACCGTCCCAAGGAGTCCTCTACCAACAACTTCCATAGAAGCTCACGCCCCTACAGTCATTGCCAATCTCTAACTCCAAGATTCGGCAACATGTGTCCAGGTACAACAAGGCGTATACCAGTCTACATGTATACTGTGGAAGCTAAGTCCGAACCGCACAGTTACCTACCACAACTACCCTAAAACATCATATAGGGTCTATAGTAGTCCGGTCCAATATGCCAATCCATGAAATATGCCAATACTGAATAAACTGACTCAATCCATGCCGTTGCCATCAAAGCAACACAATTGTCAATTACTGACTGTTCTGGTAGCATCCGTGTACCATACCTTTGTCTGACTGTTTCCAGCTGTACTGTCATCAGTGATAACATTTTTCCCCACTTCAGGAAATTTGTTCTTTACCCACTGATCTCTAGAATTTTCGAAATTTCTCATTTCCAAGTTTTCTGATTTTCCTTGAATTTCCTAAATGTAAATAATTCCTAAAACTCAATTATCGAGTTTTTCCTAAATTTGAAATATCAAATTTTGCATTTTATCCATTTTTTTTTTTTCCAAAATTCGGAATAATTCCCCGAATTTAAAATTTTGCTATTCACTATACCGCGCCGAATCCCCTGAATCGCATCTTGCCACCGGTTCGGGCTTTCATGCTGAACCAAACCCCGCCGGTCAGTTATTAATCCGAAATTCAGCCGACGCTTATATATAATATTAATGATTAATATTATTATTATTCTCTTAATAATTCAACTAATCCCTAATTAATCCTTAATTCGTCTCCTTCCTTCGCCCGTCGTCCGCGAACCCTAGCCGCCGCAATAGCCGACCAATACGATCATTCCGTCGATTTCCGGCGACTGCGTACAAGGAGAACATGTTCGTACTATCCTAATGTTCCAATAATGTCGCTAATTTCCTAAGGTTTAAATCAAGTTTTCTGCCGAGCAGTTTCGTCTAATCCTCATGTTGACAATTCACGAAATTATAGTTCTAGCATTATACAATCATATTAACAGGAATAAAGTGGCATATTTAAATCCTCATGCTTGGTAATTTTCCAATTTCGGCGAAACAAATTAACGTCCCGAAAACCCTAACATGCAATTTTCGATAATTTGTACAATTAGCTTCAAAAATCACATTCGCATGCTTAGATAGAGATTTGCAAACTAATACATGCTTCAATTTGCTAATTATCTAATTTAAATATCTGAAATTCCTACCTCGAAGACGCCGGCGACGGTGAAGCTCGTCCGCAGCTCGCCGCAGCTCCTCGCCGAACGAATTTGGTCTCAAACAACTCTCCTCGGTCTCGTGGATCTCCGGGCACAAAAAGCCCCTTGCCAGGCCGCCGGAATCACGCGCCGTACGCCGGGAATTTCCTCGCTATCGCCGTCGAACGAAAACCCTATTCGCTGCTTCGCGAGGGTTTTTATACCCCGGGCCGACACGGTGAACCCGTTACGCGTTCGACACGTTTTCGACACGTGAGCACCCGATACGCGCTGTCGACACGCTATCCACACGGTAAGCACACAATACGCGCTGTCGACACGCTATCGACACGGTAAACACCCGATCAGCCGGTTCGATCTCACCCGCCGATCTCGACCGTCCGATCCGCTTATTAGAACGCACACGCAAACTCACCCGGCGAACCGCCTCCGCCTCCGCTGAACCGTTCCGGTCCGGTTCACGCGCGATAAAAAAAACGATTTCCGGTTTAATTTAATTAGATTTTCGAATTTCTAAAAATCTAATAAATCCAATTAAATAGGGAAAATTAATTAAAAATTCCTCGGTGCTCCGAAAAATTCCCAAAAGATTTCAGAAATTCCAATAGCCTACAATTGAGTTCCTGGCTCATCCTACTGTCGATTCGAAATCATCTAAGCCACAATTAATTTATTAAAGATCAAATACATAAAATTTTACCGGGTATAACAATCTCCCCACCTTATCAGGAATTTCGCCCTCGAAATTCAGCAAGAAGTTCCGGCCATTTTTCAGCAACATCCTGCTCTAGCTCCCAGGTTGCCTCCCTTCCGTCATGTCTATTCCACAGAACCTTGACCATAGGAAACGACCTGTTCCTCAGCTGTCTGCTGCTCTCCTCGAGGATGCGAACTGGTAGTTCCACATAAGAAGAATCTGGTGCCACTTGTAAACCAGGAAGATCATCACTGATGCAATGAGAAGGATCTGGCACATATTTCTTGAGATTCGAAACATGGAACACATTGTGAATCTCAGTCAGATGCTCAGGAAGTGCCAACCTGTAAGCCACTTCACCGATCCTCTCCATAATAGGATAGGGTCCAATGTAACGAGGTCGAAGCTTAGAAGGCTTTCCAAACCTGAATAGACCCCGCATAGGACTGACCTTCAGGAATACCCTATCTCCCACAGAAAACTCAACAGCCTTGTGCTTAGGATCATAATATTTCTTCTGGCGATCCTGCACAGTACGTAATCTGTCCTGCAATAACTTGACTTCCGCTGTGGTCTCCTCTACAATCTGGGGTCCCCACACTCTCCTGGAATCACCCTCCTCCCAACAAAGAGGAGATCTGCACCTACGCCCATACAACGCCTCGTAAGGTGCCATACCAATCGACGCCTGGAAGCTGTTATTGTACACAAACTCTACCAAGGGTAATCGTCTAGTCCAATCTGTTGAGTAAGTTTGTACGCTCAAGCGTAGCAAATCCTCCAAGGTCCGAATAGTCCGCTCAGACTGTCCATCCGTCTGAGGATGATAAGCAGTACTGAACCTTAACTGTGTACCCATGGCAGTGTGTAAGCTCTTCCAAAACTGTGATGTGAATTTGGCGTCTCTGTCAGAAATAATAGAACGGGGAATCCCATGCAATCTGACAATCTGCTGAATATATATCTCTGCCAACTGTGCCGCTGAATCCGTCTTCTTAATGGATAAGAAATGGGCTGACTTGGTCAATCGATCTACGATGACCCAAATAGCATCAAAACCTTGTCTGGTACGAGGAAGACCAGTCACAAAGTCCATAGTGATGTCATCCCATTTCCACTCCGGAATCGGCAATCTCTGTAACAATCCTCCAGGTCTCTGGTGTTCGGCCTTAACTTGCTGACATGTAAGGCATTTCCTAACAAAGGCAGCAACATCTGTCTTCAAACCTCTCCACCAGAAAACACTCCTCAAATTCCTGTACATCTTGACTTCTCCAGGGTGCATAGCCAAGGTTCCATAGTGAGCCTCCCGAAGGATCCTCTCCCTGAACTCCTGATGTGATGGTACACACCAGCGACCCCTGAAGGTCAAAATGTCGTCTCTGAGAGCAAAGTCTCCTCCCAATCCCTGCGATGCCAACTCAATCTTCTCCTTCAGCTCTTCATCACAAAGCTGAAGGTCACGCATCTCAGATAACCAGTCAGCCCGAATAGTCAATGAGCTGAGTCTGTGAACCAGTCTCTGAATAGACAACTGTTCCTGACATCTTTCAACATTCCAATCCAAGTCTGGTATAGAGTCACAGACTAACATATTATGCACGACTGCGTGTCTGCTCAAGGCATCAGCCACTGGATTAGCCTTCCCCTCGCAGTAGTTTATTGTCAGCTCGTAATCCTTTATCAGTTCCAACCACCTCCTCTGCCTCAAGTTCAGTTCCTTCTGAGTGAACAGATACTTAAGACTCTTGTGGTCAGAGAAGCAATCTACAGGAACTCCGTACAAATAATGTCTCCATATCTTCAAGGCAAAAATGACAGCAGCTAACTCCAAATCATGAGTGGGATAATTCTTCTCATGATCCTTCAGTTGCCTCGAAGCATATGCTATAACTCTGTTATCCTGCATCAGTACGGCTCCCAAACCTATATGTGAAGCATCAGTGTACATCTGATACGACTTCTCCTGTGTGGGTAACATCAATACTGGAGCGGTGCTAAGCCTCTGCTTCAGCTCTAGGAAACTGTTCTCACAACTCTCTGTCCACTCAAAAGATTTTCCCTTCCGGGTCAACTGGGTTAGTGGAGCAGCCAGTCTAGAAAAGTGAGGAACAAATTTCCTATAGTATCCAGCCAAACCAAGGAAACTCCGGATCTCAGTGACAGAAGATGGCCGTTTCCAATCAATAATAGCTCGTATCTTGTTAGGATCAACAGCCACGCCCTCCGCACTGACAATGTGTCCTAAGAATGCTACTGAGTCCAGCCAAAAAGAACACTTGGAGAATTTTGCATACAGCTCATTCTCCCGCAACATTGTAAGCACAGTCCTCAACTGATCTGCATGAGTATCCCTATCTCTGGAATAAATCAATATATCATCTATAAAGATGATCACAAACCGATCCAGAAAGGCATGAAAAACTCGATGCATCAGGTTCATAAATACTGCTGGAGCATTAGTCAATCCAAAAGGCAACACTGTGAACTCGTAATGTCCGTATCTAGTACGGAATGCTGTCTTGGGTACATCAGAATCTCTAATCCGGATCTGGTGATAACCCGAGCGTAAGTCAATCTTGGAGAACACAGTTGCTCCCTGAAGTTGATCCAGCAAATCATCGATGCGTGGTAAAGGGTATCGGTTACGAATAGTAACCTTATTCAATTCCCTATAATCTACACACAGCCTCATACTACCATCTTTCTTCTTGACAAATAAGACAGGGGCACCCCAAGGTGAACAACTGGGGCATATGAGTCCCTTGTCTAATAAGTCCTGTAACTGAGTCTTCAACTTTGCTAGCTCGGCTGGAGCCATCCTGTAAGGAGCTCTAGCAATAGGAGCTACTCCTGCCTCCAAATCAATTGAAAACTCCACTTCCCTAGCTGGTGGAAATCCAGGCAACTCCTCTGGAAAAACCATAGGAAAGTCTCTCACCACTGGAATATCTGACATAGGGGTAGTGGTGGCTTGGCTATCGGTCACATATGCCAACCAACCAGTACAACCCTTACTTACTAACCTTCCAGCCTGAAGAACTGAGATCAGGGGAATCTGCCTGTTCAGACCAAAGTATATCACATCCCCCGAACCAGGCACTCTGATCCTGACCTTCTTCTCCCAACAATCCAGAACCACTGCATGGTGGCACAAGGAGCTCTAGCAATAGGAGCTACTCCTGCCTCCAAATCAATTGAAAACTCCACTTCCCTAGCTGGTGGAAATCCAGGCAACTCCTCTGGAAAAACCATAGGAAAGTCTCTCACCACTGGAATATCTGACATAGGGGTAGTGGTGGCTTGGCTATCGGTCACATATGCCAACCAACCAGTACAACCCTTACTTACTAACCTTCCAGCCTGAAGAACTGAGATCAGGGGAATCTGCCTGTTCAGACCAAAGTATATCACATCCCCCGAACCAGGCACTCTGATCCTGACCTTCTTCTCCCAACAATCCAGAACCACTGCATGGTGGCACAACCAATCCATCCCCAAAATGATGTCGAACTCTGCTAGTGGCACACATATCAACTCTGTCACGAATTCGTGTCCACTAATCAGAATAGATCCGTCAATCTTCTGAACAGTGGGAATCTCTTTCCCATCAGGAAGTCTAACCAGTAAGGGTTCCTTCAAGTAACCCTTGGATCCTGATATCTGATTCCAGATCCTCTCAGCAACAAAAGAATGAGATGCACCAGTATCAAACAAAGTCATGCACTGCACGTTGCCAAAATGAAGCATACCTGTGATCACTTCTGGTGACTCTGAAGCCTGCTGCCGAGTCAGTGCAAATACCCTGGGCTGTCCCCCAGATGAACCAACCGGTCCCGTGATCCTCTGTTTCTTCAACTCTGGGCAGTCGCACTTCTTGTGTCCGGGCTGTCGACAATGGTAGCAGATAATCCCCCCAGTCCGGGTACCTGTCTGCTGCACTGGTCTCTCAGAAATAGGTCGTGGCCGGACCACGACCTCCTGAGTACCACTGTGATCTCTGTGTCTCTTGCCCTTTTTGTTTTGTTGGATATTTCTGAATTCCTTCCTCTTGTTATGAGTCTCTCTCTGGGCCTCCATCCGGATATCAATAAGCTCAACGGATCTCGCAGCCTCCACCAAGTCACGAAACCTGGCAAACCGACTCACAACTAGCTGGCGCTGCAGCATAGGACGAAGTCCCTCCAGGAACATCTCACATCTGCGTTCCTCAGAAGGCACCAGCTCTACGGCGTACCTCGCCAGATAAGTGAACCTCGATAAGTAATCGTTCACTGACATCTGGCCCTGCCTGAGGTGTATAAGTTCCCTCCTGAACTGAGCCATGGCAGAGGCCGGAATGTAGCACTCCCTGAATGCCTCAACAAAGTCATCCCATGCTATCTCACTGTTCTGGGCCTCCCAAACATAGCGCGCCGCTGGCCTCTCCACCAGGTAGCAGCCTCTCCCTCCAACACTAGAGCAGCAAGCACTACCCTCCTGCCGAATGGACATCCCAAGGCATCAAATAGCTCAAGCATATGAGCCATCCAGTCATCTGCCACCGCTGGGTCAGCCGACCCACTGAAGCTCCGCGGACGCAACCGCATGAAGGCATCGATCCAACGATCCACGGCTGGCTCAACTGGCAATGCTGGGATCGTCTCCGGGGTAGGAGTAGTAGATACCGGTCTGCCTCTAGCTGCTCCACGAGCGGAAAGTCTCCTGGTACCAGCCATACTGTCAAAAACAATTAATCTGGCATTAGAGTCGTCATTTGGCAATTGGCATATGGACTACTATAGTAAACAAAAGAATCAACAGTTCTCCCCACCTTGGGTTGAACCCCTATACACGTCTAGCCCCGTTATCCTCACCTAGGGCTCTGATACCACTCTTGTTACACCCCATTTTTCCTAGGCTGATTTTTGGCATACATTTTTTTTTTTTTTTTATATAGACAGCTCAGATCGTCCCATACCAACCTGAGCAGCCTACGAAAACATAGGATATAACACATCATTACACACCTACTTTCCTTAACAATGTGGATCCCATCTCCCGGGTACACCGTCAAGTCAGGTTCATGACTCCTGAGTTAACAGATGGACTCGCGCAATGTTACTCCTACTAGACCAAATACTCCTTACCCACACCGGTAGGAGAACCGATCTAATAGAAGTCTGAACCCCCACGGTTAAGTTCCATAGTCATGTAATGACCTCACCATCAAACAGAAAGATATATAACATCCACAGATAATGTAGCACTCCACTCACCATACTCCAAGACAATAAGATAAGACAGTAAATGGAACTACATTACAAGAATAAGATACAAGTCCACAAGTGTAATATTGTTCATCCAGATACTTAATTCCGAATTACCCTCTAATTATATGTAACATATGAGAATAACAGTCTCACTGAAACATCCAACGGCAACAATCAACTAACCAGAATATCTCAGTCAATCACCAATCAGCAATCCTTCACAAGCCTGCTGACCACGATCCCACCTAATCCGGTAGCGTCAAGTCTGCCGAGCCACTGAAAATATATAATACAGGAATGAGCTACGCCCAGTAGGAAAGTCAGCTAGTAAAACTCACATGCAAGAGAAGGATAATAGCAAAAATACAGGAATACAGCATAACAATGTACGGTGGATAGGCACTCTCAGTCCCAGACTCCGACCAACCACAGCCACCCCAGTCACACCAGAGTAGCTCTCCTCTGGGCTACCAGGCAACGTGCCAGTGGGAACGCCCATCTCGAAACACGCATGGCGCCTAAGCACCCGACACCGCAGTGTCTCTCGTCAATCAATCTCCTGGAGACTACAGACAGATCCAGTCACATAATCTCTAGCCAACGTGAGACACCCCTGCCACCCTAAGGCGCGCAGGCCTACACACTTGGCTAGCCACTGCGAGACACCCCTGCCACCCTCAGGCGCGCAGGCCTACACACATGGACCAGGAGAGATTGACTCAGCCACCGTCCCAAGGAGTCCTCTACCAACAACTTCCATAGAAGCTCACGCCCCTACAGTCATTGCCAATCTCTAACTCCAAGATTCGGCAACATGTGTCCAGGTACAACAAGGCGTATACCAGTCTACATGTATACTGTGGAAGCTAAGTCCGAACCGCACAGTTACCTACCACAACTACCCTAAAACATCATATAGGGTCTATAGTAGTCCGGTCCAATATGCCAATCCATGAAATATGCCAATACTGAATAAACTGACTCAATCCATGCCGTTGCCATCAAAGCAACACAATTGTCAATTACTGACTGTTCTGGTAGCATCCGTGTACCATACCTTTGTCTGACTGTTTCCAGCTGTACTGTCATCAGTGATAACATTTTTCCCCACTTCAGGAAATTTGTTCTTTACCCACTGATCTCTAGAATTTTCGAAATTTCTCATTTCCAAGTTTTCTGATTTTCCTTGAATTTCCTAAATGTAAATAATTCCTAAAACTCAATTATCGAGTTTTTCCTAAATTTGAAATATCAAATTTTGCATTTTATCCATTTTTTTTTTCCAAAATTCGGAATAATTCCCCGAATTTAAAATTTTGCTATTCACTATACCGCGCCGAATCCCCTGAATCGCATCTTGCCACCGGTTCGGGCTTTCATGCTGAACCAAACCCCGCCGGTCAGTTATTAATCCGAAATTCAGCCGACGCTTATATATAATATTAATGATTAATATTATTATTATTCTCTTAATAATTCAACTAATCCCTAATTAATCCTTAATTCGTCTCCTTCCTTCGCCCGTCGTCCGCGAACCCTAGCCGCCGCAATAGCCGACCAATACGATCATTCCGTCGATTTCCGGCGACTGCGTACAAGGAGAACATGTTCGTACTATCCTAATGTTCCAATAATGTCGCTAATTTCCTAAGGTTTAAATCAAGTTTTCCGCCGAGCAGTTTCGTCTAATCCTCATGTTGACAATTCATGAAATTATAGTTCTAGCATTATACAATCATATTAACAGGAATAAAGTGGCATATTTAAATCCTCATGCTTGGTAATTTTCCAATTTCGGCGAAACAAATTAACGTCCCGAAAACCCTAACATGCAATTTTCGATAATTTGTACAATTAGCTTCAAAAATCACATTCGCATGCTTAGATAGAGATTTGCAAACTAATACATGCTTCAATTTGCTAATTATCTAATTTAAATATCTGAAATTCCTACCTCGAAGACGCCGGCGACGGTGAAGCTCGTCCGCAGCTCGCCGCAGCTCCTCGCCGAACGAATTTGGTCTCAAACAACTCTCCTCGGTCTCGTGGATCTCCGGGCACAAAAAGCCCCTTGCCAGGCCGCCGGAATCACGCGCCGTACGCCGGGAATTTCCTCGCTATCGCCGTCGAACGAAAACCCTATTCGCTGCTTCGCGAGGGTTTTTATACCCCGGGCCGACACGGTGAACCCGTTACGCGTTCGACACGTTTTCGACACGTGAGCACCCGATACGCGCTGTCGACACGCTATCCACACGGTAAGCACACAATACGCGCTGTCGACACGCTATCGACACGGTAAACACCCGATCAGCCGGTTCGATCTCACCCGCCGATCTCGACCGTCCGATCCGCTTATTAGAACGCACACGCAAACTCACCCGGCGAACCGCCTCCGCCTCCGCTGAACCGTTCCGGTCCGGTTCACGCGCGATAAAAAAAACGATTTCTGGTTTAATTTAATTAGATTTTCGAATTTCTAAAAATCTAATAAATCCAATTAAATAGGGAAAATTAATTAAAAATTCCTCGGTGCTCCGAAAAATTCCCAAAAGATTTCAGAAATTCCAATAGCCTACAATTGAGTTCCTGGCTCATCCTACTGTCGATTCGAAATCATCTAAGCCACAATTAATTTATTAAAGATCAAATACATAAAATTTTACCGGGTATAACAATTATCTTATAAAATAATTCATAATCTATACTCATCAAGCCTTACATTATGTATTGTTTCCCAATTATCTCTAATAATAATCATGAGATAATCTCTTAAGAAAAATTTAATTTCTTATTCCAGTCATGTCACAATATATTATCATGTCATATCATTATCTTATATCATAACACTATCATAAATAATATATTCATAAAAGTTAGTATCAAATCGAACTCTTTTAATAATTTTTTTAAACCAATGGGTGTAACAACACCTATAACTATAATTATATTTGATTAATTATGCTTTCACTCTTCGAGCTTGATACTTAAACTGGGAGTTACAATCCCCTAATCTAATCACTAAGCTTGCATTATGAACCAAGCTATTTTACTAAATGGTCATCCATATAACTTAGGAATTAGTTCATCTTAAGTTTATATAACATCCTAATTACGATGGCACATATAAGGTAATAATGTATTATGTAAGATACAAATAATTCATATACACAACGAAAAATCTATCATCCATATTCATAGAGAAATAATATAGAAAGATAATTAAATATCTAATAATAAAGTTCATCAATATAATTCATGATAATATAAAAATCTAATTATACATCATAAATCAAAAGGATCAATACCTTACCAATAATCAAATAAAAGTAAATACAAATACTAAGTGAATCAATAATTATTCTAATCACAAGCTTCTATGTAATCTCTTATCTCTTTGAAACTTCATGTAAAACAATAAGAGTGAGCTAGTGTACTAAGGAACTCTTAAGTTGCATTGTAAAAAAATCACATGATATTTAAAGTACTCTAACAAACTATATAAGTCTCATAAGTCAAGATCAAATCAACATGTCATGCAACAAACACCAAAATTTCAAAACTAAACTAGATTAATGCATGATATAACTAATTTGATGTCAAGCTGACAAAAAAAATCTAAAATTATCTCCAAGCCCATACAACTTAAGTTAATGTCTATTATCATATAAATTAGTACTCTTTTTTAGAATGTATCATAACCACATAAACCAACAAACTTTTTTAAGCCGTGCTATAACTAAATTACCAATACACTTTTCATGATATGCCATTGCCATATAAATGACCACACATTTTTAAGACGTATAATCATTGGCTTGAGATTTCTAATTCTAGGGTTCATTGTATTAAAGTTTATCCTCCCCCAACTTATCAATTTGTTATAAATTCAAATAATTACTATTCAGTATCCAAACCCTTAATTTAACAAACTAGATATCTTAACAAATCTAGAAGTTTTTCTTATTGATTAGATTTTATCATTAATCTTATTATTTAAAGTCTTATCTAAAATTATTCTACCTATCTAACTATCTTTGGGTTCTCACCTAAGTTATATTGTTAAGTAAACCCTTAAGAATCTTTCCAAAACATAACTACTCACTAACCTGGATTCACATGAGTCACACCAATCACTTCGTTTTTCATCTAGCCAGGTCTGAGTCACTGAGCCCATCCAAAGCCTCTCTTGAGCCATTCTCACAACTCTTTCGATCGCTATCTAAGTGCTGACATATGGTCTAAGTGATTATAAGGTTATTTAATGTCTTATCCAAATTAATCAAGTTATGTTTAAGGTTTATTCATCATAAGAACAAGAAAATTTTCCCTAAGTTGAGCCTAGCATCTTCATCTAAAGCATAAATCAAGTCCTTTACTTCTCATCTAAGGATATTTTTGAGGTCTTCTTTATCCCAATGCCTTATTCCAAGCATATATAAGACTCACTATGTTCCATGATTCGATCTTAAGTTCATATATAGGATATTCATTGAAGCTAAAGAAGAGCTAAGTTTTTTTTTATAAATTACCTCACTTGATTCATCAAAATTTATTTATATATTAAACTTTAATTAAAAGCTAATCAAAATTAATTATTATTTCTAATTAACTACTTAAGAAACTTTAACAAGATATATAATTCATATCCAAGGACTTAGCTATCTTATAAGATTAATCAATTTCTCAACCAATCTAGTTCTCTTTTAAGGCCACCAACAAAGTCTCACTAAGTTCTTCAACTAAAAATTGAGGACTTCTCTTAACTTTAAAAGTTATTTAAGTCTTTCCAAAGTCCAACCAAACCATCTTCATGGCTTTAACCAAGCCATGTAACAAGCTTTCCAAGCAAAACTAAGGCATGGTAATGAATGATCAATAAGAATACTTAGAGTTTTGGATAAATTTAAGTTTCTTTCCTAGTGTCCACTACCTAGCCTAGGTTTTTTTGCATTAAAGTTTCTTTTTAACTTTTCTATCCTCAATTTCAAGTCTGTAAACCTAAGTTCTCATCATCATGTCATAACTCACGATGAAGTTTAAGGTGATTTTTTGCAATTACTTTATCTTCAATTTTGAATCAAGGTTTTACAAAGCTATCTATGTCATATCAATTATTTAACATGGTTTTTTATTCACAATTTTCTGGCAAACTTCATAGCCAAGACACTACTTCATATTTGTATGAAGTTAAAAGAATTTCAAATCATGGTAAAGGAAACCATGCTATCACAAAACACAGATCAGTTTTGCCTACATGCATATTTTCTTATGATTTTAAAATTCAATCTTCAAACAAGAAATATTAATATAACATTACAAGCATGCCTTGATTCATGATTTCTTATCACCATGTCTTGACTTAGCCAATTTACTTTTTATCTTAGAAATTCATGAAAAGGGAATTTAGTCAATGTAAACATGTTCATACAACATACCTTTACATGCACAATTTAAACAAAATAACATAATTTCATAACTTAGAACATATCTAAATTTATTTGTACAATCACAAGATTTGCTTTACCTTAATTCCACAAGTTTCTCTTCTTTTTTTCTTTAAATCTCAATTGCTTTCTCATCCTCTTGGTCATATTAAAGTCTCTTTCTCCTTGCATTAGTTTATTCTTTTAGGTTAAAAGGATGGCTAGAACTTTTCTAAGATCATTAAGCAAAGTGTGTGTATACACACACACACACACACACACACACACACACACACACACACACACACACACACACACACACACACACATACATGGCCACAAACTCCTAATCCCACTCTTTAAGATTTACTACTAAGATTGAACCATAATAATCACACAATTTGAATTCCCTTAATTCTATTATAACTACTTCTAAACAAGTTATTTTCAATGGTTTGATCTAGGACACCTTAATTGTAACTTTTGGGATCAAGAGTAACTCAAATATAAAACTTACTTTATTTAATTTTTTTTTCATATCTTATTAATAGTATAACTATTTTGTACTATATAATGAGCTAAATTTTTATTTATGAACTATTAATCCCACTTATTATAATTACATAATCTTTTCATTTGTTTATGTATAGTACATTACACACAACATTCATCCATCATAATCTAGCGGTTCTTGTGTCTAATGCTTCCCTTAGCTTGATAATGCTTATACGATTGTGCTAATTATATTGTACTTGTTACTCAACTAACTAAGCCTTCACATTTGTCTCTTTCTTGTATCAGATCACACTATATGATGTGTTGTTATAGTAATATAGAATACCAAAATTTTCATTAACCTATTAGACACATTCAACTATTATCATTTATGAAATTATTGTACTTGTATGATCATTAAGTTATGCTCATATGACCGAAGTCTACTTTAATAGCTTGTTTACACTTACATCTTGATTGCTTCTCTTACCCGATCGTACCATATGATTAAATAATATCATAATATATGATATTCTTAAATGAGCTTTTAATCAGGTTTCTTTTGTCACCTTGGATTACAATCTACTATCATCATACTATACGATTCCCATTAGAGTATAGTCAGTAGTAATCTAACTAAATCACTTAGATTAATAAGTATTTAATTGATAAAATCAAATAAAAATATAATACATTGGCTACTCATAGGTGTAATAATCTCTTCACTTTAACAATGATTTCATCCTTAAAATGTAAAAAATAATCTTAACAATTTGCAATGAAACTTACTTTTTATCTCTCAAGTAGCTATACTCTTTCATATCGATTGTTCCAAATGACTTTGAATATAAGTAGACTTCGATTTCTCAACTGTATAATATGAAGTTCCAAAATATATGCCAATTATTCCTACTATGATACATTTAACTTCACTTGACAATCCTTAGACTCCTTCTAAAGAACATGTGATGAGTCTAGTATGTGTTTCTTCAAATTAGATATGTAAAAAATATCATATATCTCAGCTAGTGCCTTTAACAACTAAAGTCTATAAGCCACATATCCAATTCTTTTCACAATATGAAAGATCCAATGTACCTTGACTACATAACTTGGGGTAGGTTTTTTATTATTTTATTTTCTTAACTTTGGAAGAAGCAACCCATGATTAATGGGATGGTGTCAGCTGAAGGCTCAAAAATTGAAAGAAACTTGGTGACAACAATGGATCATTATGATAATTAGAACATTGCAAAGGACCTTTTGATACAAAATAATAGAAGATGAAGGTAGGATGAAAAATTATATAGTGGAATAAAGATAAGAAGGATGGATAGTGAAGACAAATTTTACTCTTCTTGATAATGTTATGCTCTTCTAAGCATTGGGCTATACTCTTCTAAACATAAAAACTCTTCAAGGCTTCATTTTCTTTCATAAAATCAACTCCTTATTTTTATTTCATTAAAAATATTTATAGAAGTAAAAAGTAAACCTAATCCAAAAAACAAATAACAAAAATACCCTTTCTAACAAATATATAAAACAAAGATAATAACATTATGAGGGACTTATATATGTAACTTATTATAACCCATAATTAATTAAAAGTATAATAAGCTAAAGAAAGGTACATAAAAAGTAGGAGATTAGCTTGATTAACATCATAATACAACTAGTCTTGTATTAATTAGACATGCTCTTAATTCTTTCACAATCCTTAACTTGCTTTTATCTTTAAGTGGACTTGAGATTTGAATCAAAATAAGTGAAAGAAAATGGCATTAACAACACCCATCTCATAAGTTGCATATAATACATTAAAATCTAACAAACAACGTATCAAGTTGAGGACATATAGTATTTATGTCTAACATATAATACAATTTTAATGTATATTATTTTAGACATACGTATCATAGATGAGGAAAGAGAATTAAAAAAATAAGAAAAAAATAAGAGAATGATTAGAAAATTAGGTTTTGTGTGAATTAAATAATTGTGAGTATATTGTGTGTGAAAAAGTGAATAAATTATGTACCATTAATTTGTAGGCTAAGTTATCTCTAATAATAAATAGATATTCAAATAAATAAATAATTTAAAACGATTTCATGTAAGATCCAATCATATATATCAACCAAAGAATAAAACAAGCAACGTCATATTAAGTTAAAATATAATAAGAAATATGATATGCATTAAAGAAAATATGTTACAAACTCTAGAAATAAATAGAAAATTCTTATTTCTTAATTTAGTCTTATTTTATTGCATCTGTTTTCACATAAGTAAACCTTATAATAGTAATACTTCTACTCCCACTCTCTTAAGATAAATAGTCAGTATTTTTTTCTTAGTTTACTTAGTTATAATAAAAATTTTAATTATTAATTAATTATATCATATTTTTATGAATAATTATGCTTAATTTTTTAATATTTTTAATGGTCATATTTTTATAACAAATCATAATCATGTGATGCAATAGCCACTAGCCACCTTATGGTGATAAATCTCAGTTATTTAACTCACTAGCAATTAGCTACCTCATAATAGTAATCTCATCCATATGACATACTAGCAAATAGTTATCTTACGATGATAAATCCTAATTTTATGGCACACTAGCCATTAGTCAATCTCAACAGTAAATCTTAATTTTGTGACACATTAGTCGCTAACTATAAAGAATAACAAACTTTTACTTAAAGGATTTACTATTCATTGATGTCATTTAATTAATTTCAATTAATATTATCTTAGTTTGATTTCACATGCATATTATTTCTCAATTTTATAATATTCAACTAGATATATGTTTTGCAATAAGACATCAAATGTCATGCTTATATAGTTATTACATAGTGACTAATTTCAACAAAATACATCACTATATACATGACATACATCTAATTATTAGTTCTAATACACACACAACAATACATCAATGTCATAGGCATGATGCAAGATTCACATATTAAGTCATATTTATAATTAAACAATAATATATCAGATATACACATATAATATCTATGTTAGAGTTTTACCTCATAGTTTTCTTGTTATTTAGGGTTGACCAATAGTTGTTTAACTTTTTCTATTTATCAATTGTTTCTTTTCAAATATAATTTTTTAACATAATTTATAGATTTTTACAAAAATTGAAAATTTTTAAATTATAAATAAAGAATTGTATAACTCTCTTCTTAAATCATAAAAATGTCTTCTTTCTTTTCTCTCATTTCTTGGTTTCTCTATTTTTGAAATCTTAATTTTTCCTTGTTTTCAATAGATTTTCACCCATCTTCCAAATAATAACATGTAACTCTAATTGGAATCTCATATAATAATTTGGCTAAAAATCTCATGAAGTCGAAGTTAATTTTTGTGAAAATAAAGAAGATTTTGGGTTTAACTTTTCTAACTTACATGAGTTCCCTAATGATCCAAATTTAACTAAAGTCCTTGATTCCCTCGAAAGGATGATGACAATCGACATCTCCACCATTAGCAGAGTGACTCTCAAATGAAATTTTGGTTGACGAGTGCAAAAATCTACTCTTAGAGTACAATGGTATTATGTAAAGAAGAATAAGGTTAATTTTAGGAAACTAAAATGAGCTTAATATATATTTAGTTAAAATATAATTATTTATTCTTATTTATTTTAATATTTTATAATAATTATAAACAAACTTTAATCAAGATAAAATAAGCATCATTGAACTCGTGTTTACTAGTTTTTCTAATTTATATTCATTTTTATATTTCTGTATACTTTATTTTCTAAGATTTTGACACACTTTACGAGACAATTCGATTTGTAATTGATTTGAAGATTGAGAATATTACAAAGGTCTTAACGAGCATATTAAAATTAAACCTTATTCTTGAGCTAGTACTTTATTTAATGCTTGATGAGTTGAATTTTACTATCACTAGTACTTTATGTAAGACAATACTAAAATTAAGATAATATGATTGTAACTATTAGTTTGTTATGATATGCTTATAGGGTGATACCCAAATATGTAATAATGCCAATAAATATGTGATTATGTGCTAACTTTTGGAGTAAAGATTATAATTATTAGAGAAATCATGATCTTATTTTTTTGAAAAATATGAAAAAATAAAAAACATGAGATGATCAAAGTAAATCATGAAAAAAAGAGTATTATATGAAAAACATAAAGCACATAAAATTAGTATGTTATATGTGTGTGTGTGTGTGCATGTGTGTATTAGTGAAATATTTTCATAAATACTTATATGTCATACATATTTATTTATTACTCTTTTACGCTTTATGAATTATTCTTTATCACCTTTTATCTTATTTTATTATTTATAATTATTAGTTTATCTACTAAACTTTTTATACTCAATGTTTACTTGTATTATAGGTTAAGAAAGAGATAGGCATAGAACTAAAAAAACCTAGTGGCATATTAAATAAGCTTCTAAGAGTAAGATATGTTAAGCTCTATGATGAATACTATATGAGATTTTTCTATGATTTGCACCTTTATATATATATATATATATATATATATATATATAAAGATGTATGTAAATGTTTACATTGTTATGTAACATTTATAAACAGTATTTGAGATATACATGTGTATTGTTATAGTTTCAAATTTCTTATTATTATACTAAAAAAATAGATTCAGTTATGTTTCATGATCACTCTCTTTTAATTGTTAGGTTTGTAGCTTCAAGCTTCTGCATACTATGATATTATTTGATATTTTTTGTTATTTGTATGTATTATTAAGTATCAACAAAGGAAATGATCAAATTGAACATGATACTAACCCTCAATGACATTACACTTAAACCAAATAAAAAAAACCCATTAAAGGTGTTATATTGACTTAATTACTAGCTATGATGAACTTTGTCAAGCATCATTATTACTTTTGTTAGTAGCCTATAGCTTAATCGAGTGCTTGATAGGTTGGGATTAAGCAGGTTAAAGCATTTAACTTAAAATCTACTGCTAAACACTAATTAGCATGAAGGATAGTACAATTAAAAATAGGCCAAGAAAAATTAACCCTGCTAATCTGAAACTGGTAAGAATTCGTGGTATTTATCTTTGGTGTTATCATCCCTGCTATTTATTTCCCATAGTATCTAATCCATCAATTTTGACACCCTTTAAATAATAAAGAACTACTAACAAAAACTTTGTAGGGTTCTTGACATTAGATATTTTTATCATAGTTTCATTTGATCTTAAGTATTTATAAGAACAGAAGAATTATATTCTTTTTCAATCACCTCTTGTCATCATCTCCCTTTCAATTTTTAGGCAAACATTTGACATTTCAACCAAAGCCATCATCGATGATCTTCCATGGTCAAGTTTTCATTAATACAATTGTTTGTGTTTTATTGGACTTTGTCAATGCATCAACTCGAAGTCTACAACTCAAGGCCTACAGCATCTCCGTGGTTGTTAAGCCCATCGATAGCTGGGTTCTCACTAAACTGTAAGCCATCACATTTGTCTTTGAAAATAAGAATTTATTTTTTGTTACATAGTCTTTTCAAATTTGATGTGTAATGCTTACCACATTAGGCTGATTTTGCATATTAAGTTATTTTTGAAGCAATATATCATGATAATTTATTTATTGTTATGAATAGAAGGGTGATTAATTTATAGTTTTTAAACCTTAAACTCACACTATTCTAAAACATCCAAAACTTATATAAATTCTATATTCGAAAATAAGTATAACAGCTTTGGTGTCAGCTTTTTCAAATATGTTAGCCTCTTGTAAGAAGAGTAGCTTTGGTTTTCTCAAAAGAAAAAAAATTATAATATATTACTTATTTTATATTTAATATACAAATTTTATATTATAAAACTTAATCCGCATTTAATGATATTCTATCTTAAAAAATATATAATAATAATAATAATATATATTTATAAACTTAGAAATAAAAAAAGTTAAAGAATTAGATACAACTCTTTAAATATTTATATTAGCATGTACTAAATTATGTTAATATCAATAAATTAATGATTCAACAATATTTTATTAGATTTATAAATGTTTAAAAGTATACTAACTATACATAATAATATTCAACATTATTTGATCTAAATGATAGAGCTTACTTTATTTTTACATATTTTTTAATTTCATATTTCTTAATTTATTAATTTAGTTTCAAGGTAGATCAATGTCGCTCTATTTTGTATACCTTATGACAAATTTGATTCCATTGTCATCATTGTCTTTTTAAGGCTATGATTTCATATTGCTAAAAATAATATATAGTTTCTTATTTTATTAAACTAACCCTTTTTTATGTATAACATAATCCAACTAATGTAAAAACTTTTTTTTTCAAAAAAAATAATCAATAATCTCTATTTTTTTATGTATTTGCTTACATAATTATTTTTTAAGAAGTATTCTTCTACTTATACATTAACCTTGTTAATATCTCAATAAAAACTTTTTTTGGGCATTAATAATATGGTTTTTTTAATTCATTAATTTTTTAATGAGAATTATTAATTAATTTTTCAAATTTCTTGTGCATCATTTTTCTTTAATCTAGACAATATTATTTTTTTGGCATTATAATAAAAATGAACAGTATATATGACAAACATATATAATATTATTATTATTTTAAATCTCTTACTTATGATCGAGGGATGACATCAATAGATCTTACTGATAATAACAATGTAACACAAGTGGAAAATCCATAAGATCAATAACATTAAAAATTTATCAGAGTCGATCCCAAAATTGGAGTGAGTTTGATAAGATAATTTTACACATGTTATCGCATGAACAATTTGTAATGGTGTTTTAGTAAATAAGAAACCAACTAGTATTGCTGGCAAGAAACAATACTGGCATTTTGATGATCAATCGGTATTATAAAAAAAATATAACTTAAGGATTGGGGAGAAGACCTCAAAATGACAGTTTAAAATATACAATAACTTTGCCAATTGAAATGGTTGGGGTTGGAATTATGAAATTAGATTGCTAGAAGCAAATGATGATGTTTAAGAAAAGCTATTATAAGTACATCCACTATTGTGTAATAGGTGTATAATTTTATTCATTATTATTATTAATTATGAAACCACATAATATAGATGAATCCATACATATGCACATTATGTTACAGGCCTTTTTCATATTACAACTTCATCAACAACTTAACAAGGAACACATTTGCATGGGGATACCATTGTCAATCCTCCTAACACAATTTTGTTCTAACTCATTCTCCATGTAATGAGCAACTATTTAATAAGTATTATGATAATGCAATGAATAATTGTGTTGTATTCGAATTGAATACGAAAATGTACTTTCTTAGAAAGAGAGGTGCTACATTAAGAAAATACAACAAAAATTATTCTACAATGTACTAAGTGTGGGAAGCAGCTATCAACTAATGCACCTTTATCGAAGTGTAAAAAAAGGTTCACCATTGTCAATGGTGATAAGCTAATTTAGAAATTATGAAATCACTATATATATCTTTAAGTTACAATGCTAGAGCTTTTAAATATACTTATGTTGATGCATTAAGAAAATTACAAAATATTGAAAATCTATCACAAACTACTTTCATGGTGATGACATATTTCATTGAGGTATATCCAAATAAGCGAACTACATTTATGGTTTCTGAAGGTTGCGAGTAGAAGACCTTATGCAAGACATGTGTACGTAGCTTAGATACTGATTGGACATGAGCAAAGAACGTATAACTTTTCTCAAATACTGGCTCAAACTTTTCAAAGATTAGTTATTTATTAATAAAGTATGGTTTAATATCTGATAGAAAGCGAGCAACGGAGCAAGTAGCTATTTTCATGTGAATTGTTGCACAAGCTAATAACTATTAAAGTGCATGTGAGTTTTTTGAACACTCTCTTGAAATTGTAAGTCAAAATTCTCATCATATACTCCAAGCCATTCTTACATTTACACTTAACTTAATTGTTCGTTCATTAGAAACTGTTACTTGTCTATCCCAAATACGACACAACCCAAATTTTTATCCAAACTTTTAAAGATGCTACTGGTGCATTATATGGGATACATGTGCTAATAATTATTAGCAGACACAAACAAAATAGATGCAAAAATAAGAAAAATTTGTATCACAAAATATTTTGACTATAGTGAATTTTGAAAGATAATTTATGTATGTTGTTTTAGAATGAGAAAGATCTATTACAAACATACACATGCTTAAGTGGATTGTAGAATAAGACAAGTTTACTATGCCTCTTGACAAATATTATCTTATTGACTTTGGTTATGCAAACACTAACAAGTTTGTAACACTTGTTAAAGGTTTTAAGTATCATCTCAATGAATAATATACAACACAACAATGTTGATATGATAATGTGCAAGAGTTGTACAATCATCATTATGCACAACTCAAAAATTTTGTTGAACAAATATTCAAGATTTTGAAAAAAAAACTTTGAAAGTATTAATAGATATGAAGCCCTTCAAATTCAACGTACAAACATATATAATTATGTTTAGTTATGTGTTGTATATCTTTATTGGTAAACATTATGAGGGTAATATATACTTCAACAAAACAATACACAAACTACCACCAAATGACACGATGATGAATGATTACAACAAGAAAGTAATTTTTCTTATGTTAAGATTAGAGACAAATTTATAGAGAATTATATTAGGGTAGCAATCATGTAACAAATGTGAGCTACTCAAATATTTTATGTTATATTGAAAACATATATTTTGATATTTCAAGCCTCTGATCACCATAATTAGGTATTTGCAAGAACAATGTCAAAGTTTATAAGATGATATTGAAATCACGATATCTTTTCTTACTTTCATAATTATATATCTATATAGTTTATAAGGATTTTTTATGCACTAATTCATTTTCTTTTCAAATAATTTGATTTTATATTTTTGGATATTGAAATTGCTCAATGTCCAATTTTACAACTTTGTGAGTTGATATTTTTATTTATGTTATCATTTATTATGTGGAAGTATTGTTAATATTACATTTACAATAATATTTAGATTCATTCTTTTACGAAAATATTTTTTTAAAATCCTATATAGCAAATTTTATTATTAGACTTTGCAAAGTATTTTCCAATCAAAGCTATCAATACTACTTTAATTAAAAAAAGTAAAAATTTATTATCAAACTAATATTCAAAAGTAGCAAAAGTCTTAAATGAAAACTATGTGAAAGGTGTTTTAATAATTTCACATTTTTATTGATTTTATTTAAACTTTATTAATGACATATTTAATATATACATAATATTTTAGAAAATATTAAATATATTATTTGTTAATTATTATTTTTTATTTTGTAACACTTGTATCAATGATAATATTTTAAAAAATTATATGTTATAACGATCATTAAAAAACTTTACTTATGTTATATATGTAATAATGAAAAAATAAAACAATTTAATATGTTATTTTTTTACTAATAAGTTAATAATAATAATGTTAATTATTAATATTTAGTAATTAGGCAAATAATAATTTAAAATATGACTATTATATGGGTAACTAAATTTAAATAAACATTATTTTAAGATATATTATATTATATTATATAATTATTATTTGAATTAAATATTATAATTATTTATTTCATTGTTTTGAATTAAGATAAACAATCAAAACAATAAATTTAAATATTATAACATACTTGCATTATTTTAAATTATGTTAAATTATTATTTAACTTATAATAATTATCAAACACAAATTTATTTTAACATCATCTAATTCATTATAATAAACGTGCACAAAATAATTTTAATCTTTTTTTATTTGAATTAGCATCCAAACATAATTGCTTTTTTTTGTTTCTAAACATTGCTAATACAATTATAATTAAATTAATGTAATCTGAAATAAATTAAACCTAAACGTTAACCAACAAACCCATAAGAAGCTTACCTCATTATTTATTAGGATCAGAGATTCTGGTAGCCACCGAAAGGGGGAAACAGTAGAGAGGAAGTATAAAGTTCATGTGAATTATATGCATCTCTTTCTTTTTCTCAAATCACTCTCTCTGTCTTCTCTTTCCATTTCTTGTCGTTTCCGGAGCTGTCATCATACCATTGGTCCACGTTGCACATTTACTCAAATAATGTTTTGATGTCAACAACAAACGAGTAATAATTCATCATCCAAAGCTCCGTCGTCTAGCAGCAAATAATTTACAAAACTAGAATCTTCAAGATAGCATGTGAACTGCAAAAGAAAAAAACAGAAGGATTCGGATGGCCCTTCAATGGCCGTCGCCGTCTTCCCTTGGCCAAGCCCAAACTATATCTTTCAGCCCTGGTCGGACGTCCACCTCGCAGAACTTAACGTACTCCATCGTATCGCCGGAATCCTTTGAGAACTCGACGACGGCTACTCCCTCCGCCACCTCGAACACCTCCGCCGTCAGCTTCAACCTCCCCTTTCTCCCTTCTTCCATCCCCTCCATCCTGACCTTAAAACCCCCGCCTCTCTCCCGCCTCCCCACCCCGAAGCCTAATCCCCTACCTGCCCTAACCAACGCTTCGAAGATTGCAGCCGCTGGCTTCCGGGAAGTGAACACCGACCCTTTGCGTCTCTTTCCATCGCACTCGAACATTCCCGATAGATCAAACCCTTCGGCCATCACTGAAATCAGGTCGAAAGCGTTGTAGAATCTCGGCGGATCGACCGTCTCCTTCCCGTCTGCCTCCGACTCCGTGACGATCGGAAGCGAAATCGGGATCGGGGGATGCGGATCTGCACGGCGGATCCAGGGGAGATTGAGGATTTCCGAGATCGAGACACGCTTCTCGGGATCGGCAACTAGGAGGCGGGAGACGAGCCGGCGGGCGTCGGGGGAGAACCAAGGCGGGATCCGATACTCCGCGCGGTAGACTTTTCGATACATCCGCATCAGATTCTCATCCTGGAAAGGGAGGAATCCGGCGAGGAGGACGAATAGGATGACCCCGCAGGACCACAGGTCGGCCTTAGCCCCATCGTAACCCTTCGATAGGAGAACCTCAGGCGCAACGTACGCCGGCGTGCCGCATTGTGTGTGGAGCATGCCGTCTTGCCTGGTCTGATCCGGTAAAGCAGAAAGGCCGAAATCGGAGACCTTCAGATCGCCGTGGTGATCCAGGAGGAGGTTCTCCGGCTTCAAATCGCGGTGGGACACCCCGCGCGAATGGCAGAAATCGACAGCGGAGACAAGCTGTCGGAAGTATCGCCGTGCGAGGTCCTCGGGGAGCCTGCCTCGGGCGACGAGGGAGAAGAGCTCGCCGCCTCGGACGAGCTCCATTACAACGAAGATGCGGGATCGGGTGGCCATGACCTCCTTGATCTCCACGATGTTGGGGTGTCGCACCAGCCGCATGACGGATATCTCGCGCTGGATCTGGGCGGGGAGAGAGGGGTCGCGCCGGACCTGGTCTTGTTGGATGACCTTGATGGCGACGGGGTCGGCGGACAGAACGGAGCGAGCGTGGTAGACCTTGGCGAATGTGCCTTGGCCTAAGAGCCGGCCGAGCTTGTACTTATTGAAGAGGAGCTTGCTCGCCGAGGGAGTAGCCGGTGCGTCGTCGGCGATGGCCATCGGATGGTTGGAGCTTTGATTTGTCATAAAGGCTTATTAACCTTTTATCTTAACGGAAAAAATGGTGGGAACCGTGGGCGGTGAAGGCGATGTGGAGGAATCCATGGTTTCTTGGAATTCCGGTGGGTGTGATACGGCCGGGCTCGGCATTTATGGAAAACTAAAATTAAACAAAATGAATTATATATATATATATATATATATATATATATATCTCATTTCTATATAGGACGTATTTGGGCGTTTGGCTGTTTTTTTTTCTTCAATTTTAAAAAGAGATAAATGAGATATTCATCATGTTTTGGGGTCCACATAACAAGGCACCAGAAAACTGACCATCTGGTGTGGCCAGGTGTTATAAGAGGGCTAGATATTATTCTTTTCCCATCTTTTTATAAAAAATGGGAAAAGAATAAATAAAAAATAAGATATTTGGGAGCCACCAACATATCATATTTTCTTATTTAATTGGATAAACACATGATTGATACCATTATTAAACTATTAAGAAAGAAAAAAAAAAAAATTCAATTAGCATGGCTTGCCCATGCTTACATTAACGGTATTATTTGTATTTGTCTAATTTTGAAAGATTATGATATTTGTAAAATAAGAAAATTTGATATTTGTAAGTCAATATAGTGTGAACCCATGGTGTATTTTTATGGGCAAGTGTTTTCTTTTGATAAAGAGGCTGTAGTATAATGTGTTATGTTTGTTATTAACACATTTCTTGATATTTTAATAAGAGGAACATGTGTTTTTTTTTATCATAATTCAATTATTGTAAATTTTTATGATTGAATATTTTTTAATGTGAATTGTAGATTCTATGATCATTAATTATATATATATAAGTTATGAAAATAGAACATTTATTGACCTCCATAAGATTATTATTAGCAATAAAAAGATCATATATGAAATAGAGCAAGTGTTAACATATATTTGAGAGTGAAATCAAAAGTTTGTTGTAAGAGATGATAGAGTATTGTGTCTTTTTATGATCATTAGCATGTTATTGAGATGTGAATTAATTTTTTATTAAATATTATTTTAATTTGATCTTTATACAATGAAATCACAAATTTTTATATTATAAATATGGATAATTTTATGATAAATTTGTGATGTTATACAATGTTTCATTCCCTTTCATTATTTTTATTGTTTAAATTCTTATTTTCTAAATACCAATTTCAATTCTTGATCTCACATGAATTGACCTACAATAGTAGATTTTTAGTCCATATGCATAGAAATTTATAAATAGATGAAGATAATTCAATTATTAAAAAAATTAAAAAAAAATCATTTAGAATCACTTATTAATAAGTAAAAAAAAACAATTCAATTAGTTTAATTTACTAATAATTAAGTTAAAGGCACATCAAAAATAGAAAATGTAAATTGACGTTACATAATTTGAATGACAATTCTTATTATAAATTAAAAAGTTAACTAAAACATTAGGCAGTTAAAATTATATCACACCATTTTTATTCTCAAAATATTATAATATTATTGAGTCAAATAACTTCTTAACATGTAATAAAGTTAACTTAAATAAAAAGTAAACTATAAGATAAGTAAACAAAATGACATATAAGATTTTTAAGTGATTCAACTTAATTTCAAACTAATATTAGCTCCAAGGAATCTTGATTAAGCATTACTATTCAAATCAATCATTCATTATAATCGAGTGAAGAAATTGAAGTATAACCTGAGATATTTATGGATTAGCCACAATCTAAATCTAATCAATACAATATGGTTATAAGCTCAACCAAACCTCTCCAAATTTCATAGTTAGGAGTTTGATTAACCTTTCCACATATCCATAACTTAAAACAGAGCTAAGAGAACCAAAATATAAGAACTAGTATAAATAATATGCTTACATAATAGTAAACAAAATATAAAAATATAATCACTTTACTACAAATTGAATAATAGAATTATCAATAGATCTAAGAGATCCATGACATGAGAAATGTAGAGATAATGTTGGATAATTAGTCTTTAAAACTCTTATGAAAATGCACCAAATGTCTTTTCCAAGGTAAAGAAATAAAATCCTCTAAAATATCACTTTACATGTGTAGATTTGGCAAAGATTTCTTTTGACACTCTGGCAAGCACTCAAGTGCTTTCTATAAGATTATATAGTGTTTTCAATGCATAAATATCACCAAGGAAGGTTGCAAGGTCTCTATTAATAACTAAATATAAAAATTCCCATGACTAAAGTGGTCATTGGATACTTTTTACTATATAAGTATCATAAATTAAGTGTTATGTTATAATAATTTTGAGTTAGTCATATTTTCTATTAAAAATAATATAATGTCTGATTTTATCAAGTTTTTCATGTTACCATATATTGTGGTCACTCCCTAATAAAATGTATTATATGATATAAATTATCACATCCTATAATTTTCACAAATTTATGTTCATGAAAATACTAATTAAGCATATTATTATAATTAAATTAACACACCATACATTCTCAATATTACATATTATATGATATAATGAACTACATGTATTTATTATTTATATTCACTATTGTTTTCTTCAGAAGATACAAACATATTTTTTTGTTCCATAGCTAAGAGCTTAATCGACCTTTTCATATATCAATAATCTAATACTATGCTAAGAGAACCAAAATATAAGAGTTCGTATAAAGCATCAGCTCACATAACAGTAAATAAAATATAAGAATACAATCACTTTATGATAAATTGAATAATAAATTATCAATGGATCTAAAAGCTCCATAATGTGAGAAATATAGCAATAAAATTGGATAATTAATCTTCAAAATTCTTATGACATGGACTAAATATCTTCTCCAAAATAAAGAGGTGAAATCCTTTCAGTTAGCACTTTTGCATATGTTGATTTGACAAAGATTGCTTTTAACACTTTGGAAGACACTCAAGTGTTTTCTAATCTATTCTAAAACCTTCATCAATCATTTGCTTTAGTTTTCATGGGATTATGTAGTATTTTCAATGCATAGGAATCACTAAGGAAGGTTGCGACAACTCGGTTAACAACTAAATACATAAATTCCCATAATTAAACTAGTCATTGGATACTTTTCAATGCATAAGTATCATACATTAGGGATAATGTATTGTACATTATACTAATTTTAAGCTTGTCATATTTTTTATTAAAAAAATAATATACTATGCAATTTTATTAGGTTTTCATATTATCATGTAGTGTGATCACTTCCTAAGAAAACATACTATATGATGGAAATTATCATATCATTTAATTTTCTCAATTTTGTGTTCATGAAAATACTAATTAATGGTATTATTATTAAAATTAACATACCATACATCCCAATATTATATATTATATGATATATTAAACTATATTTATTTATTATTTATATTCCCTATTATTTTGTTCATAAGATACGAACATATTGTATGTTAAGAAATAACATATCGTACGCTAACTTAAGGTTTCATGTATACTCTTCACTCTTTTTTCACACGATCCAATGCAAGAGTGTGTAGCATAGATTAACCAAAAAGTACCATATGTTAACAATACCATATTATATGCTATCATGGGAAGTCATTTTAATAGTAAGTTGGATTGTCCCTATCCTTGTTTGATCCCTTAAAAATGTATTATATATACCAATGTTGAGACTAAAGTATCAAACATCTAGTTCAAATTTAACCATATTTTCATTATCTTTTCTTAACATGATTATGAATCTTTTCTTAACATGTATTATATGCATGTGTAGTGTTGTATTAGTTTTTGGATTAGTTAATAATTTTATTTTTCAATCTTTATTTATTTCCTAGCATATTTCATCCTTTGAAAAGCATCTTGGTCATATAGATCTTTAAGATGAATAACTAATTTTTTCTTGACTTATAGCCCTTGAGTCTTTGTCCATCCTAATCATGACAAGTGATCTTTTTTGTCTATTTATCTTAAAATAATATGTAACATACTAAGTAGAATAGTTAAATTACAAGATAGATATTTAAATGATTCATTATTATCAAAATATTATATCACTTTTAAGACTCATTATGTCAAAATTTATGCATAAATTTAATGAGCATGTGATGTCTATCTTGCAATGCTTATTTCTAAGATGAATGTTAGGGTAAAGTAATAACATAAGCAAACAACATTAATTGAACAATTTAAAAGTTGTGATATGCAAGTAACCAAGCAATCTTAAATAAAAAACTCAAAATACATAAATATAGAATTGAAAATAGATCTTCCTTATTATTACAATCATACTAACTTTCAGTTTTACACTTGTACAATATAATTCTCTCTCTGTAACATCATCAAAGTAGGAGTGCTCATTAGATCTACCAAGTAAGGCTCATGGGCTTATTATATTAGTTTGAATATAAAACCCCCATAATTAATATAGTTCTTGTAAAATTTTGGTTTTATTTATTGGATCAATGGTGAAATTTATCAAGTTTTTCTCATATAATATTATTACTTGGATACTCTCTTATTTTAAATTAAGAATGATAAATACTAATAGAATTAGATTCATAATCTTTAATCAGTTGCTTTCTTATCGAGATAAATTAGCATTAGAGGCACAAAATAAGTTAAATACATATTTTCTTAAGTAATTGTCTTTCACAATCATGTTAAAAAATGAATTCAACAAAATGTTTTACAAGAAACACTCCTAAAGCATTGAACTAGTCAATCATCTTCAAATTTCATAATATAAAGGAAAGATCTAAGATAGCTCCAAATATAAAGCTAAGTTGAGTTTGAGTCTACAATTGATTTTCTTCAACTCATCCGTAAGACTATATGTGTCATTCTAGAAGCTATTGTATTTGCAATCATTCCTCTTAATCCCAACCTCAAGGGTATTAAACCTTCCACCCAGTTGGATTTAAGATGTGCTTGTTGTTCCTTTCTAGCCTGAGAAGATCCCTCATAGATCACTAGGGCTTGTTGTTATGAGGGCTTCTCTGTCCCCTCACTCTTTGATTATACTCTATTAGGGCCATAGGCTATGTATGATTCTTCTTATGTCCCCTTTATTGGAAGGCCTAGGGATCCAATCTATAAGAACTTCCTTAATGTTCTATTTATACATTAGAATATGTGCAATCAAGTACCTATAGATCAAATTCATTTTTCTCTTATAGGATGGATTTCTTATTGTAATTATCTTCTTCATTAGCCTAAAGAAAGCTTCAGCCAAATCAAACTACTCATTCTTCATGCAAAAGTATGTAGCAAAGCAAATCCACAGGGTTATGTGATACCTATCTCCTCCCTTGGGCATGGCCACCATCGTATTCCTGTAGCTCCTTTATCTCTCTAACATGAAAATGTGAAGGATTCCCAGTTAGTATTTGATTTACCTCAGCCCAATCAAATAGCTGAACATAAAAAATTCGCCACAAAGATGTTTTGCAATCACAATTTCTGTACTAAAAGTATATGATGTAGCTGCATTGAAGTCTTCATTTATGTTGAGGTTGCTGTAATAATGCTTTATCAACTCAAAATTGAATGAATGATTCATCTGCAAAGCTCTTTCCATACCAACTCTCTCAAACATTTCTATTACACATTCATTGGCGATCTCATATGATTCTACATCCTCCTTGATCCTGAAGCAAGTTTCATCTAATTTGTAACTAGAAGAGGCCCTTGCATGCTTTCTTCTTTGGCGTTTACTCATGTTCAATTTAAGCAAGGTGAACTGTTCATTAGATTCATAGTAAAATATGTGCACATGAGGACCTGAGAGATTTACCTTAAAAACTCCCTTGAGCCCTGCGAAAACTCGACGATGATGTCTGAACGAAAGGAGCGGCTTCAGGTCAAGCTGAGAGATCGAGTGAGATTGATTATGGAAATTTGATTAGTGCCGGAGAGAATCAATCTCAAGCAATTGCAATCCAAATAGATGGGTAAATCGAACACAAATCACTCCATGGATGCTTTGGCTTCAATAGAGGAGAATGATCAGTATAGTCTCGGTATCGGCAACCATGAATGGTTTCAACTCCGTGCTACACGGTTTGAGTGCAGTGATATGGGTTGGATAGATATGCTTCCGATTTCGGATCTTTCTGGCTGTTATTGGCTCGCTCAACCTAAGTTCGGCTTCAATGAACGATGATAGGGAGTTTGAACAACCTAAGCTCGCTCAACCTAAGTTCCCCTTCCCCCTTCGCTTGCCTAAACCTAAACTAGTCTACCTTGGCTGGGAAGACCCTTGACCTTTCGTATAGTCGGCAGGCGTTGGTACTAGTCTGAGTGAATACCCACCTGGCTTATGAATTCGTCCTTACTCTACTTCACGGCCCTCTCTTCCTCTCCTTTCAGTCGAGTGGATTTCATCTCCTCTTCCGTTGGTCGAGTGGATTTCATCTCCTCTCCTTCTGTTTAGTAATTCCCCCTCCTCGGATCTATCATTCGTATGCGACGAACCCTAAATCGCTTTGGCTTCGACAACGTACCATCCTCTGCTCTAAATTTTCATTTTTAACATACCATAAGTTAGCTCAAGTTTCATGGGTTAAATTTATAGCATGTTTGTTTTTAATTATATGCATTATTTCCTTTTTCATTAGTAGTAAACTAATATTGATATAGATTAAAATGGTCTCTATTGATTCAATACTCAATTGATTTCTCAAGTTAGTTTGACTCTTTTAATTTATTTTCAATTTGAAAAATAACTTGGGTTTTTAGGAATAATTTATGAGAAGACTCACTTGGTTTTTTACTTCTTGGAGGCACATACTTTTTCTTAAGCATTTTACTTTATAGCACATTTTCTAAATTTGCTTTTCTTCCTTAACTATAGCGGATTATGCCTTATGTTTCTAGGTATGTAGTAGCACGATTATCGAATTATCCAATTAACTTACCTGGGTCACACTAGGCCAATTCTAGTAAATATAGCATTAAGGTTTACAAAAATTTTAACTTTCATTTTCATTTTAATAACCAAGAGTAATATAAGACTAATTATCTCAATTTTGTCATATTGAGTAGGAAATTTAATTAGCAAGCATGGCTCACAATACAATGTTTGTTTTTATGGGTTCTTGTTATAGAGACACATCTACACATTTTATTAAACTTTAAATTTAGTAACCCAAACTATCTTGGATTAATATGTGAAAGTTGTGATTTTAAATATTTGTTAAAACATTTCCTTTAAGAATCCACATGAATTTTATATTTCTTCAACTCATTAATCTCCTAAATGGGCATTCATAAAATATGACCTGGATTTGACTAGTAATTGCATACAACATTTATTGGTGCATGATCATTTGATGTATGCAAGGAGGTCTTAGATAAGTATACATGCATATGAAAAGATCTTCTTTCATTGTTATCCTTCACATGAATTTTTGATAATGCATGATTATTCACATGTGAGAAAATAAAACAAAACTTTACCTTTAACTAATTCAACTCTTCATAGATTGAAGCAAAAGCATTTAATTTTTCCTTAAATTCAAGGTTTTCACTTTTGAGCAAAACATTTTCCTCTTTCAAAAAATCAATGTAGAAACTTTGCTCACTAATGGTTGCATGCAATTCACTAAGTATAGAAATGGTAACTTTAGCATTATCTAACAAGGATATATTCTCTACCCTAAGCTCATCACATTGCCTATCTGGATCATGAATCTTATGCTCATACATAGAATAAGTTTTCATAAAATCAATATATTTAAGAATTAGCTTGCCATGCTCATTAATCAATTCATCATAAGTAGATGTATTGGATGAACATGTAGAGTAAGAATCATCATTTGTACCTTCATCCAAGCTTTTTGTCTAAGGTGCTTTTGGACTCTTCCTTCTTCTCTTTTGCTCCTTCTCCTTTGTTCTCTTCTTCTCTTATTTGTTTTTTTTTTTATCAATTTAAGGCTTTTTGATTCTATGCAATTTGTCTAACTCACTTAAAGCCTCAAAGCAAGTGCATAAAATAGAGAGTTTCATGCATGTCTTGTCAGTAAGTCCATAATATAGAATTTTCAACTAGATCATTTATATAATATCAATTATTAAACTACTCAACTATGTTAAGGTGTCATAAGAGATTATAACTCTGGTCATCCATGATAGAAATCAATAAAGACACTTAAGCAACACTAATTATATGAATCACCTCATCTAGGCAAACCATCGACTCTATTGTTACTTATTATAGGGTTGCACTAAATGGGCTCCACTAACATGTCAATCATGTTGCTCCACATTGACTCCAATGCCCTTGTTGGCCTTGTATGATTACATATGCTTTGTTTAATCCAAATTGGTAATCCATTAATCTTATTAATATTTTCTTGATTTTTGACAAACAAAAAACTAATATGGTTAATTAAATTATTAGGTGAAAAAGAAATTCAACTAATATAACTTATTAACAATTATATTAAGGATCAATATTATCTATATTTTTTTATTTTGAAAGATTATGATATTTATAAAATAAGAAAATATGATATTTATCAATCAACAAAGTATGGTTGATGATGTATGACATGCATCAAATGTATTATATGGACAAGTGCTCCACCTTGATAAAGAGGTTGCACTAAAAAGTGTTATATATATTACTAAAATTGGTCATTTTTATTGAGACTATAGTGAGAAGATCATATTTTTTTTTAATTAGCATGCAATTAATTGTAAATATTGATTCTTATGATAGAATATTCTCTAATATGAAGAGTAGATTATATAATCATTTGTCACATGAGTTGTACAAGTAGGGCATTTATTGAACTCCATAAGATCATCAGTCACACTTTTTTTTTAACTAAGAGTGGAACCAAAATCCAATTATCACAATGTCAAACATGTTTATTATTACAATATAGCATTATGAAAATACTATCATGTTAAGAATTTAACAAAAAAATTTTCATCTATAAGACCAAAGTCCATTAGAAAAATATAATAATAAGTAATTACCAAGTTTTGTAAATAGCTAGATATAATCCAAAATCTAATAAAATATAATTGATAACAAATAAATATTAGGTATACTTCTATTAATGATGAATTAAAGATGATAAATCATTCATCTAATACATTAATTCTAATAATTTTCAGCTCAACTTCTAATTCTTAGCTTTTTAATCTTATAAGAATATAAGATGGTGAGTTGACTTAATAGAAAATTTTTAAGTCATATTATAAAACTAACATGAAGAAGTCAAGAAGTATGTATGTAATAACTGTGTAAATCACATAAATAAATGATATTAGTTTCTAATTATTATAAGATATTATATATTAGTTAAGTTAATATATATCTTTACAATATGACTAATCAAATACTTAGTATTCTCTTTCTGATTTAATACACTCTCTTGTCTAAGAGAATCATAAGACCTAATACTCTTATCACATCACATAATCTAATATTCTATAAAACAATGCAAATCACAAGAGCCAACCCTATAGAGTTTTAGGTGTTATAAATAATCACACATACTCCTCTCCATAATATTGCATATCATGTGATTTCTCATAGGACTAAATATATAGTTGTTTTCTCTTGAGATCTTTTATATAATAACTTTTAGCCAATTTTAGAGATTCTTATCATGCAATCTAACACTCCTCTTATAGGCTTAATCATCTTCCTAAACTACCTCAAGGATAAAGGAGTAGGATAGCTAACCTATTTATCTCATAAGTGAGAAGGCATAATAAAGGATTGCTTATATCTGAATGTTTTAGGGTTCTTACTAAACCTTAATTCAGTTATTTAGAATGTCTTAGCATATTTTTCTTATCTTTAGTCTTGCCTTAATTTTATTTAAGACCTTATATATCTAAGCTAACCTTAGTATTCACAAGCCTTAACTTTTACCATTATGTTTCATATATAGTTGATTGCTATTATAATTAAGTCCAAGTTTATATAAGTATCACTATGACCTTTATGTCTCCAAGATAATCTTAAGTTATCACACCATCCAAATGCCTCTCTTAAGCCAACACATATCTTCTAAATCACTATATAGGGGTCATCATGTGGCATAAGAACTTTGCTAGGGCCACTCATGGTCTTAAATAAAGAACTTGGTTAATCCAAGGGTCTAGCTAACATCTTTATCTTATTTCTTTCTTGGTCAAGCTTAGCACTTCCTAATATTATTTTAAGCTTTCTAGCTTCTTCCAAGATCTTGGTCAAAAGCTTAACCAACTAAAGCTTAATTTTCAACATGGATAGAGGTTCACTAATAGTATTTCCTTAACCCATCTTTAAGATCTTTGATCATAAGTTCCTTTCACATGGGTTATTCACAAGCCTTTAAAAATAAGTCTAAGGCTAGGATTACTTTATGTAGTCATATCCAAGAATCTCAAATCACTAATTTAAACTCTATTAAGGATTTTTTTATAAGACCTTAAAGTCTAACCTCAGTCTTAATACTTTTAGTCATTATCAATTATTTGCCAACCATATCCCTACCTAACCTAGTATCCTTCTAAGGCCTTAAAGCAAGCCCTCTAAGAATTCTCAACTAGAAACCAAGGCCTATGCACGTTTTAGAAGACATTTAGTTTTTCTTAGGAGTTGAACCTGTGCCTACAATGACTTAGCAATGCCTTAATTCCATGCTTCCCAAGCAAGCCCGAGGAAAGGGATACTTGGCTGTAATATTATCTAAAGTTTTGTCTTTATTGCCAAGTGCCCTTAAATGACTTACAACTTAAGCTAAGGTGTAAATTATGTCATATGATATTTTATATATTTTTCATTCATAGTTTTAACAATATGCACATATTTCTCCCTTTTTATACCATCAAATAAAATCATGGATATTTTTAAGTACAAGCTTAGTACCTCACATCAAATATGCATTTCAAATAAATAAATTTATGTAAAAAAACATGAAATCAAGTATCAATTTTACACATCACTTAGATTATCATGCTATAAAACTCTTTGTTTAATCATGTAATAATTAAGAAGTGAATATTAAACTTAATCTATATTATCATACATCAATTGTACTTAAAAAGAAGAAAAATTTTATTGAGGATCTTAACTTTCAACAAAATATAATAAAAAAATAAGACTAACCTACGTTATAAGCATTACATTCAATAAAATTTGCTTCTTCATGATTTGACATTTTTAGAACTTATCATGATAACCTCTGTTTATTACATACATGTTTAGACAACCAACAAGAAATAAAACTTAATATGCTTTTTAACTTATTTCATATGGTCACGTCTCGAGTAAGAGATGTTTTATATCAACAAATTGATATTCTATATATATAAGACCAAATATGTAAACATAGAATCTACTTTGCATTGACACGTAACATTTTAATACAAGTTTTTGGCATAGTTTATGAAAAAGAATGATTAGTTATTATCATAATCAAATTATAAAAGTTTTACATACATTTTAGTAAAATAATTTTTTTTTATCTTGTCTTATATTTTTGCTAAATATATTGCATGTACTAAAGGGTCATCAACCTAGAAATTCATATAAAAGACTTCTTATTGTTTAGGTTTTTTCTTGCTTCAAAACTTGAACCCCCTTCCTTTCACAACTTGTCTTGCTTTACTAGTATTCTCTTAATTGGCCTCTCCAAATTTCTTTTTATAGCTAGGTTTTTCTATAACCCTTACAAGCACATCTTAGGGGCTTACATAGCTTTGGATAAACCTCAAACCAAGGATTTTCTTTAAGAAAAATAAATTTGGCTTGGTTTAAGCCACAATTCACCATTGAAGTTAAACATTTTTTAATTAACTCATTTTTGGCCAACCATATCTAGCAACAAAAATTTAAGAATCTAAGTAAGATATAGCTAAAAGATATTTCAACATGTATTCTTCTTTCTCAAATATTTTTTAAGATATTTCTATATGCATCATACACCTTTTATCTTTTTAATGTTCTCTTCTTCACACATCAACTAACTCAAAATTTTTAGAAACCTTATTCATTTTTTTATCATACATTCATTGTTATATAAGAATAAGGATAAAAGATAAAATTAATAATATAAATAAATTTACAAGCACATTTTAAAGTATTAAATCTAATATTATAAAAACTCATATGATATAACTTAAGTCTTGTCATTCAATCATCCTTTCAATTCTAAGATTTTAATTTTTAAACTTTAAGAATCAATTTAATTATATTTAAAATTTAAATATATTTAATATAAATATGTTTAATTTTAATTTATAAAAAAATATATACCTTGATTAATTAAATTATAATAATATGACCGATAATATTAGGTATAATATTATCATTGGTAACAAAAAGAACTATATGATGAACATTACAAGAGTTGATGTACTTGAGATTAGAATTTGAAAATTGTTTATGTGAGATGGTAAAGAATGATATCTTTTATGATTAATAGTATTTTATTATGTGAAGTTCAATCTCTACTCTTTTTCTACTAAATGTTATTTTATTTTATTTTTAATTATTATATATTAAGACTACAATAACTCTGTGATAAATTTATGATATTAGACAATGTTGCGTGCTTTTAAATTATTTCTTGTATAAGTTCTCATGTTCTAAATGTTAATTAATGACTTGATTCCCTAAATGATGATGGGGCCTAATGAATAAACTTATAAGAGGGAGTTGACTATTAAGTACATATATGAAGATAATTCAATTGTTAGAATAATTAGAAAATCATTTAGAAAAAGAAAGAGCTATACAAATTCTACATTTAATTTAATTAGGGATTTAATGTGTAATGAGTATTAAGCATGATGCATTATATTACATAACTTTTTATAAGTGACATTAGAAGACTTTTAATAAGTGGGCTATGTCACTATATTCACCCTATCATAGCACATCGACTCCACTACTTGTGTCAACATTATCACATTATATTGGTTTTATCAAAATTATTGGCTATAAGAATTACAATAAATTGGTCATTCTATATTTTTAGCTTAACACATCTCATCAATTTTGTAACCCTTACTAAACCTATTCCAACACTTCAACTTTGCCGCTTCTATCAATCTTCTTGCACCACATTAACATTATTGTTTCTATTAGACTTGTTGCACCATATCGACTTCATTAGATTTATGATATAATATACAAAATATGTGATGTCAACATTGCTTTTGCCTCAAAATTAAGATGAAGTGTAATATTGTTTTAATATTAGGTATTTCAATTTTCACAAACTTATCCAAGATGCTCTTGTGATCATATGTGAAGTACTTAATGCATTAAAGATGTGCAAGCTATTGATTATATATAAATGAAGTGTTGCACATTTCCTCTCTTTTAATAACTTTAACTTTAATTTCCAATTTTTCCTAAATTTGATATATTATTATCTTGTGACCATGCAAGTATCAAACATTTAAGTTTGATCCTCACATTCACCTATAATCAAAATACTTCCATAAGAACCATCATCTCAATTCCACATTACTAAAAGATGACCACTTTTCATTATTAAGAAAAAAAAAAACACCAATGCATGATCAATATACCTTCATATAAATCAATTAAACCCACAAATAAATTATGACCATGACATAATACTTAACAAGCTTTTGTGTACCAAATTTTAATTTATATTTTTTTTTCAATTTTTTTTACTTTCATTTTAATATAATTAAAAAAATTCTTCAAAAAAGTTGTAACTAAACTAAAAAATTATACACAAACAAGTCATATTGTGAGCAACAAAACAATTTCATCCATAGATCTCTCTTCATTCATTGTTCTATATATGGAGGAAAGTTTCAATTCAAACATGTCATTTTTACACGATTAATCCACTTTTGACAAAAGAAATGAACTCAAAACAACATCACTGTAGCACGAATTGCTCTCTGAAACAAAAGTATGGAGCACACCTCCAAAACAGATGAAACCTTTACATGGCAAAACAATATCCTTCTCTTACAAACCCAAATCAATGTCACCCAATTCCATGGTATCATCCAACATCGTCTCTTCCATCGCATCGCCATCGACCCCACCCTCTTCTCTTCGGGTGCAGCATTCTACGAACCGAAAGCAGCTGATAAGGTGATTGTTGGTTAACCCTGCAGCCTGCATGAAGGCATACATGACCGTGGGTCCGACGCCTCGAAAACCCCTCTTTACCAGGTCTTTGCTGATCGAATCGGCCTTTGGGGTCTTCGCCGGAACCTGACGTGGGTACCTGAACCGGCTCACTATGGGCTTATGGTTCACAAAGTTCCAGCAATAACTGTGGAATGATCCAAACTCCTCTATGATCTACACAAAAATAAAGGAAGCAGTAGTTAATGAAACTTGTGAGGAAATTAGATTTGAAAAAGACATGATTCATTCCATAAAGGTATCTTCAATGCTAGTCATGTAATGTCTATATATAGAAGAATTCTCATTGAAAACAAATGACAAAAGGGAAATTCTTATAAAATTCACTAATTTGATATCAAAAATATGAAAAGAAAAAATTTATATATATATACAAACAAGATAATAAAAGAATTTATTTATATATAAAAATAAAATATTACTTTCATAATACTAGCATCTATAAAATACTAACACTTCTTATATTTACTCTTTAATACTTGCTTGATATGTGTCTAATATATTTTAAAAAAAAATTATGTGGATATATATTTTGATTTAATATTGCCCGATATATATTCAATACTTACTAGACACTGTAGATATATATTGATAAGGTGGGTATATAACATGTGTTATAGAATGTTTAAAATGACAAAAACAATCATCTATAAGTATTATAAACATAAGAAAAATAAAAAATCAAATTTCTTCACCATGTCTATAAGATTGTTATTCAATATAAGACTAAAAGTGATAAATGTCTTCATTGTTTAACATATTTATCAAATCAAAGATGATTAACAATATATTATAACACTAGCATTATAATAGCTTTAAGTTTCATAATTCATACTTGCATTATAGGTATGTTAATATGCAAAATAGTTAAATATGATTTGAACCAAAATATAATAACTCAAAACCTCATATCTATTGTTTACCAAAAAACAATGTTTTTTTTTGTACATGATAATATGATTTTATTATATTTACATTTATGTTTAACTATTTTTATCATATTGATCGTATCCCACTTCTACTAAGTACAAAGTAATCAAGATTGAAAATGATGAGAAGATGCAAACCTTAAGAATCAAACGTCCATTTGTGACAACTGCACGTATTTTTGCCTCCGAAAGAAGGGTGCAAGCTGTGCATCCTGGAGCCATTAGCTTCTTTTCATTCAGTTTTGCAACCATTACAGGGTCAAAATCCATGAATACTTCTCTGTATCAGAGAAATCAACAATTAAAGATGTGAAACTAAGATGAACTATATCTTATAGCTGTTAGATACATACCTAAATATTTGCCTTTTGCTTAGGATTGTTGGCCAGCTAAGTTCAGCAAGAGCTCCAGAGAGTACAAGCAATTCAAAGAGCTTCCTGTGTAGCTTTCAGGTCATAAGGGTACTTTAAAGACCTCTTAAGTTTCGATAAACAGATAGAATTTAAGGGGTTTAGGTCGATACCTATCATCATGGACAGGAACACCCCATTCTTCATCATGAAAAGCCACATAAGCTGGATCTGCCAGAGCAGATTTAAGTGAACAAACAATTCTTCAAGCAACAATGACACTTGTTGGAAAAACAAAACAGTACATTTTCTACTTTGACAACAAATTTTACCATGGCCAAGTGCCAAGTTTCCCAAAACACATTGGGCAAGACAATAAATTATACTACTTGAAACATTCACAAAAGCCTATCCTGCAAAACGTTAATAAATTTAGTGGGGCCATCAACATGAACCATTTGGCAACATGCACTCTATTCAATAGAAAATACTCTATAAGATCATAATTAAACAAATTGTGTGCTTGTCCTTTCTAATAACATCATGACACATCTTGATCTCCTAACATAGTTCATGCTTTTAACATGTTCAAATCATTTGAGATGATTGTACCAAAGATTATCCTCAACCAGTGATATACCACCCTTCTCTTAAATGCACTAACTTTAATCATTATGCTTTTCATATGATCATTTATCTATTATTTCAATATCTTCATCTCTGCAACACATTCTAACTGTATATGTTCGGATTTTACAAGTCAGCATTCAACAACATCTAACACTATTGGTAGTCCTTTAATCATCAATAATCATTTAGTCTTAAGTGGGATATTATGAACACAATACAAATTGAAGCACTCCATTCCATTAAACCTAGTTTGATCTTTAGACCCAATATAATGAAATCTCTAGATCTTCAATATTTTATGATCCCTAACCATAATCTCTAGGTTACTTGTACTCCTTCCTAAATTAAACTTGCACTCCACATATTGAGTTTTTAATCTAACAAAGTAAAACTCGTTAGATTCCAAGGTTGTTCGCCACAACTTCAACATAGCTTTAAAATCTTTCCTAATTCGTCAACAAGCACAATATCATAAACAAAAAGCTTGCACCAAGACAATTCATATTAAATTTAAACAATAAGAATATCAATAACTAATAAAAAAAAGATAAAAACTTATAATAAAACTCAAATGAAGTCTAAATGTAATTGGAAGATACCTAGTCAATCCTCCTCAAAAGTATACACACATTATTACTCTATTATTCATACTTAAAATAACTTCAATAAAAATAAGGTCAACTATTTTCTTTTTTAAGACCTAAAGAACTTCTCATTGACTACCACACAACATATTTAGATCAATAAAATTTTAATGAAAATCTTTCTTTTCTAGTCCTAAACTTTTTCATTAAAACTGTTAATAACTACACAACCCCTACAATCAATCTTTTTAGCATAAATAAAACTTAATTTTATGATATTTACCTTCTATAATAATATATGCTTACTAAAGTTTCAAAATATGACTTTGACCCAATTTTTATTTAATTCACACAAGTTTAAATATCTCATTTGTCATTATAAATAAGTATTAAAATGCTTTTCTCCACTCATCTAAAACCTTTTTGTCCTCAATCTTTCTCAATACACTTTTAAACATCTATATGAACTATATTAAGGCCAGTGGATTTATCACATTTCACCTTTCTCCAAGCTTTCTTGCTTCCATTTTATGGATTCATCAACAAAACAAACTATTTTCTATTGAGCAACTAAACACCTTTAAGTAAATCTTGTCACAATCATCATGAAAAAAGCTTACACAACTAAACTTAATCTCTACATGACTAAAACACTTTGATCATCATCTTTAATGCATTTGGGTTCATTTTGGATTTTAGTATCATCCTTCTAGTTTTGGAACGCATCATTCTCTCTATTTAACATTCAATTTCTCATTAAAAAATAGTTAAAGCCTATTAGTGTTGCTAGTAATCTCTTTAGTTTATTTTCATGTTACTTTATATCTCACTTAATTCTTTGTATTCTTATAATTGAATATCATTTTATAAAGATTTTATTTTTTTAACATTTTCATATGCATCTTATTACCATTAACAAGCCATTTATTAAATTGGATCATGTCCCTCAGATTCTGCAAACACAACATTTTTGTTATATTATAAATACAATCAATAGTACAACTTCAAATAAAATTAGCTCCCTCATTACCATCCCAAATAAATGCTTCTCAAACTATTCTTAAAAACATTCTTGTCCTCAACAATTCAACATTTATCCAATCTAACAATTGAAAAATAATATTAGTAAGTTATTTTTGAAACCCAATAACACAAGAATAGCAACCAAAAAAATATCCATAAACTACTACATATTGCTTAAGATTTATGAACACGTTTTATATGATTTTATAATATATCTCCATGTAGTTCTCGCTATCCCATCTTGTACTATATATGCAAACTAAGAATATAGCTTGGTGCAAAGGAGCATCAATGGTTCTCAAGTTGAGCCAACGCTACTCAAGGGTCAATTTTTTGCCCAAAAACTGAATAAAACTGTCTAATGGTCGTCAATTCTCTTGTTAGCTCCTTGGAATCATATTCTATTTTCGAGTAATATTTTTTGACCTTATTCTTATGTGAATCTGAAGAGTTGTTTGCTCTCATGAGAATCTTGTTGGCCACATCAAGCAACACTCTATAAATATACAACTTCAAAAGTTATTGCATTGTGCACCCCAAGAGATGAGCTTGTAACACAAAAGATTGGAACTACTTCCATTTGAAACTTGCTCATTCAATCAAGAGTTAGGAGGGTAAATCAATGGATGCTCAAATCGAAACAAAAATACCAGGACATAGACAAAACAATCAATTAGTCTGATGGAACTTGAAGTCAACTTTATCTCCACAAGTGGTTCCTTTCAATCTTGAAGTTATGTGCATGTAAATATACGTTTTGTACCAAAATTCACCAATGTGTAGTGGGATAAGAAAATAGGTTTAGCATACATCTATTAAAGGAAGAAGCAACTAATAAGAGAGAAGAACAGGAGATATTTTTACCCTAAAAATTTACAAGAATGCATTGCGGTGGGATACAAAATAAGTTTAGCATCAACCTACCTGAGCCATGGTCTGGTAAGAAAGAAGAACAAAGGTTTTTCTTGCCATAAAAAATGTACACGTGCTGTGGAGGGATGCAAAAATAGGTTCAGCATGGATCTACGAAAGGCAAGATCAAAGATACTAGCAGGAGAAAAGAAAAAGGAAAATTTTGCCCTAAAAAATATAGAACAGCAGCCTTCTTCGTCTTTGATGGACAAACAAGAAGCAAGAGAAAGATAACAAGAGCCAGGACCTGATGCATATAACAAGTTAAAAAGCTAATAGCTGCCTAATCTAAAACTTCTTGTATGAGAAGCTATCAGATACCCTATGTTGTAAAGGTGGAAATGGGTAACCTTTCAAATCCTCATAGACTACCCATGTAAAGAAGTATTTAAGTGAGTAACAAAAAAGATTGATAACTTGACACCTGAACCCCACATTATTGATATGGATCCACTAGTCTACTGGAATAGTAGTAGGCATCACTACGGTTGCTTTGGCAATCTGATCTATGTGATCATTTCAGGTGGAAGATCTCAAGAAGGTTTCAAGAAAGATGTTCTTACTGGAGATATCTCCAATGGCTTTTCAAGATGGTATTGAAAAATCTGAAGGGTATTGAGAGATACTGCAACAAATGAAGACTAGGAGTGAGACATGCCTTGTGGAGCAATTTTGACGCAAACTCGACAAGGTGTCTCAAGGGAGAAGTAAGTCTACACTAAAGGAGAAACCTTGAGGTCGGTGCAAGAGAACAAGAGGTTTGACCACAAAGAGAGACCTTGGATAGAGAGGCATAGTGGCCATATGAAGATTCTTGTGCAGTGAGGGAACAAACTCGCGAATGTCACAAGAACTGATTCAGAAAGATGCCTCAGAAATGATAAACAATGTCATTGGAAGACTCAAGATGACTTGTGAAAGTGTTTTTCAAGTTGCAGGTTGAGAAAAAGGGGATTTTGTTTGAATTTAAATTCAAATGGCTGAGATTTTGACTATAATTGTTTATAATCAATTAGAATTAGGCTTTTCATGTTTATCTCCTATGTTTAATGCTCCAAAAGCCCTTAGACTATATAATCGACCCCTAGGAGAGCTCTAAGCGCATATACCCTCTTTTGCAATCAGTTTCGCTACAGCACCCGCGGCTCTAGCTAATTGTCCACCCTTTCCGAGTGCGATTTCGATGTTATGTATGGCCGTGCCTAAGGGCATATCGGTGGAAGTAGATTCTTCTTTTTGATCAAGAAAAACCCCTTCCCAAACTGTACAAGCTTCTGACAAAGCATACGGCTTTCTAGATGTATATGAGAATATCTAGACAGATGGATTTGATATGAATCGTATGACGAAGTACCACATGAGTGGATATATAGGAATCCAAATCTATCGAATCACTCATGCTATGATCTTCTACATCCTAGGTCTCCCCGTTTCGTCATTTGGCTGATGTTCTTCATGTAGCATTCAGACCGAATGACTCTATGAAATGACGTCGATACTTCCACATATTACGGGTCACGTAGGAGACATCTCTCTTTTTCTTTTCCCCGGGGGTCTTTCTAATTACCACTGCTTAGCTTTCAATTCGCCCCTGACCATCAAATGAAATGTGAATAACCCGTCCTCCTCTCTTTGAAACACGGGGCGCTTCCGGTTTTGTGCGCGCTTCAAACCATTTTGTCTTCTCCATATTACCATATCTCTAGAGTCAAGAATTTTCTATGAGAAACTACTAAACTCAATCACTTGCTGTAGTTACTCAACAGTTTTCTGTTGAGGTCTATCCCGTAGAGGTACTCCAATTAGATCAATGATCGATTTCTAGGTTTCGTCGTCAACCTAATTGGTGACTTCCAATTACGTCAATCAATAGTTCAAGAGGGTTTGCTTTGTGCAACAATATTATAGTTGGCTATGTTGTGGATCAAAGAATTCCTTGTGGCGACTGAGGAGCGACGGCGGGGGAGCAACAACGACTGAGGAGTGACGGCGGAGGAGCGGGGACGTGCCGACTGGTGGCCGAGGCTTGTCTGGTGTGGGGTGGTGTTGGAAGGCGAGGTTTACTCGGGCGCAGCGTCCAACCTTGTGACAGTACCGGAGGCGGAGACTGTGGCGCCGCGCGGTGGGCCTGCGGGACCGGCGACACCGCGTGGCTGGGAGTGGAGGTGTGCTGTTCAGACGCAGAGGTGGTCAACGGTCAACAGTCAGCGATTGTCGGCCCACGCGTGAGTGGCACGTGGGGTGTTCGACCGTTCGTGCGTGGACCGGGTTCGTGTTTGAATTTGAATTCTGGTTCACGCGGAGTGCGCTGGGACATGATTGATTGGCTCAGGCTCCTGCGGTGCATTAGACCCTTCGTCCCCGAGGTCGCGCCACGGACCCTGCAGCCCTAATCTATCGTTCAATGGCGGAAGCACGTTGCGGAGGAGCAGCCGGCGTGCAAGGACTACCGCGAGCAACTCCCCAGTGCGGGAATGCTTTTCTTCATCGTCTGAAGGAGGAATGCCATCTGACGGGGGACCCCCACCTCCTATCAATTCGGAGGCTGGAGACTTCTCAGGGAAAGACGCCATATTGGAGGCCGAGGACACTGTGACGAGAGATGCGGAAGCGGAGGCGAACAAATTTACCGGAGATGCGGTGATGCAGAGGGCTGAGGAGAATTTGCCTGCCAAGGCCAGTTTTAGAGAGGTTTTGACAGCTCGCAATAATCAGAATGGTAACATGGTGAATTCCTTCATGCGCCCGGCAAATATTGATGTCAAGGAACGTGCCGCGGCCATTCCTGACATTGCTGAGGACGGTGAGGTCCGCGTCTCTTCTGAAGCTTGTCAACGGCGAATAGATTTTCACAAATTCGATCTGATGGGTCGAATTTATGGGAACATGCTACCTTTCCCAATCATCGCTAGGGTGCTGCTCAAACGCTGGGGCCACCACAAAAATTTCAAAGTGCTTGATCTGTCTTCGAACTGTTTTTGCTTGCATTTCGAATCTGTGGAGGAACGGAATGATGTGTGGCTTGGGGGGCCGTGGCAAATAGCGGGCCAAGCTATGGGTCTGGATGCCTGGTCGCATGTGTTCAATCCAGACGACTCCCACGCGATGTGCGCGCCGATCTGGGTGCGATTCCCTGGCTTGCCCCTGATTTACTGGGATGTGGACAATATTTTGCGCATTGCAAAGGCTATAGGAGATCCATTCCTTCTCGATGGGTGGACGGCGGCAATGGAGAGATCGTCCTATGCTCGGGTCTGCATACGAACGGACCTCTCCAAACCCTTGAAGACGGGCGTTTGGCTCAATGGGGACTATGGGAGAATCTACCAAAGTTTCGAATATGAGGGGTTGCCGAGGATTTGTTTCTCGTGCGGTCATGTGGGTCATTTAGCCAGCCAATGCAACGGGCAACTGTCGAAGGCGGTGACTCAACTTGGTGACGGCGAACTTTCTGAAACAAGCGGGAACAGGGGCCAGAGGGAAGGAGGAGAGGACCATCCCGAGGTAACGGAAGAGGCGCATGGATTAGGGCCTTGGATGCTAGTTCAACATAGACGGAGGAAAACGGGTGCTATGGCTCGGAGTGCCCCAGCGGCCACGGCCAGCCATGGCCCCAGGAAAGACGTCAAACAAACTCGAGGGAGGGCGCACGCCGGCTCGCCTAGAGGGGCCAGCCGTACCTCGAGGGAAAGCGGGAGTAGACCCAGGCGGGGTTCACCATCTAGAAGCCGTGCTCAACAGTTGGAGTGCACGGAAGACCAGGGCCCGACGGCGGAAGGTGTGGAGCGGGTGGCCCGTGGGGGCGGAGACAGGGGAAAGTTACCCGTGTCTATGGCGGCTCGAGAGAAGGACACGCCCACGAGTCTGGGCGGCAGCATGGCTTAAGAGGGCGGGCCATGGCTGCGCTTCGTGGGGCGCAGCGGCCATCACAGGTGGTGATGGTGGAGGTTCGGGGAGGTGCAGATGCACGGTTATTGATTATTGTTCTAACGACATTATCATTTATGAATGTCATAGTGTGGAATATAAGGGGCGTCAAGAAGAAGAAGTCCAGGGGCTATTTGCGCAGGTTGGCCCGTGAGCGGAATGTCGCTGTAGTGGCGCTAATGGAGACTAAAGCGCGGTCGTTTTCTAGACAAGATGCAGATTGGCTCCTGGGGAAAGGCTGGGAGTTTGAGGCCTACCCCTCGGAGGGCTTGTCGGCGGGCTTTGTTATTCTGTGGACGATGGGAGTGGACCTTAAGGTTACTGCGGCTTCGTCTCATGCAATGGCTTGCACAGTCAAAATGCTACCTGACGGCATGATTACTTGCTTCTTTGTTTATGGCCCCAAACATCACCATATGCGCCGGGCCACTTGGGATGCTATCCAGAACTCCTGCGGTGGCGACGAACCTCTTCTCGTTGCTGGAGATTTTAATTTAGTCTTGGCACCGGAGGAAAAGTGCGGTGGGCGGCGTTTCATCTATGGTAGGGATCAGCAGGACTTCGCGGACCTTATGCAGGAGCTCCAACTTGCTGATTTGGGCTTCTCCGGTAATAGGTTCACTTGGAGCAACGGGAAGCAGGGGGGTGCGCGCATCCTCGAGCGACTGGACCGGGCTCTTATGAACTCAGTTGGGTTGCTCGCATTTCTTGGATGTTCGGTTCATCACCTTAGTAGGCTGGGTTCGGATCACTGTCCACTGCTGATTAAGGTGGGAGGTGGGGATCATTGGCAGCAATCGGGCAGGTCCCTATTCGACAGCGTATGGCTGGATTTCCCTCAATCTTTCCAGGTGGTGGAAAAGGCTTGGATGAGGAATGCTAAATGTGACAGTATGGAGATTGTGATGATGAAATTTAAGCGCGCGCTGATGCCGCTGCGCAAATGGAGCCGTGAGGAGGTGGGGAATATTATAGATCGAAACAGGGAGTTAGAATGGGACATCGACGAGCTTCAGAAGAGGGAGTCTAGCGAGGGTCTGTTGGAGGAGGACCACAAGCGGCTTGGGAATAAGGTTGCTGCCTTTCACCGGGGATGTGCCCACAAAGAGCAGTGGTGGTGGCAGCGCGCCAAGGTGCACTGGGCGAAGCTTGGTGATTGCAACTCGAAGTTCTTCCACATTGCTGCCTCGGCTCGGAAAAGGGAGAATCGCATTACCTACTTAAGGGATGATGACGGCAACATTGTGGACTCTCTCGACAGCATTAGGTGTCTTGTCCTCGCCTATTTCGAACGGAAATGGAGCGATGGCAACTAGACGCCCCTGCCCCTTATTACCTCGCTTCCGGGATCCATTAGCGATGAGTTGGGCTCCAGCCTTTGCCGCAGGGTTACGGAAGACGAAATCTTGGTGGCTATGAGGGGTATCAAAAGGAATCGTGCCCCGAGAATTGACGGAATCACAATGGACTTCGTTAATGGCTATTGGAACATTACGCATTCGAGGAGCGCAGATTGCCGGTGGGCTGGAAGGAAACCCTTGTAGTCCTTATTCCAAAGAAACAGGGCGCTTGCCGGCCAGAGCATTTTCGGCCGATCAGCTTATGCAATACAATCTATAAATTTGTGGCTCGAATTCTTGTTGGCAGATTGAAAACGCTGCTGCCTAGTCTTATTTCGCAGGAACAGGTCGCTTTTGTCCCCGAGAGGAGCATCTCGGATAACATTAACATAGCCCAGGAAATGGCAGCGAGGATGCGCTCCTGTACCGCTGCCTCCGGCCTCATGGCAGTGAAAGTCGACATGGAGCAGGCCTATGATAGGGTTCGATGGGACTTTTTGCTCGAGGTTATGAAGGCAATGCGTTTCCCTGCTATTTGGTGCGAGTGGATCACAGCGTGTATTTCTGGTCCAAGGTTTGCTGTTCTTATTAATGGAACGCGGCTTCCTTGGGTGACGGCGCGTCAGGGCTGCCCACTTTCCCCCTTCCTCTTTGTTATGGCCATGGAGTATCTGTCGTGCCTGATGCGGGAATATGAATCCCAGCAGTTGCTTGGGTTTAGACCGGGGATGCACGCGCCGCGGGTTTCCCACTTCCTGTTTGCGGATGATGTGTTGATGTTTGCTCCTGCATCAAGGGAGGCTGCGAGCGCCGTTCGTCGCATTCTGCGGGCCTTCGGGGACAGTGCTGGCTTGAAGGTTAACTTCTCCAAGTCCAACGTTTACTTCAACGAGAAATTCAGTAAGAAGAAGTCTCGCCTCATTTCCCAGAAGCTTGGCATGGAGCTTGGCCAGACCCTGTCGTATCTGGGGGTTCCAATTACTGCGCGGCGTCTGACCAAACATGATCTGAGTCTCCTCGTCCAAAGGATCGACACCACGGTGATTAGCTGGCGCGCCCGGGTGTTGTTGCTTGCGGGCAGGGTAGCACTGGCGTCCTCTGTTTTGTGCGTCATCCCCAACCACATCTTGCGGCACTGTATGGTGCCGACAGGGATTATTGCTGACATTGAACGACGCATAAGACAATTCCTCTGGGGTGGCTTGAGTAATGCGCAGGCGTTGCACTATGCGTCTTGGGACTGTGTGACTATGCCGAGGGCGGCCGGAGGGCTTGGTCTTCGGGATCTTCGAATTTGGCACCAGGCCTTGCAAATGGGGAACTGTATGCGTATCCTCGGTCGTGATGCGGGCTTATGGGGAGACATCATGAGGAGGAAGTATGGGTTCAACGACTCGCTGATGAAGGCACCCCGGAAGGCCTCTGCTGTGTGTAAGATGATCGTGGAAGCTATGCCGGCGGCGATTTCGTGCTTTGTGTGGCGCATTGGCGACGGCCGGAGGGTGAGGTTTGCGGAGGATAATTGGCTCGGCGTCCTCCCTATTAGCTGCTGGCCTACGTTCATTAATATGCTCGTCCGCTGGCCTGAAAGTGTTGCCAAGTGCATCAGGGCCGACGGCGGCTGGGATGGCGAGGCGATCTCCAACTGGGCGGGCGAGAAGCTCATTGACAGAATTTTGCATCTTCCGCGCGCTCGGGATTTTGTCCAGGACATCTTGCTCCAAATGCACACCGAGATGGCAAAGGCTCATAGCGGCCGGATCTACGCGCATATCAAGTGCAGCGACTGGTCTTCCGCAAGGGGTGGTGGCCGGCCCCTGATGAGATCATGGGGAGAATCTGGAAATTAAAGGTGCTGCCGAGGGTCCGGGTTTTCCTTTGGCGGGCTGCCGGGGATTTTCTGCCTACGGCGACGTGGATGGCTCGCCGGGGAATCGGTCGGGATTCCTTGTGTTCCTTTGGCTGCATGGAGGCGGAGTCCCTACAGCACGCGCTGTGGGACAGCCCGCGTGCCCGTGATATGTGGGCTGCCAGCCATGCACGGCACATGCTGCTGGAGCTGGGCTGGCCCACAGGCGTGGCGTCCGGCTTCAGAATTTTGGACAGATTTTTCCGACTTATGGGGTCTCCTGCTGCGCGGCGTGGTGTCGGGGCGCATCACGTGGCAATGCTTGCCACTACTATGTACTACATATGGTTGAGGAGAAATGCGTTCAAACACAACTGCAACGTGCCCACACCCTGCTCGTTATCACGGACGATCAGGTTCGAGGTAAGCACGGCTCTCAAGAGGCATCTCGTCTATTCATCTCTGTCCAGCGGGAATCCTGACAGATCTTCGATTTGCTTGTTACGCACGGCTGGCTTCCCCCCCCAACAGGATGGATTAAAGTCAATTGTGATGCGGCGGTTGGCGACTCCATAGCTGGACTTGGTGTTGTTGTGAGAGATTGCTTAGGTAGACCTCTTATGTTTGGGGGCAAGAGGATGTTCTCAGTGGCAGCTGACATGATGGAGGTCCAGGCCATTCTTTTGGCATTCGACCTTCTTAGGGGATCCCTTCCCCAGTATCGCACCGTGGAGATCCAGTCTGATTCGATGATGGCACTTCAGGTGGCCCGGGATATGGTTAACAACCCCAATGGGGAGGGCGTGTTAGCTATTACTCTTCAGTATGTTAGGGATATGGAGGCTCTCCGGTTTTCTCACATCCTCAAGGAGGGGAACGGGCCGGCTGACTGGGTTGCTCGTGATGCTTGTCTTCATGAGTTTGTTTGGGTTCCGGGGGGATCTCTTCCCCAGCCTCTCCTCAAACTTATGCTGTCAGATTTTTTGTTTGATCCCCCTTGAGGATCTTACTGTAAAACCTGTGTGGCATTGCCACTTTTGATATAATGATATATCCCTTTCAAAAAAAAATCAATAGTTCAAACCGCACTCAAGGGTAGGGCATTTCCCATTGAGATAGGAACTTCTGCACCAGAAACAATGGTATCTCCAATTATAGCCCCTCTGGGATGTCAAATATATCTCTTCTCACCATCCCTATAGTGTATGAGACAAATGTATGCATTTCCATTAGGGGCGTATTCTATGGTGACGATTCTACCAGATATCTCTTTTTGATTTCGTCGAAAATCGATTGGACGGTATAAACGCTTATTACCTCCCCCTCTATGCCCTGTGGTAATGATCCCTCTGGCATTACGACCTTTACCACAACGAGGCTGTCCAGAGATCCAATTCTTTCGTGGATTGGATTTCACTTGACTGTCTACGGTTCTATTGCGTGTGCTCGGGGTAGAAGTTTTGTATCAATGCCGTGTTCTTAATTGCTTTCATTTCTCTATATTTTCTTTCATTTCTCTATCAGAAGTGGAATAGAATAAAAGAACCCAGTTGAAGCGTAATGATCATACGTCTGTAATGCATTGTATGTCCCATAAGAGGTCCCATCCTTCTACCCTTTCCCGAGAGTTAATGACTATTCATAGCTATTACCTTTACACCAAAGAAGAGTTCGACCCAATGCTTGATTTCTGTCCTACTTGATCCTGATTCGACATTCGAAGTATATTGATTGTTCCCCAATAACCGAAGACTTTGTTCTGTCAAGACTGCATATTGGATTCCATCCATCCATTTTCCCTATGACTTCTAGTCTATATCAGAATTCTAGTTCTTACTGTTCATATATCATCGATTATGGTATGAATATACCATACAAATTGGGTATGTATGGATGATGAGATTCCATTGATATAGAGCCAATCCCAATAGACTGATGGAATCCATTGGCGTGCATCCAGCAGGAATTGAACCTACGAGTTTGCCAATTATGAGTTGGGCGCTTTCACCATTCAGCCATGGATGCTTAACAGGGATCATCGTACATTGTGAAGAACCAAAAGGTATTGACATCAATCGGATTATTGATTCTAATTCTAATTGAATGAAAGGGTATCTTGAACCCTTGGTTATGGTTCATATAGCATATTCACCATTTTTCCTTTTCTTATTTGGAGTATCCGGAGGAATATTCATTCTGAAGGAAAAGACATCAAACACATCAAGTAATGAAAACACATCAAACACATCAAGTAATGAAAACACATCAATTCCAATTCTTGATCTTCGAATTGAGAGAGATCAAGAATTCTCACTATCTCTTTGATTCGTGGATCAAATTCGATTCCGTGGTGGGATCTTTCACTCACATTTTGTTCCATCAAGAACGTTTTCTGAAACTCTTTGACCCCCGAATTTGGAGTCTCCTACTTTCACGTGATTCACGGGGTGCAAGAAGCAATCGATATTTGACGATCAAAGGTGTAGTACTGCTTATCAAAGATGTAGTACTGCTAATCAAAGGTGTAGCACTGCTTATCAAAGGTGTAGCACTGCTTTGCTTGGAGTTGTGGTTCTTATAATCTCGTATGAACAATCGAAAAATGGTCGAAAGGAAAGACAAAATCTCTATTTGATGTGGCTTCTGCCTATACCTATGAATTCGACTATACCTATGAATTTGATTGGACCAAGAAATGAGACATTGGAAGAATCTTTGTGTTCATCCACAATTGAAATAGGTTGATTGTTTCGCTACTGTCAAAAGGGAAAAAGATTTCTGAGAGTTTTTTCACGGATCCGCAAGAGAGTACCTTTCCAATCAATCCAATAAAGAAAAAGTGTATCATGCCTGAATCTAATCGGGGTTCGCGGTGGTAGAGGAACCGGATCGAAACAAATAGGGATTTTAGTTGTCAGATATCTAAGGAAACCGTAGCTGGAATTGAGATCTCATTCAAAGAGAAAGCAAATATCTGGAGTTTCTTTTTTGATCCTATACGGATGATCCGATCCGCAAGGACCATGATTCGGAATTGTTTGAGGAACGTCTCGAGAGAGAATTGGATTGGGTTAGACAAGACAATGTGTGGTTGGTAAACAAGGATCGACTTTTTAGTAAGGTAAGGAATTTCTTGTCAAATATTCAATATGATTCCACAAGATCTATGTTCGTTCAAGTAACAGATTCCAGCCAATGGAAAGGATCTTCTTCTGATAAATCCAGAGATCATTTTGATTTCGTGAGAAATGAGGATTCAGAATATCACACATTGATCAAACATAGATTTAGCAACTCAAAAGAAAAGAGAGATCGATTCTTGGGGATCCTTCTGTTCTTCAAATGGAACGAACAGAGATAGAATCAGATCGATTTCCGAAATGCCTTTTTGGATCTTCCTTCATGTCCTGGCTATTCACGGAACCTGAGAATGAGAAGCGGATGAAAAATCATCTGCTTCCGGAAGAAATCGGAGAATTGATTGGGAATCCTACAAGATCAATTCGTTCTTTTTTCTCTGACAGATGGTCAGAACTTCATCTGGGTTCGAATCCTACTGAGAGGTCCACTAGAGATCAGAAATGGTTGAAGAAAAAACAAGATGTTTCTTTTGTCCCTTCCAGGCAAGCGGAAAAGAAAAAAATGGTTTATATATTCAAAAGAACGACGTATTTCCCACGTCTTAATTCATTCTTTGGAACCATATCACATCCCGGATATGGACAGTTCCCATAAGATTTCATTCTGGAAACCAAATCCATTTCTTTCATCTATTCCATGACCGGAACAAAGGGGGAAACATGTTACACCACAATTTGGTTGAATCAGAAGAGAGATTCCGCGGATCTATTCACTCTATCAAGAACCGGGCTGGATCTGGTGTATCATAGGGGATTTGCCTTTTCTATTGATTTCTACGGGTTGGAACAATTATGGAATGAGGTATTCCACTCCAGAGATGAATCGAAACAGAAATCTTGATTGGTTCTACCTCCTCTTTTTGATGTTTTATGAGAATGAATCTTTTTCTCGAAGGATCAGAAACTAATTTGTTCGGATCTACTACGGGAAGGATTAGGAAGATCCCAAACTCAAAACAGCGGTATTTGCTAGCAACAACATCATGGAGGCAGTCAATCAATCTATATTGATCCGAACAATGTGATTCCAATCCGGATCATCAATGTATCAAATCAATTCTTTTGAATGAATAGATCCGATCACAACTTCAAATATGGAATTCAAAAGGGATCAAATAGGAAATGAGACTATGAATCATATCACTAGAATGAAATAACAGATCCACCAACATTTCTCGAATTGGAAAAAGAGTCAAAAGAAATGGTTTGGTTTGATCCTATTCTTTCTCGAACTGATAGATCCATGAATCGGGATTCTGATGCATATAGATATAGATACAAATGGAGCAAGAATTTCCAGGAACATTTGATTTCGTTTCTGAACAAAAGAATCCTTTTCTTTTCTTTGAAAGTAGTGCAAGTAGTGTTCGATCTATTATGTATTAATGTTTTATTAGATTGATTGGTCCGAGGCTATCGACAAAGAAGATTTGTCTAAGTCACTTCGTTTCTTTTTGTCCAAGTCACTTCCCTTTTGATGTTGGAGTCTCAGGACTTTTCTTCATAGGTCCGAGATCCACATCTATGAATTGAAAGGTCCGAATCAGAAACTCAGCAATGCAATTAGTTGAATCAGTAACCCCAGAGGGGAACCCCCTCTCCACACATACCAAAAGGGTACTAATTCAGTCGAACCTCTGATCAACCTGGGGCTGGGCCACAATCTGGGGAAAGACCTCTGGTGTGATTTTGAAAGTGGACCCATTGCCTATCTTTCCAGGGCAGCTGTGGAAACTGAGCCTCATGAAAGACTGCTTTCTTCCCGGACTCGGATATGAAGAAGCCTGAGTTCCATCGGGTACACCATTGCCCTTCAAGGTGCACAGCCACCATACCTGATTGCTTTGAACAGGGCCAGTGCTATTAGAGTGCTTGACTTCAGGTCGAGCGGTTCCACTCCTCCCTCCCAGTCATAGTGTGAACTGAACTCCTGCCTTTCTCTAGAGTAGTCTAGTCCTTGTTTTTGCTAACGAATGCGGCTGGCTAATATAGGGAATCCACCCATCTTGTCAGTCAAGTCAATCGCTCTTCTTCCTTTACCTCCGGTGTCCGTCACAATATCCCCGTCCCTAAAAGTCGTAGTAGGTGTTCTTAGCGCTGTAATGTCAGTGGTACGCACGCCTGAGTCTGAGACTCAATCGCCAGTCAAGTGGAAGTTAAGATATTCGAGAGCCCCCCTGGGCCCCCCTCTGGGGATCTGATTTCTTTCTTGTTGGAACTGGAGCTACGAAGGAAAAGACCTTGACTAAAAAAAGCATAAGATGGACTATGTCAATCATAGCGAAAGCAAATCCTCAATTCCAACTCCAGAGGAGGCCCCCCTTTCGAATGAATGAAGCTAGAAGCTCAGGGCTTTTTTCGAGTGCTTTGCCAATCATTCTTCTATGTACGAAAGTGATAATCCTCTCGTGCGCACGCCCATCTTTCAATTCCTTTTTGATCCGCACGGCACGTCTAATCTGACAAAAAGGAAGTCGTCATCAAGCTCATCGAGATTTCGCTTTTTGGGACCTTATCTGATGAGGGTGGATGGAAAGACCACAGGGTTTGGTCGAGTAGTGAGCTTAGAGAGTAGAGGTCAGGTCAAAGTGAAAACATGCAAAGAGCGGAATTGACATATGAAACAGCCTTTTCGATAGGAGCTTGCCTTGTTGCATTCTATGCAATCTGATTGACTACTAGATGTCACTTCACTTCCTTGTCCGATTCAAGGCCATCTTCATTAGCACCAGATTCCATAGCCGGTCCGGGGCCCCCTTTAGGGGAACTCTCACTATAGAAGGAATGAAAACTGTCTTTTGACTTCTGAGAGTTTAGAGTGAGAGCGCTCTAGTACGCGGGCTTGGCGGGATACTTTCAAAGTCCCCGATGGTTGGATTTCTAAACAAGATTCAGCTATTATTGGTGTTTGCTCTGGAAGTTTGTCCAAAGAGATTTGCGTTGCGATATACTAGCAGGTGGGTATTGTTAGGCGGCGGGGAATTGACAAGACAGGCGCTCAAAAGAAAGAGTTCATTGGCATTTCTTGGGAGTTGCATGGCCAGGGCGTTCCATCGGAGTTCGACAAACAGAGCTCTCCAAATCCAAAAGAATCTTTCGAGACGGTTCCCCACCTAATGCTACCTTTGATTGACCTTGTCAAAAAGTTCCCCGTAGTCTAGTTCCCCAGAGGGGGGCCCCCGTAGGGGATCTTCTCAAGCTTGGCTTGCCCTGGGTTCGGAATCAACGGATTGATTGAGGAGATTACTTGCTAGATAGTTGTGCTTCTACCCTCCCTTAGGTTGGTTCGAGTTAGCTGGTTGGCTTGGATTTTCTCGGGCTGTTTAGAATGATATAATTCTTATTATAGAGGCGGAGCGGAGACTTGACATTCTTCTGTTTACAAAGGTGGTTTGCCAGGATGATCCACTATTTGATTTGCATAGTTGAAGTGGAACGAAAGATGCGAGGATTGGTTTTTCCCACCTTTTGACGAGCGGTTGGGAGCGGATTCCTATGCCTCGAGAGCTGGGGAACGTGGTTGGTGCCCCATCCTGGTCCAATTGTTCAGCAGAGCGATCAAAAGCGCGCGTTGAGCTTCAGTGGAAAATGAAAGAAAGTATGGATAAGAAGAGTAAGAAGAGAGACAACTCTCTTGCCATTGAAGTATACCATATATATAAAGGAAGAAGAGAGAGAACTCTCTAACTCTTGGAAGGATCCTGGCTAATGAATGCAATGCAATTCAAATAGTAGGGGTTGGTTGTAGATGCGACTGAATGAGGGGCCAGTTCCCATTTCCATAGGCCATAGCTGGCTGTGCTCTTGGCAATGTCGGGCCGTTCCCTTCCTACTGCCATTTTCCGCTTTCATACCGGGGGCCAGGGCACAATATGGGGAACTATACTATGGGGAGGGGCCCCTTCTGGGGATAACGAAGGGGATCTTGATTTGCTAAGGCCTCAGGCAAGGCAGTTTCGATTACTATTAGAAAGATACGAAATGGGATCCTTGGGTTGGGCAGCTAGGGGTTGGTTTGTCAAGAAAGAAAGCGATCACTCGGGCCAGGCAGGGCATTCATAAGAATCGCTTTTCATGCGCATGATAAGAAGAGTTCCGGTCTTTGTTGTTTCGACGGCAAGCCAAGCGGCCGGCTAAACAACAAGAGCCTCAATCAATTGGAAGCTATTACTCCAATCCGACGTTTTCACAGTGTACGATGTCAGATCCCAGAGGGGGCTCCCCTTTCCAACCCTGCCCTTTTAGCTCTGAGGTCAGTCAGCTCCTTGCTCTTTTCTTTCTCCTCGGTTGCAGTGAGCGCTTGTCCTGCATCGAAGTCTGATTCTGAGGAGTCTCCTTTTCTCCATTGGTGGTACTAGTTATGCGGGAGGGGCTGGATCTCGGTCCCGGAAGCAGACGTCACTCATAAGATTCTCCATTCTCATTCAAAAGGCATTCAGCGGGTTGACTTCTAAAGCAATAAAGAAAGTGAGTTTCCGTACCCGCAGATGCAGATATAAATCGAGTCCCATTTCAAGTTTCAGTTGGAGAAATCAAAAGTCCAGGCCTAGTTCCAGTTCCCACGATTGTCAGAAAGAGTGGTGCTTATAGGGACGTGGGTCGAGGGACGGAGATCAGGCAGGAAGAAATCCCACTTGAGCGTAAGCCTTTTCCAATTCTGATTCTGTTGAGACTGGCTTATCCCACTTCTTTGATCAAAGCTCGTTTCGATTTCCCCAACTTAGAATTAGCAGGAGCCCATGTTGTCCTTTTATTGGTGCATGTGTCTAATTCATCAAATGGAGAAAGGGACTCATTCAGCTCTGTGTCTTTCCTATCATATCCCTCCTCGGAATTTATGCCAAAAATCCCACTTTGAGGAAGGCTTTTTGAAAGGTGAATCAGAATAAGCTTTTCATGAATTTCCTTAAGCAAGATACTTCTGAGGCACCTCTGAAGGGAGTGAGTGAGTGACCTACTTACTACTAGTCGTAGGGCACGAGCGGTATAAGAAGAGGAGAAGCCCGTAGCTCCGTTCAGTACTGTTTTACTCAACCCGTGGCGAAATTGACTCTTTTTTTGAAAGAGACTACAGAGACATGGGCTTTTGATTGGTATATAAGGTGTACTTTTTCATTCGAAAACTCTGATGTGAATAGGTTCTCAGAATACCCGGATCCAAATTCGTAGTGGATAAGGACCAAAGATCAAGATGATAGTGAGGCCGAAAGTCGTAGAAGGGGGCCCCCCGTTGTGTAGCGCAAAGACCTCTAGGTTTCCTCTCCACTTCCCAATTTTCCTGACCACCTCCATTAAGTGGTTCAAAAGGGGTCTCCTTCCAATACAAATCAAGTAGCCTACAAGGCAAAATCTCCATTGGTCATTACTCCAAGCAACCTCCTCGTCAAAAAAGGAAATTCAGGCACCTACATTGGGAATGAAGTCCAGATGTTGATTTGAGTCTGCCTGCTGTGTCAATCGTTTTTTCAAATCGGCAGTAGCTTTAGGCACTTGAACAGATTAGAGTGGTTGGCTGGAAGATATGGAAGGAGGAGGAGGAATGGATACTGATGGAGAATTCGTAATTGGCCATGGGTTGGTAGTTGACAGTGGGTGAGGATTCATGGTAGTATATGAGTGGGTGGATGGCTGTGTAGTAATTCTCAGCAGGGAAAAGGTGCTGAGGTCTAGGAGTGAGGGAGGGTTGGTGGTGGGTGAGAGGATTTCTGTTCACATTGCAAGATCTGATTTGTCCCAAGATGTTTTGGAAATGAGGCAAGCAACCTTGATGCTAGTCTCCTCATTCACCATCTTAATATGGTGTTTGTAATCCAAATGGATTAATAAAGATTGTTGCCACTAGTATTGTGTTGAGTGGCCAAGAAGACAAGATTCTGTTGCATGTTCTCAGTAGTATTCCCAAGAAGATTCTATTGTTTTCCTAATAGTATGTTTGTCTCGATAGATTTTCGTGAAGGTCAGGTTATTTTTTAGAGAAAGTATTTGTCTCAGTAGATTTCCAATAGGGTCAAGTTGTTTTGCACTTCCATGCATGTTGTATTTATTGTTGCATGGCTCTCCTTCTCCAACTATGAGGGAACATAGATCACAATCTCAAGCTCCCAACAAACATTGATATATTAAGGCTAACAAGATAGCCTTGAACTAACAAGGATAAGCTTGATGATAATGGGATTGATAGAGGATGCTGAAATTATTTATCTAAACTTGAGAATGTAGAATTTGAGGAGTAAATCAGTAGCTTTTATGTTGTATGCAAAACTTGAGCTTCTAGGAAGTGAATTATTTTCCTGAAAGAGTTGGAGCAGCAGTAATTTGCTCAGTAGGAGCCTTTGAATTGACTGGCACGTCTTCTCTTTACTTCGAGAGGGGCGGGGAGGGGGGCCTCTAGGGAACTAGACTATGGGATGATTAGGAGGCACGAAAGTAGCTAAACTCACTTGCCCAGACCCAGGGCACAATATGGGGAACTTAGGATTTGCTTTTTTTTTTCTCGGGGAAAGTCTCCACTTTGGATTGGGTATTTTGAACTCTTGGAAGCTAGAGGGATCTTGAGCAAAAGAGAAAACATATGGAAGAGTGGCGTAAAAAATTTTATATGAAAACTGCCAAAAGCAAGGGAAAAAATAGAAGCACACAATGACAAGGAGATTTCACTAGCACTTTTTAAGTGTAGGGTGGTATTTATGACATGTCTAGAAAAGAGGAATCTCAAGAGGAGACGATGGAGAAGAGGAAGAGCTACATAACATAATGGCACACAAAATATGTGAGGACTACTAAACTATGATGCTAGGAGAGCTCACATCCCCTCTTGGGGAAGGCTATCCCCAGGGGATAAACATTGTGCTGAGGGTAGTTTTGAAGTTTCCAAGACTCATAAGCTGCTCAACCTAAAAACTAGGTTGTTGGTGATATGTATGTGAATAACCAAATCAATACGCTGAGTAAATGATCATGCAATAATTGCCCAAGAGATTCGGGAGACAAAGCCATCGTTGCACAACATCTCCTAGCATTTGAAGTGGTGGAAAGCTTTTGCACTAATATCAAGTAAGGATAGTTGCCATTGATTATCAGTGTCAACTTGAGAGAGTTGGAGCTGACATACTGATTAATCCAATATGAAAATTAAATCAAACATTTTCCCCTAATGATTCGATTGTTTATTCAACAAAGAATTTGAGGGGCAACGAAATAAAAGCATCAAGATTGACTTAATTTTTAGATGGGACCAGGAAAGCTATTTAAATAGTAGAAACCATAGGATTGTAGTGACAACCCTAAATCCCTTTTGTCTCCTAAACTTTCAATAGGTGCATCTTGTTCCATTTAACAAAGATAAATAAGGGATAGAATCTCTTTGTAACCATGAGAAGAATGGAGAAGGCATGAAAGAGCAAAGTTGAGGATAAAGAGAGCATCATTGATGGCAAAGATGCCCACATGATGGCACGAGAGGATGACAATGCTTATGCCCAAGGATTGGCTTAAGTCAACTAATAAGGAGAAGATTATAAAGGCTGAATAAGGTACTTCCGAGGAGAGCTACTTAGGGAAAACCATGGAGATTTGCCTCTAAATATGGAAGGAAATTTCCAGTGATTCAGAGGGCCTTGACAAAGACAATAACATGAGAGTTGAAAGGAGACCTTGGAAGAGGCTTCAATGCAAAGCTATAAGAGGTCAACAAACATTCTTCTGACCCAGACTTTGGTTTCAATGGAAGCTAACCGATGGTGATCTTGGGTATGATAATTTGGGGCAATTTCTCATGTATAGAAGTAGACAAGATCTTTGAATAGCCTTGAGATGATAGATGGCAATGCCACATTTTGATATTGACTATGAAGGAGATGGCATATAAGGTGGGATCCCTACATGGCTTTTGGATGGGGAATATCCATGAACTAGTGATGGTGGCTACCAAACACAATACGAAGGAGGCAACTAAGGAACCATTGCTAACTTCTAAAAGAAGCAGTTAAACCAAATGAAGAGCACTAAACTGAGCAAAGAGTATGCGACTACTAAGAATGCAGCCTAGATGTTTGCAAGAGCATTGAAGGAAAAGGAGGATACTTTGGATGAGACTAAATGGCCACATAAGAACATTGAACTCCTTTGATAAACAAATGAAGCTTTGCAAGACTAGCTAGATAAAGCTCTGGATGAATTGAGTTGAAGCATCCAAGATGAGACGGTCTAGACAAGGCTCAAGCCTAAGGCGACAACCATTGGATCGACATGAAAACTGCAGTAGAAGAGGTAATGAAATCAATCGAAGGCTAAAAAAATGTAGGATCGCGAGGTCTAATACAATAGATGCGAAGACATGCTGACAGACAATCAAAGGAGAGTTCAAGAATGACACAATTGGAATGCTATCCCACTCATTGGTCCAAAGCTATACTTTACAAGAAAATTTGGCAAGAAGATTAGAAAGGTCCTGGAGTAAAAAGAAAGAGAATATTGGGGACCGAAACCTCAAGAGCATGGTGCTAAGACAAAAGACAATCTCCATTAAAAGAAGTGTAATATTTCGAAATTTTGCTTCGTGTAAAATGTTGTAACTCTTGAGATTAAGCCAATGTGTTTATAATTATAATTATTTTAACATAATAAAGTTAATTTTCTAAATTATCATATTTATTGATAAAATTATTATTAAATTCGTATGGTCTTTAATAGACGTGACATTATTTCAAATGAAGTAAAAATTTTATTTGATAACTATTGGAAAGATCTTTTAAAAGGAATCTAATGATAATAAGTTTGTAATTTTTTGAGATATAATAAATAAATTATGAATTTCTTTTTAAAAAAAACAAATGCAAATTTTTTAATATTGAGAGCATTTTAATCATTTTTTCACTTGAAACTAACTCATGAGAATAAGAATTAAGGGGCGATCAATTGAAAGTGAGGAGGTAAAAATGGGTTATAAAAAGGGAAGCAATGAAAAGGAGAGAGAAAATGTAAAGAAGAAGAGGGGAAAACAAGTAGAGACGCAAAGGAAAGCTACTATGGAGCAAAAGTAGAAGCTCAAGGCCAGCAAATTCAATAGGGTACATAAGTGCAACTATTGTTAAGAGTCAAAGAAGCAATGCTGCAACAAGGAAAATCAAAAGGAAAGTCTAAGTGAAGAGATAAATAAAATTTGGTCATTTTTCCTAAATTTGATAAATTTTATGTTAGAATAAGATCTAACCATTATATACTGTAGAAATTTATTTTTAAGGATTGGAACAAGTTTAGATTTGATTGGGGTGAAAAGTGCATTGATTTAAAACAATTTGTTCGTCTTGAAAGCAATGTACTGTATGTTAGACCCAATGTACGATACATTTAATTATAAGTTGATTTAGTAAGTTGCTATACTTAAACTATTGGTACCATATGTTGGCTTCAACATATAGTACATTGCCTAAAAGGCGATGAGGGCAAAAGAAGGCATGATTGATTATCAGAGCATTCAATACAACTAAACGTAATGCAAGATGGGTTCATCCTATGGTGTGTTTTGTGACGAAGCAATAAGGGAAAGTGCTTATTTAGATTAAGATGAGTAGAACCGTATAGTATAATAAAACCAACATAGAATATAATATAAAGGTTTTGCAAATAAAACTATAGTACAATAAGAATAATGGACAATAAATTAGTAGGGCAAAATGGAGAAATAAAAAAAATATTTTTAGGGTTGCAAAGATAATAATAGATGTGTTATACACACACACACATATATACATATATATTAAAAAAATACTTAATAATTTATGTGCATGTATAGTACTTTAGGGAACTAAGAGGATAAAGATTAAAAAAATAATTTCGTCTCAAATTCAGATAGATAAATATAATAATTATGGTATAAACATAATATTAAATTAATATATTATATCTTTTTAAAATTATATGTTTCACATATTATATCACATGATTTACCAAAAAATTTTATTAGGATACATACATGGTATGATTTTTAAAGACATTGATATCTTATTAGCATGTGTTTTATCTTTATAATATTTTTATTTATTATATTATGTGAAAGTGATTGTGCATACATAAGAATTATATTCAAGAAAGTTAATTATATACTAGAATTGAATAAATGGTTAATGATAGTTATAAACATGTTAGAACTTATATAGAATAGAATAAAATTTGTTAAAATTGGAATTTTCTTGAAACATTATCCTCGTTACATGATATAGCACTACTAATATTCTATACAAGATGACTACGACTAAAATTCCTTTATTATTGGCATCATGACCCCATTAGATAATACTATTGGTACTTTGTATGGGGTGGCCAGGGTCAAGATGACCTTATATGTATACTTAGTGTTGTTAATACTATGTGCATAGTAACTAAGGTTAGAATACCCTTATATGAATGGATGTCAACTTATTGATGCCCACGAATAGAAGTTATATGGATATTAATTATTAGATCAAAAGGATAATGATTAAAAAAACTACGTCTTATGATATATAATAAATGAAAATTTTGAATAAACTAAATAACATGGAAATGCATTCTGATACTATGCTTGGTTTTTCTTATAATTAGTGGTTGTTATTTTACTATTCCTACATTGGTTTATTCTTTTAATCATGTTTTTATGTTTTGTTATTCTTATGATTCATCAACTAAACACTATAATTTTATCAGCATTTATATCAGAAATCATATATGTACCACACATCGAGAAAAGGACTATAAGGTTATAAACGAAGATTCTACTCATTAGGTGATTAGCTGGGTAGGATGCTCATGGGTTTGTGTATGCAAGATTATGTTAAATGTGTACATACCTATTGTATTTTGGTATGCAACAGCATACTTTCCACTTGCTATGGTTTCCTTATGGTAAGGATTTATAATAATAACAATTTCAATCCAATATAAAAATAATTGATATAAAATGGTTTTTGAGGAATTATCTCATTGTCAGGTGCTCACCTTTGACATATGACATCCTCAAATTTTAATTATTGATTTATCTATGTTAAATTTATGATTTTACTCCAAAATGAAAGTAAGTTAGGTGAGGTAGGAAGTTAAACCAGGATTAAGACTATGTTTTTTGTTCTTCTGGTTTGTCTTTTGTTTTTTCGCTTCAAATGCTAGAAGCAAATTGCTAATAGATTCTAACGGAATAAAATTTTTCACATTTTAATAGTTATGCACGTACTACTCATATTTCTTATGTACAATGTGAATCTAATCTTGGAGTGAATTCCAACAAGGAACCAAGCTAGATTCCAACAAGGAGTGAAAAACTAAAAGATGGTGACAAGTTGTATGTTGATCAAGGCTATCAACATTATAATAATGGAACAAGTAAAAGCCATAACTTTCTTGGAAGTCAAAGTGCTGCATTACAAGATCAATCTAGACCATTGATGCAGGTTAGGAAGGAGCAAAAAAGACTTTAGGGTGCTCAATAGGGACTAAAGAATGTTTAAAAGCCCTTTTTGCCTTGGTTGTATTTCATATATTCTTACTTTCATTAAATCTTCTACTCCTTTGTTTCATCTATGATATACTATAACCTTAACTTCATAATTTAAGAAGAGCACCAAGTTCAGAACGAGCGTCCTTGGCATCGATCATCTACAACAATCATCAAAAAGGTATAATCCACAACAAAAACTTATTTAGTAATGCCCACATGTGATGATATGCCAAATGAGACTTATAAGGAGAAGCTACCAGTATTCACTAAATTCATTTAGTTGGGTGGCACCTACTTTTCAAAACATCTTCTACTAAGTTTTAGAGCATCATGAGATGGCACCAAAGCAAGTAGCCCTACATACTAATGTTATGATTTCCTGCTTTTATCAAATATTAGAGGAGAATATGTTCCCAACATAACATGTTTTCAACACTTGTCGGCATTGAGACCATTGTCACATTAGCTTATTATCATATTCTTCCATGCACAATCCAAGCAAAGACCTTTCAACATACCCAACTCATTCTTGAACTAGAGAGGCAGGTGTGTATTGGTAAAGGTTCATTAAGCAACTTCACATACCCACAAGATATGGATTTTAAGGCATTGACACAACCATAACTGTCGAAATTGAAGGTCTAGTCGTTAAAAGAGATGTTCCTTTGGAACAAGGTTCATGTCCCCTTGTTGGAAGCATCCACTCAATTTCATAGTAACTATATAACATGACAACTAGAAAAGAACTAAAGGAAGTATTATATCATGCTCTTAACAACAATAATGGGAGAATGACCTTCTAAATCTAGGCCATTAAAAGAATGGTCATAGAGCAAGCGAGAAGGCAAAGACTGATGATGTGTTGCTTTTTGAGATCCTTGTGAGCAGTGTTCCATGCACAAAAGGGGCAATGAAGATTGCCTCAAGGGACTTCGAAACAAAATCGAGCAATGGCAAGGGAGCATCTACGACTGAAGAGAAAGAAGGAAGCCAAAAGAGCTTCAAGTGACAAAGACTTACAAACAAAGTAGTTAGTGGAAGTCACAATAATTATTCACCCATACAACTCAAGTCTCGAAAATGGTCTAGGCCCTCACCAACACTAACACAATAGGTTAGGATGACTTCGGCAATATGTTGGAGTATCTCTCTCTCTCTCTCTCTCCCCCCCCTCCATGTTACCAAATGATCATCACCCTGAGGTCAAAACAATCCCCAAACTGATCTATCAAGCAACAATTTAGATAGGACGGCAACTTAACTAGTTTCAAGATGCCCTGTGAGGAAAGATAAAACTTGGAAGGCCATGGATGAGCTCAACAGGTTAAAGGACCAATACTACAAGGGCCTGCAACCTATAGAGCTAAAAGTAGATGAATGAATGAGCTAAAAAGGAAGTGGAACTGAAGGAGACCTTGATAGTGCAACAAGAAGCCCATGAAAAGGCATTGAAAAAGGTATGGACAACTCATTAAGTGGAGTTAAGTAAATCAAAAGAAGAAGAAGAAGAAACTTAAAAAGGCCAAAGTAGAGAGACTGTGAAGACAAAGTGAGTTAGCATGGAAGCAACTTTCTCTACAACGGTCGTTACAAGTACTAAATCACCAGTAGAGTAAAAAAAAGCTAAAAGATAAACTATTTATGCAATTAAGGGGGCACAAGTGCCTTCAACAATTCAAGGCACTATGCTACCTGAAGATAGCTGCTTCGACAATCACCTATCAAACCTTATTCCATGATATTTCCATAAGATTCTCCTCTTAAGCAAGCCCCCGAGAAGGCTTAGTTGATCCATAATTTATGTTTCATCTTTCTTTTCCTTTTTGTTTGTTTCAAGAAAGATTGAGTCCGAAGCAATCACCTACCTTGTAGCAAACAAAATCCACTTCTAATGGTAAGGTTCAGGATATCGAAAGAGTATAGGTGGCTTGCTTGGATACTTCAGTTCTTTGAATGCCTATATCTTGCTCTAGCCTAGGAAGGTTTGCAAGGACTTGAATGAGTGGCAAGGGGACGAAAATCTTTTTCCCTCAAATAACGACAAGTAGCAACAATTTGTGTATTTTGCTTTCTCTTTTGATGTGAAATAGATTGTAAACAAGTTTATGGAATGAATCTCTAGTGATTTGTATGCCCATTGTGCATACCATTCATAATTATTTTGGAGTGTAGATAATTTTCTCACTATCTAGATTGTCATTAAGACATATTCATATGTTAAGCCTCAAATGATACCAAAAGAACCAAAAAAGAACATGTGTGAATAAGATAATGCCTACTTGAGAACAAGTCAAATCTTTTAATTGGGAGTGATGACCATCCTAATGCAATCTAAGGTCATTGTGCTTAGTTAAACCAAGTCAAAAAGATGTTTGATCATACTAAAGCAATTAAGCTCAAAGTGCCAAGGTATGGAGAAAGGCGATTCAAAAATCTCTTAAGTCTTCCAAAGAGATCAAATTCAAACATAAGAGGAAGAGAGACTTGAGGAACAAGAGACAATGCCCTTCCTTCTAAACAATGTTTGATAAGTTACTTTGGGTTGCTAAATCCATGAAAGTGGCATGCCAAGGCAAAGAGAAAGACAACTTGAATATTAATTAACACCCCCTTTACTCAATGCTTTCTCGCTCCATTGAGGAGAAAGCCTTAAGAAACAAAGGGTCATACTCTTCCTTCGAAGGCATGGAGGGAGACGGTTGAAGGTTCTTTAGCACCCCACCTTGGCCCTCCGAGTGAGAAAGATTGTCTTAAGGAAGTAGAGGTCATGCATTTCCTTCAAAATAATGCTCAGGAGGTTGCCTCAATTTGCTAAACCTTTGAGATTAAAATGCCAAGGCATGGATGAAGGTAATCTGAAGGTTCTTTAGCACCCTTCTTTCGAAGGAGGTAGCTCAACCTTGAGGGAGAGGTTGGAAAAGAAAGTGACTAAAAGAAAAAGGGCTCATCAGCTTTTCAGAAGTTGTATAGAGTTGCCAAATCTTTGAAAGTTGTCCTAAGTATTAGGTTGCACAAGCATTCCATGGTTTAAATAGATTATGGCTTTGCTAAATTACTCGAAATAGCCAACGACTTAGGTAGTTCAAGCAGGTCACGAGTTAAGACTGCCAAAGCAATTGAAAAGAGACAGGAACCTTGAGAGATCACATTCCTCAATATGGAGCCACATACCACATACACATGGAAGCTCAACATTGGAACTTGGCTTACTCAACTAGTACCTCACAAGTTAGCCCATACACATTGAAGCTTAGCTTTAGGACTTACCCTACATAATCAATACCTCACAATCATGAAAAAGGTCAGCCAATGAGGGCACTCAAGCAATTGGCTGGAATTACTTGGGAAAAGAGGGATCAACGAGGCATAAGAGAGTGAACTTATATTACAACAAGAATGAGTCATAACATGAATAACAATTTTTGTTAAAGAAAAATCATGAAAACTTACAACCTGATGAAGTAATCTATGGATAATTAGGTCATCTCTGCTCCAAGTGCAAGAGACGAAAGAACCCTGAAAGGTCTACTTCCCCAATCTAGAGCCACATACCTCATACGTATGAAAGCTCAACTTTGGAACTTGGTCTACTCAATACCTCACAAGTTACCTCGTATACATGGAAGCTTAGCTTTGGGACTTAGGCTACTCAATCAATACCTCGCAAGTATGAAAAGGGTCAACCTAATGAGGACACTCGAGTAGTTGAGCAAAGAGGATCCACGGGAATAAGAGAGTGAACTTACATTATATTACGAATGAGTTGTAATAGTGAACAAAGATTTCCATTAAAACAAAATCATGAAAACTTACAACTTAAGGAAGCAATCTAAGGATAATTAAGTCATCTTTGCTCCAGGAGCAAGAGTTCTTTGTTGTCTTCTATTTGCAACTTGTATGCACTCTGGTCAACCTCTTTGATGATGTAGAAGACTTCTCAATTAAAAACAAATTTGTTAGTGCCCCTTGTCACAGAGAGACCTCACATTGCCATCAAATGAGTGCTAGCAAACATGTCGATTGAAGTACTTCTCTAATAAGTGCCCTCTTTCTTATTATCTCATGGCAGCCTGAAGCTGTTTTTCTTCAAGGATGTCCAATTCAAGGGCTCAACCTTCATCATTAAGATCTAGTCAAGTGGGTAGCAAATTTCCACTAACATCAAGAGCAATTTAGATTCAAGAAAATCTAACACTATGGGAAACATTGCTTTTATTCTTGTAAATATACAAGAGTCAAATTTCTCCCATTATGGATGAAGGTGTAATGTGATTAGCCCGAAGGACTACTAAAAATATCACAACCCATTTGCCTTTATAGACATTAAGCTTAGGCTTCAAGATCTTGAGCAAGTTCTTGTTGGAGTCTTGGACTTGTCCATTAGTTCTCTAATGGTCCATCGTAGCATCCTTTATCTACATCCTAAAAGAATGCCAATTTTTGCTAGTCCTTAGCTCGAAACATCATGGTATTACTGATCACCATAGCCAATGACATCCCAAACCCATAGACTAAATGAGATGTGCATACCATGGTTGTGGTTTGCTCAACCACGAGTTTTGCCTTGATCCCCTTGGTGAAATGGCTGACCATCATGAAGAGGTGTTTGCAATTCTTAATGACTTTTAAGAAAAGTTCAACAAAGTCCATTCCTTGTGCAACAAATGGCTATGAAATATTGATGGATAGAAGAGCTATACCCTACTAATGCAACAAACTTGCAAGGACTCAATACTTGTGACATCATCAGGTAAAGTCACAAACAATATTTTGGAGAGAAGGCAAATAAAAGCCTTGACAGAGAATTTTGCCATGAAAACACAACCTAAAGAATGACTTTCACATTCCTCACCATTGATTTCTAGAAAAACATCAGCTATCTTTGACTTCCCTATATATCAAAGAAGTAGCTTGAGGTAGCCCTTGTGATTAAGCATCCCCTTGATTAGGTAGTTTTGGACAACTTACGCTTAGAATCACTAAGCTTCATCTTAAGAGGATGGGAGAAGCCCATCACGAAAGTAACTGACAAGTGGATCCATCCACTTGGGAGATAAATATACTTGTAGAACTTTTGACTAATCTTTAATTAACCTGCACAATTCATGAATGGGCAAAGCGACATTCCCAAGTTTAGCAGCAACAAACATTTTTATCTGAGGGATTTGTTGCATGTTGGTGTATTCAAAAGCTAAAAAAAGTTTTAAGTCAGCCTTAAGGTATTTGTTAAGGGTGATTCCTCAAGTTTCAAAGAGTCATTGCAATCAAAACCTCAAGAGGAGAAGAGGGAGACTTGCCAATATCGAAAAAGGACAAGAGGAAGAGTTGCAGAACACGATGACACATGAAAGAATTTGAGGGAGTTTCTAATCTTGGATGTGTCTAGGCTTTAGAGGGTGATCTCTTACTTTTTTTTTTCTAATTGAGCATGATTTGGTCCTTAAGTAGTCGAGTAACAATGCTAGAAGGTTCCCATACTCCTCATGAGGAGAGGCAAATTTTTTCTTTATTCATGTAAGATGATTTGGTTTAAGCAAAGCAAATTCTAAAGAATCCATTCAATTAGATACTGGTTATTTATGGCATTATGCCTTTTTGTTGTTGAACCTCTTTCTCTACAAGAAGATAGAGATCTAACCTAAAAAAGTATTGGGATCCCTCTAAGGCACCTCCAATCTAATGGATTAGTTTAGTCTTATGGGGTTTAAAATCTAGAATTTTCAATATTTGCTTTAAAAATTTCTGACCACTCTCAAAATATAGAGCCTAGTTATCAATCCAACAAACAAGCTCAATCTTCATATAACCTTAGAAGAGCTCCTTCAATGCAAATACAATGACCAAGGTCAAATAGCCAAATCAACCTATCTTCATCAAACAAAGAGAGGTTGTGCCCTCACAAGAGAACCCAAAGTCTTCAATGAGGCCATAAAGCCAACCAACCTTCATTCAAACTACTTAGACACCATCCTAAAGTTCACAAACAATTAATGTGCATTCAATTACCAAATAGGATGCAAGCATGCATCCTTAACAATCATGAATTTCTCTTTGATGATGCCAATTTATTGATATAACATAAATGGTCAGATTGATCATTCAATATCCAAAACCTAGTTGATATCTACTTCAACTCCAATTCAAAAACAATTCCAAAAGAGGGATTAGTAGTTTCTATTCCATTGAATTGCTTCAACCTATTGGGCAATTAGGTTTGTTCCAAGCTTTTGCGTAGTCCAACATCCCTATGTGCTTGAACATTGTAGGCACATGTGCGCAAGCTCTTTTAGGCCATTGTGGATGCACTATAAGGTTAGAATATGCGCCTTCTTAACAACAATTGTCTTTAGGATAATTGATAGTGCCTAAGACCTACAATGGTATTAAAGCCAAAGTCATTGACTCAAAAGCTAGTGGTGTCAATAGATAAGGAAAGATTGTTGAGCAATATGGTTTTTACCTAGTTTTTGTCAAGTCTAGCATCCCCATGTGCTCAAATGTCATACGCCCATGTGTGCTTGCTCTTTTGGGTAATGGTGAATCCACAATAAGACTAGGGTAGGCGTCTTTCCTAGTAACAATTGCTTCAAGGAAAATTGGTAGCATCTAAGATTCTACACAACCTACCAAACTAAATCTACATTATGTGTGTGTGTGTGTGCATATATATAATTTTTTGAAGAGGTTGCCAAACATGCCATTGCGTTGATTAAGATAATTTTTTGCTTATAAAAGTTTATCTTCATAACAAAAAAAATGGCATCATCCAATAGATTTGCTTTAATTGGCATATCTTATGTAGAGTGTATAATTTAAATAAGGTCTATGAAAATATTGCTCATTCATGAAAAAAAGATCAAGATACCAAGAACTTGGTTTTCAAGTCTAACAACCTTTCTCACAAGAACATATAAATGATATTCTATGCAATTTATATGATAGAATGCTTTAGCCTAGCAAGAAAACTATCCTTGAGCTGTTCCTAAGCATATCAATCAAACTCCTTTCTGGTGTTATTTCAACGCTAAATCCAAATTCAAGGGAGTCAAACGTCCCATAGTAGATTGTCTTATAAGAATTCTCAACTAAATTTCTAGATTGACAACATTCATAGGTGTCATGGCCATGTGTTATAAGTCACCTCTTGCCACTCTTGGTATCCTTTTTTAAGACACTTTGAAGAAAATTCATATCTAGTTTCACTATTGTTAAGAAGACAAAGAGGTCATGGCATTATATCTTCTCACTAAGGTAAAAAAAAGAGAACATAGAGGGATTTCCTCCTAACATTTCAATAAGGTCACCTTTAAGCCCTTAAGACTTGGAGGATGAAATAATGATCATTAAAGTAGCTATCCCATAAGACTTGTTCTAGGAAACCATTAATGAATCCTTATCAAGGTACTAGTAGATTAGGAATAAACTCTTTATGAGGCTTAATCAATATATGAGTGCTAAGAAAACCCTCCAAAAGTTATTAGAATTGAAGTGAAGGACACCGATTGTGATGGAAGATTGTAATAAAGAAAGGATGAGAAACTTGAATGAAGCCCCTAAGGGAAAATAACCCATATGCCAACCTTAACAAGGCTAGCTAAATGAAGATTATATTCAACGAATTGATGATAAAGACGTTGGTGGTCATTAAAGAGAAGGTGCTTTATAAGCTTATGAATAGATCCAACCAATTATCAAGATAAGACTCAAAAAGCCATCACCAAAACACCTATGAAGACCATGGCAACAAACAAAATTGGTTGAAGCTAAGTCTTATGATAATTACTTCTACCATACTACACATTAAGATGTCAGTCACATCACACTCCATTGTATGTCTTACATAAAAACAACTAGTTTGAAATATCAAATGAATGACATACTAATTAATGTGTATCATAACTAAATTCACAACCTACACTAAATGCTCATTAATTACATTTATCAAAGTAAAAAAAAACAATAATTGAAGGGAGATCTTGCGACAAATTATAAATTATATTTTTAATTTATTTATTCTATAAAGCAAGCCTTAGGGCAACAATAATACTTGAGAAGTAGAAACTGGTCTTATAAAATATAGAATAAGTTTACATATAATAGATCCATCAGGTCAAAACCTCCACATAGCCAAAATGCAAATACTTTCTCAAAAATATAAGCTTTTAATAAATAAAAAGTAATATCGACTACAAATCACAAAGATAACACAAATCATGCCTTTCAAAGTGACATTAATTAAGTTCGAAGAAGTCTATCTCTCTACAAATTTAAGCCAAAAAAACATTGAATGCAATTATGATAAAAATAATATAGCAATTATATGATGTTCTAGAGAACATATCTCTTAAACCTTCAGCCTGTTCAGTATCCGCCAAAAAAGTGGATCATGTTCAATTCAGGCAAAGATAATGGCAATGTCTTTAGCTTCAAAAAGCTAGAGAAGAGGAGAAAGTATAACAAAACAGGAAAGTCAGGCTATCAATAAGTATGAAACTCCTTCCATTGCTGATATCACAAGCTATGGGACGGCAGCTTCATATCCAACTACATCACCATTGATTGCTATGACAATGTTATAATAAACTGTTAACAAACTGATTTTTGAATGGATTGAAACAACTTTTCAATCTCCAACCAGAGCATTTATAGCACAAAATATACAATAAATGATACTCGTGTCTAATAAAATACTAAAAGCATGAAGATGATAAATCTTCTACCTCATGTAATGCTACACACAGTTCTTTTTGAAGAACAGGAAACAGGGAATTGCCAGGGACGATTTAGAAGAAAAGCGTTGAACAAACAAAAATAAATGCATTCTTGCTTAAAATGTAACCAGGAGATAAACAGAGAGCAAACCAGTGTTTGGCGTTATCCAAGCACACCTCTTCTTCAAAGGCAAGGTGTCCACGACTGCTTCCACAGTTCCATCAATCACAAGTTTTTCCAACTTAGCCGCAATCTGCTCCGGTTTTGGAATGCCCTGCCTTCGCCTGGAAGAAAAGCTTGGCCTTCCTATTCTCCCCGTCGAAGCACGGCTACAGAATGAATCCGACGAGGCATCTGAAGAGCAAGACGCATTCAGAGACAAATTAGATTGCAGCAGCTCCTGCCTCCTTAATAGTGTCGCAGCCCTAATCGGTGTTGAGAAAGGCGGAGAACGCTTTAAAACAGAAGAGGTTTTCTTCAACTCCTTCATTCCTGATTCCCCTCTTTCCATTTCCCTCAGCATCTTCGAAACTGGCTTCCGCGCCACTGAAGTGGGCATCGTTTTGCTTCCGGCAGACCCACGATCCGGCCAACCCTCCGAATCCGTTACATTTGTTGAAGTGAGCTTCGGCACTCTAGACATGGAGTGCGAAAAGAAGCGATACCTTTACCTCCAGAACTCAGCTCTCAGTTACAAACATCGCAATCCTCTACATAAAAGGCTCTACTGAACACACGGAACCCCCCACGCAGTAAACTGACAGCCTCACCCAAGCTCTAGTATTCATGACGCACCATTTTGCCCCCACAACACAAGTCATCCAAGGAAACCACAGAAGCAACTACAAACATGTGCTGCATTGCCGAGCAAAACCATTGAAACCCTTTTCTCTCCGAGGAAGAAGAGAACGACGAAGCCCTAGACGGCAGGAAACACTTGTCGATCCAAGCCACTGTTCAGAATGCAGATGGATCGACGGAAGAGGGAAGAAAAGAAACAGGGAGAAGAGAGAACACTAGATGCGAGAGTGGGAATGGACTGAAGACCGGCAGACAACTGTCAGAGATTGCTTATTACAGGCTATAACCGGTAATTTTGTTTTAAAAATAATTTCGATTTTTTTATAAAATGTATTTGATAAATATACATTAAAAATATCTAAAATCTTATCGTTATATAGGCATTCTAACACAAAAATTAATGATTCTATCCATTTTAAATAAGACTTTTAAAGGAAAGTTAATAGAATATTTTTTACAAGTTATGACAATTATTTTATGTCTTTGACATTTTTAAAATTAAAAATAAAAAATAATAAATATGCATGAATATTATAGATCATTATGAGAGATGATAACTTAACAAATTACTATTGATCATGATCAAAGAGGATTACAAAAATATGATAAAAACAAAATATATAAAAGGTTTATCATAAAAAAAAGTTGGACAAAAGAAAAAAAATATTAGTAATAAACTTTGAAATATTTCGTTAACCTCAGTTGTTACAAATGTCATTTTGAGAAAAGATTTGATCAAGAACTCATGAAATAAGTCATCAACATAAAAAATGACTTGTATCTCAAACTTAATTTTCTTTATTATGTATTGACAAAGATCAACTAAGATATGTTAAACATAGAAATAATTAAAATTCCAAAATTTTTTTTACATAATTTAAGAAATCGAAAAGTAAGTTATTCTCTTACAACAAAAATTTTTAGAAATACTCCAACTAGTTAGGAAAGGATCAATGAGAAGTACCTTAGCTTTAGTTTACTCAAAAATGAGCGTTGTCTTCATCCGTTTAGTGAAATAATTAACCAACACAAGGACATGTAGAAAACTCCATAAGACTTTTAGAAAAGGTTCAAGGAAGTTCATTTCTCATATTGTGAATGGCCATAACATGTTAACGAATCAAAGAATTGTGGCAAAATAATGTAGTAAACTTTCATCGACACAAAATTTCTTAAGAAAAATCATAGGAATCATTCTGGGAAAAAAAAAATAAAAATCTTGACAAATAATTTGTTTAATGAAAGAACAACTTAAAGAATGATTGTCATATTTGTTTAACATGAATTTCTACGAGAACAACACAAAAAAAATACTTAATAAAACATAATTCACATTACCAATACATTTGAATATACTTCATTTAATTTTATAATTGCTATAAATAAAAATTTGGAGAAGACTAATAACTAATGAAATAAGTTAACATAAAGAATGTTCTATATCCATATCTTGAGCTCTAAACAAAACTTTATTGAAATTATAGATAATAAAAGAGAAACATAAGAGATGAAAAATAACTAAACTTTTTATTATTAGATTATCTAAAAAAAGTTGCTAAATAAAATTGTAATAGAACACTCCTTTAATGAACAAAGAATAAATATCATTTACCTTTGGGTGTTAACCCTATGTACTCATATGGATGTTTGATAATTACAAAATGCTTTGCTTTGAATGTGTATTCATTAGGATTAGAAGGGAAGAATGAAAGTAGCTAGCAACTTTCACAATGGAGTAGCTATGGTGGTTCTTGCTCTTAATAATATGGTGATTAAATAAAGTAAATCTTATTTTAGTTTATCATAGTAAAATATTAAAACTTATATTAATATTTTTATAACACATTATCACACCTAGACATTTTTAAAAACCAAGTCATCTTTTTTAAATCCTTACGTGCAAACCAACCAATATAATAGACAATATTCATGGGCTAGCCACTTTATAGTTCTCAAACTTGATGTTCAAATTGAGAGTTGTAATTCCCAAATCTAATCATCATACTTGTGGTGTGTTACCTTAAATTAATCTTACTTCTTTACCGATTAGTCACCCAATTGATATAGAAACTAGTTCAATCTAAACTAAGGTAGCCTATCAATATACATTTTTTTTGAAGTGGATATAATATATATAATATCAAAATGGCCAAGTCATATATGTGTTACAAGATGGATCCTCAAGGAGGATCGAACATGAAATCAGACAACATAAGCTTAAGTAGGGGCTTGGGGAGGGAGTCCCCAGGAGCCCACACAAACTTATTGAGGCATGCAGCACGAGCAACCCAGTCAGCTGCCGTGTTCCGTTCTCTGTGGATGTGGGTGAACTGGACAGCCTCCAGACCCCTGGCAAACAGAAGAGTCTCAGCAAAAGCCCCTCCACTGGGGGGAAGGAGATCATCTTGCGCACCACTTGGAGTATCGTCATCGAGTTAGTTTGGAATACCACAACCCGGTACAGGAGAAGGGATTCCCTCAGAATATTAAGGGCCAGTAGTATAGCCTGGGCTTCCATCATGTCCACGGCATGGGAGAACATCCTCTTGCCAGTCACCAAGAGAGGCCTTCCCATGATGAAATCTCTAACGACCATGCCAAGACCAGCAATAGAATCACCAACCATAGTGTCGCAATTAACTTTTATCCATCCTGTTGGGGGGGGGAGCCAACCGTGCATTACAAGCAAGTTCGAAGAATTGCCAGGATTCTCGCTGGACAGGGATGAGTAGAAGGTATGCCGATTAAGTGCAATATTCACCTCGATCTTGATCGTCCGGATCAACAAGCTCAGCAAAGGCACTGGGTTGTTGTGCCTGGTAGCGTTCCTCCTTGTCCAGATGTAGTACATAGTGGTGGGCAAGGTGGCGGCATGCCTCGCCCCGTTGCCGCAGTGCGCATTGGGCGAGCCAACGAACCAGAGGAGCCGATCGATGAACAGTGTCCCGGTCATCCCAGAGGTCTTGAGCACTCGGGCAATCCCAGAATGTGTGCTGCAGGGTCTCCTCTACCGCGTAGCACAGCTGATAGATGGAGTCCCAGCATAACCCCCTGCGGGCCAACCACGTCGCCTTAAGGAGGAACTCGCTGACGACCCTCCACATGAAAATACGAACCCTGGGCATCTCTTTAATCTTCTAGATTCCGCTCATCTCCTCCACGGGCCGCCTGCCTCCACGCCTGCCAGAATTCACAGCATTGCAAACAATGCTTATGTAAATCTGGCCACAGTCAACCCGCGCCTTCAAGGTGTGCGTCTGGAGCAGAACATCCTGGGCAGACTCTTGAGCTCTCGGAAGGTGCAAGATCCTATCAGTGAGCTCCTCACTCGCCCAAGTGCAGATAACGTCCATATTCTAGTTCCCAACAGTCGTGATGCACTCAGCGACGCTGGCCGGCCAATGTGAATGTATATTGATGAAGGTCGGCCAGCAGCAAAGAGGGAGGACGCCAAGCCAGTTATCCTTTCGAACCGCACCGTCCGCCTGTCGTCGATGCGCCAGACGAAGAAGGAAATTGCCTCCAGCATCGCCCCCAGCACCATCTTGCACACAAAGGATGCATTGCGGGGGACCTTCATTAGTGGATTACTCAGAGAGTACTTCCTCCTCATGGTGTCAACCTAGAGGCTGGCATCACGATTGAGGATGCGTTTGCAATTGTCCATTTGGAGCACCCGGTGCCAGATGCGGAGGTCACGGAGGCCATCCTGCCCGCGGCCTTTGGTAGAGTGATGCGATCCCAAGGCGCGTAATGTATGGCATTCGCACGGATGGTCCCTCCCTAGAGGAATTTCTTGATGCGCCTCTCCATGTCATCGAGGACCCCGTCACCACGCAGTGTCTCAGGACATGGCAGGGAATGGTGCTGAGGGCAGAGGAGGCCAAGGCGACCCTGCCCACAAGCGATAGTGGCCAGATGTGCCAGTTGACCACCATAGCATCCATTCTTTAAACAAGGAAGTTGAGATCTGCCTTGGTCAGGCACCTCCGACGATGGGGATCCCAAGGTATGTAAACGTCCGGCCATGCTCCATGCGGAGCTTCCATAGGATTAGCTTGGACTTCTTTTTGCTAAACTTGGGGCTAAAGAAGACCCTGGACTTCGCAAGATTGACCCGCAGCCCAGCGGCCTCCTCGAAAACCCGCATGATGCTACGGATAGCGCATGTAGCGACGCAGGAGCAAAGACCAGGACATCGTCCGCGAATAGAAGATGAGATATTCGCGACGCATGCTTCCCAGGCCTAAACCCAAGAAGCTGCCTTGGCTCATAGTTCCTCACCAAGCACGAAAAGTACTCGGTGGCCAAGACGTAGAGGTAGGGCGAGAGCGGGCAGCCCTACTAGAGACCCCGGTGCGCCACCACCCATGGGAGATGAGCTCCATCGATGAGGACCCTGAATCTCGGGTAGGTGATGCACGCACCGATCCAGTCACGCCAAATAAGAGGGAATCCCATGGCCATGATCATCTTAAGCAGGAATTCCCAGCGTACGTTATCGTAAGCCTGCTCCATGTCAAGCTTCACGGCCATGAGGCCCGAAGCGACGGTGCAGGTGAGCATCTTCACGGCCATTTCCTATGCTATGTTGATGTTATCGAAGGTGCTGCGCCAAGGGATGAATGCGGCTTGCTCACGCAAGATGAGTCTCGACATAAGCAGCTTCAACCTCCCGACGAGAACGCGCGCCACCACCTTGTAGATTGTGTTGCAGAGGCTGATCGGTCGGTAGTGCTCTTGCCTACACGCCTCCTGCTTCTTTGGGATGAGAATGACGAGCGTGTCCTTCCAGCCATCCAAGAGCTTACGCTTCTCAAAGAACGCCTGCACGACACTGATAACATCACTGTGCGTAATGGCCCAATAGCTATGCAGGAACTCCACTGTGATCCTGTCGATGCCCCAGGCTCTGTTCCACTTGATTCCCCGTAATTTCGCGATGATTTCATTCTCAGTATCCCTACAGCCGAGGTAGGATGCCGCCTCAGCGTCAATGATGCCAGGAAGCAAGGTAATCTGCGGCAAGGTCTCGGGGTCCCAGCACCGTCATTTGCATTCGAAGTAATCTAGGATGACCCGACCAATGCTGTCCGGAGAGTCCGCCACCATGTCATAGTCGCCCCGCAGCATGGTGATCCGATTCGTCTGGGCCTTAGCCATAGCCGCATTGTGGAAGAATCTCGTGTTGCTGTCCCCAAGATGCACCCAGTGCACTTTGGAGCACTGCCACCCCCATTGCTCCTCATGAGCACAGCCTCGTTGGAAGGCAGTTACCATGTTCCCGAGCCATGCATGGTCCTCCTCAGTGAGATCCTCCCTTGACTCCCTAGTCTGAAGCTCATCGATACCTCATTCTAGCTCCTTGTTCCGGTTAACAAGATTCGCCACCTCCTCCCAGCTCCATCTACGCAGCGCCATTAACGAACGCTTGAACTTGGTAGTGACAATCTCCATTTGATTTCCCCCCGCCCGTCTTTGCCATGCATGGTGCACCACCTAGAAGGATTGTGGAAAGTTAAGCCATGCGCTCTCAAAGAGCAGCCAGCTGGAGTTCGACCACAGGTTCCTGCCACCCAAGTTCAGCGGATAGTGGTCCAACCCGAGCCGGCTGAGATGATTCACAGAGCACTCAGGAAAAGCAAGCATCCCTGCAGAATTCATGAGAGCTTGGTCAAGCCGCTCCAGGATTCGCATGCCGCCCTGCTTCCGGTTGCAACACGTAAAGCGGTTGCCGGAGAACCCCAAATCAGCAAGCTGGAGGTCCTGCATGAAGTCAGTGAAGTCTTGCTGATCCTTATCGTAGATGAATCTGCGCCTGCCACGTTTCTCCTCCTGGGCCATGACCAGGTTAAGGTCCCCTGCAACGATGAGTGGATCGTTTCCACAGTGAGAGAGCTGGATGGCGTCCCAAATCTCCCACCGTTTATGGTGATCTTTAGGCCCATAAACAAAGAAGCAGTTGAGGTTGCAGTCCATGCGATGGGTAATGGAGCATGCCACCACGTGTGGCGAGGCTATCGTGATCGAAAGATCAACCCACTTCTTCCATAAGAGAACAATGCCAGTAAACATGCCCACTGAGGGTTGGGCCACGAATTCCCAATCCCTTCCAAGGAGCCAGTCAACATCGCGCCGGGAGTAGGACTGCGCTTTCGTTCCATTAGCACCACGACTGCCGCGTTTCCTTCGCGAGCCAGACGTTGCAAATAACTCCTCGACTTCTCTTTCTAAGCACCTCTAAATTCCAGATTATAATCCGCATTTAGACGTGAGCAGTGTTATCAGTACTTCCATGCAATCGTGCATCAGCTCCGAATCAAGCCTCCACCATCAACTTCCTTGATGGCTGCTACGCCCTACGAAGCGTAGCCTGTGGATCATCTCCTATTTAGTGCCATACCCATCTGGGCTAGTGAGTTTATCCCCCACTCGTTCCTCCTGCACCAAGGGCAATTTCCCCTTACGCCCGTCTGCTTGGGGCACATGGCCCGTGTTCACAGCCATCAAGGGATGACTATCCAAGCTTGTCTGCTTCTGATCCTTGTAGTCCTCAGTTTGCGGAACCCACTTTGCTCTGCTTCTACCACGTTTCGTGGATGGGCTTCTGGTACCTTGAGACGTACTGGCAATATCGCGGCCATGAGTTATGCGGTTGGCGTCCTTCCGGGGAGGCAGGCTTGCCATGGCAGTAGGGCCTTTATGGCCCTGTCTCCTGCACCTAGATTGAACAAGCATCCATGGCCCTAGCCCATGCACCTCTCCATGTGTAACACTTGAGTTCACTTCCTGCTTTCGAGAGCAACAGATGCACCCGCCTCTGTAGGGTTGTCATCGCCAAGGGACGTGTGCCCCTCCACCGTCCGTTGTTCCCGACCCATGACCGTAGACGAGGGAAAGTCAAAACGGGCAAACCCCGCCTCCTCATGCTTGTTACAGTGGCTCGCTAGGTGTCCAACATGCCCACAAGTGAAGCAGATCCACGGCAGCCCCTCGTACTCGAAGCTCTGATAGGTTCTCCTGAATTCTCCTTTGAGTCATATGCCCGGTTTCAATGGCTTTGAAAGATCCATCCGGACGGACACCCGAGCGTAGGAGGAGTGCTCCATTTTAGCAGTCCAGCCATCAAGAAGGAAAAGTTCTCCAATCGCCTTGGCAATGCGTAGTATGTTGTCAACGTCTCAGTAGATAAGCGGGAGACCCGAGAGACGCACCCAGACCGGTGCTGGCAATCACGGATGCAGAATTTGGTCCGAACTCGTGCGTCCAAATGTCGAGCCCCATGGCTTGGCTGACGATCTGTCACGGGCCACCGAGCCAGACGTCATTCCTATCATTGATGGATTCAAAATGCAAGCCGAAGCAGCTAGAGGATAAGTCGAAGACCTTGAAGTTCTTGTAGTGGTCCCATCGCTTGAGCAGCACCCGCGCGATGACGGAAAATGGGAGTGTATTCCCATAGACACGGCTAACGAAATCGAATTTATGAAATTCAATATGTCGCTGGCAAGCATCCGATGACATGAGTACATCGCCTCCCTCCACGTAATCAGGAATGCCCGCAGCAGCTCCTTGACGTCGATGTTCGTCGGTCGCACATGCGAGGTCACCAGACTGCTATTATTGGTATTATTATTTGCTGTTAAGGCTTCTCTGAAGCTCACCTTGGTTGCGAAAGCTGCACGATTCCCGCCATCCCCTTGTACTGGTTTCCCTTCACTGAGTTTGCACACCACGGGCTCCGCCTCCTTGTGCTCCATGTCCTGTGGCACCTATAGAGCTGCGCTCGCTGAACAACCCTCTAGGTCAACCACTGCAGCTACTCTCTGAGCCTGAAGAGTAATCAGCTCCGCCACGGTCCCCGAAGCATCCTCACCATCCTACGCGCTCCGCTGGCCCAAGGGTGTGTCCCCCTCGACATCAGATTTTTGGGGAGGAGGTAAAGTTTCACCAACATCCAATATGCCTCCCTTGGACATGGAGGAGGAGCAATCCAACATTGGGGAATTGCTCCCAAAAGTCCGCGTCTTCCTATTACTCCTCCGGGTCTTGCTTCCCGCCATCCTCCATTCAACTAGGGCTGCAGGTGGCACAAACCAAACACGGGGACGAAGCGGTGTGGTACTCCGCAGAATAGGTAAGTTATTAATCTTGTCCGAGCACCCCCACGCTTGCCGGGTCTAGATTCCAATTCGAATTTCTCGGACCCACGTGTCCCGGTAAACAATCCGCAACGGTCAAGGGTTTCACGTGACCTTCGCACGTGCGACCGTTAGCCGTTGGTCGCTGACCGCTGTGCGCTGTCTGCCACAGCCGCTCCGCCGTGTCGCTCCACCGATTGCACCGTCCCTCTAGAGCCGAGTGACGGTAATGCTGGCCCGAATCGTCGCTCCCGTACTTCCGTCGTCGGGACCGGAGTGCAAGCCCCCAGATGTGGCCCGCATCACCACTCCCGGCACGCCTCCCGTCACAGACCCCAGGCGCTGGCTCGCGACGAGATCTCCCGACTCGGATCTCCTTCACTATCTCCCGTCGCTCCCGTTCGTCGCTCCTTCAACTTTTCTCGTCCGTCGCTCCCCTATGTAATCTCCTTGCTCATGACAATCAATCTATTAATAATTTGCATGTCATCCACATACAATCCATAATGCTAAATATATCATATAAAACCATACATACAAATGATGATATAGTCCAATAAACATTTGGTATAATCCATAATAGCAAATATCTATGCTACAAATAAAATTTGAATATTATAGTCTAAAGTATCACAACAAAAACAATGAATGTTAAACTGCTACAATGTACCAACTCTGCCACCCCAACATAGACTCCATATGTAAGCTCCAACTCTGTCGAACGCTACATAATGCTAGCAAAAGAAGATTAATAGGGAATCCTGAAGATATATTATAAAAATAAATAATAGTCACATACACACACATATATGTATATGTATATATATATATATATATATATATATATATATATATATATATATATATATAACAATTAGTAACATATAAAATAATCTATAATATGTTGCATAGGGGACTTAGCCTATTAAGAAGAGCCAAAAAAATCACTTGGGATACAACCATAAGAAAACTACATTGATCACTTGTCTTTGAACACAACACTAAAAATCTTAACTCATTTAATATCTATTAAGACCTCTCTAATTCCTATAAAATCTTATGAACCTATGATATAGTGATCCTAATAGCTAATGTCCAATCACTTCTATGACACTCTACAATCCGAGGAGTCCATCCACGATCCTAGCACTCCATGGTGCTTCGAGAGTCTTCAATGAACACATTGCACTCCACAATTTAAGGTGTCCAATTACTAGTATGACACTCTATGGTTTTTTGAGAGTCCTCAATAAGCATACCACACTTCATGTCCCTTCGAGAGCCCTCATTGAACAATTAATACTCCACAGTCCTTCAAAAGTCCTCAACAAACAAACATTTTTATAACAACTTTGATAATCAAATTAGGTCCAAATTGAATGTCTCATAAATAATGTCAAAACTCTAAAACAAAGAACATATAATTAGATAAAACTTTTTGAGATAAGTCTAACGACATTTATTTCATTTCAATCAGAGTTTATTTAGAATTTGTACGAATTATCGAAGTTGATAAGAATATATATATATATATTGTTTTTAATTTTTTTATAGGAATTGATTTTCTCCCCACACTTGTGCTCGATGCTTCCTCATGCCTTAAGAGAGAAATTTGGACTCATTGCAAAAAAAAATTTTTCGAAACTCATTTCATCAATGACGAGGGCTACAAGAACCATTGAAACATCGACAAAAAGTGAGGAGGGGTTTGGTGTCAACAAGAATCCGTGAGTTCCTAACTTGCTATTTGTGTTTCTTGCTTTTGATTTCTTATATTTTTTATAATATAAGCTAGGATTGGTCCTAATCAAGATCTTATTTAGCTATTATGTTGATGGTATACGAAATCCCTTGAGTTTCACAAGTTAGCATTTCAAAAAAAGGAAAAATAAGAGAAAGAAATTGCTTGAAGAGAGAGAAATAAAAATTCATTAATTTAAAGTAAGTGTTACAATGGAGAAAATAACTAAAATTGATAGACTAAAATTGAGAAAATAAGGAATTTAACTGACTACAAAGAAAAATAAAAAATAAGAAAAATTTTGAGATAAAAACTCATAACATAAATATTTAATATGTATAGTTGATGTATTATTAATTATTAAAATTAAGACCTTGTGTGTGAATTTTGTACAAAACATGTGATATTAATATATTGATATTATGCCATTATGTATAACTATACAAAAAATTATACTTGTAATTAAATATATCTTTAATATTGATAAATTACTATACAAAATTACTTGATATAATTAATTATATGAGCATGATATTTGATGAGTTGTTGTAAAAACATATATTTAGTTAAATACTATAAAAAATAAGAACTATATATATAAAAATAAATTAAAAAGGATTATAATTATGAGGTATTGATAAGTGTGCCTAATATATTACACATTTTAATTATGAGAAAATGCATTACAAATCTATCCCATATAGTACAATATGATTCAAATACTATAAAAGTGTAACCAAATCTAAGTCAAGAAAAAAACCTATAAGAATCTTAGCCAAGGAGATAAAACAAATAAAAACAAAGTAATTTCTATGGTTAAAACACAATGTAGAAATCAAATAGAATATGATGGTACCTGGTAACTCGAGGATGAGATAGAAAAAATTATCCCAAGCTATTTTAAATTTTGAGGATGAAATTCCTACAAAGATGGGAGAATTTATAACATCCTTGATTATCAAATTAAACACATTGAAATATTTTATAAAACATATCAAAATAATAGAAAATAAAGTATTATAAAATATAAAAAGGAATATATAATTAGATAAAGCTCATTGAGACGAGTCTAAAAACATTTGTTTCATTTCAATTAGAATTATTTTAAATTTCTACAAATGATCAAAGTTAATAAGTAGTATATATATATATATATATATACATACATATAATTTTTTTTGTTTTTTTAAATAGGATTTTGTTTTCCCCCTGCACTCATTCTTGATACTTTCCCTTATCCTAAGATAAATGTTTTACTCATTGATTAGAAGTTTTGTCAAAACTCATTTCACCAACAATGAGGGTTGCAAGAACCATTGAAACATTGTTGAAAAGCAATGAGGAGTTTGGAGTGGAGACAAGGATTTGTGAGTTCTTAACCCACTATTTGTGCTTTTTATTTTCGATTTCTCTTGTTTTTTTATAATATGAGCTAGTATTTGGTTCTAATCAAGATCTTATTTGATTATTATGTTGATGGTATATGAAATCCATTGAGTTTTGCAAGTTAGGGTTAAAAAATGAAAACTGAGAGAGAGAAATTATTTTAAAAAGAGAGAAAGAAAAAATTCATTAATTTGAAGTAAGTATTATAATAAAAAAATTACAAATCTTATTAAATTAAAATTTTATAATTTTTTATATTAAATTAAGAAATATGTTGCTTGACAATCTAACATTAAGAAAATAGAAAATTTGACTTATTATAATGACAAGCAAGAAAAAATAAGAAAATTTATGAGATATGTACTCTAACATAAATATCATATACATATGCTTGGTATACTATTGAAATTAAGACCTTATATTTGATTTTTATGTACAATATGTGATATTGATGTCATGCCATTATATATAGTTATACAAAAATTTATACTTGTAACTAGATGTGTCTTTAATATTGAGAAATTATTATGAAATTATTTGACATGATTAATTATACAAGTATGACATTTGATAAGCTAATGTAAAGACATACATCTAGTTATATATCATGAAAATGAGAATTTTACATGTGAAATTAAATGAAAGAAATGATAACTAAATATTTACAAAATGACATTAATGAATAATGAATTCTTTAAAATTAAAATGTGTTGTTCTTTATGTATAGTGGCCGGTGTACCACAATATTAAGATATTGTCAACGTAAGCTCGCTAGTGGCTAGTGTGTAACATGGTTACTACTTTCTAAAATAAGGTGGTTAGTGGCCAGTGTGCCACAAGATTAAGATATTATCATCTTGAGGTAACTAATAGCTAGTGTGTTACATGATTGATATTTGTCATCGTAAGACTGCTAGTGGCTAATGTCTCATAAGATTAAGATTTGTCAATGTAAGATAGGTAGTGGCCAATAAACTACACTACTAAGATTTATTGCAAAGATATAAATATTAAAAATATGAAAAGAATGAATAAAATTATACATAAATATATGATATGATAAATTAATAAATGAGATTTTTATTATAAGTAAATTAAAATAAGGATACTAACTGACTATCTTGTGAGAGAAAGGGAGTAGTAACACTAGCTATTATAAGATTTATTTAGTTAAGTAAAAATATGTATTATAAGTAAGACTATATTAAAAAAATTAAAGATATAATAAGCTACATGTGCTTGTTATTTCTTTTAGATATTATAATATATATATATTTATAGCATATCATATTTCTATTTATATCTTAACATGAATAAGACTCTACTTACTTACATGTTATGATTGATACTAATGATTATACCTTATAATGATTATCCTATATTATTATTTATTTTTTATATTTATTTATTATTAGAGATAACATATTAAACTAGTGATAGTTAGCTTAGCTTTTCTTTGTTACTAAAATTTTAGGTATATTAAAACTCCAACAAAAAGAGGATTATCCATAATAATAGCCTATAAGAAAATTAAAACTACAAAAGTTTATGCTATAAGTGTTGAGCTAAATGACTTATTAATCATGTGATAAATTCAATATTATATATGTATGTGAAAAATAGTTATAATATATACAGAAACTACGAAAACTATGACACAATTATTATGGTTTCATTTATTTATAGTTATTAGATTCAGTTATGTATAATTAATATTTATGGATATAAATTATATGATTATCATATTATAAATATAAATATTATATTGATGTATTTATAAATTAAAAAGTAAACAAAATTTAGGAGAAATTCTATCTTTTTGAATTCTAAAACTTTTATAATTTAATTTTCTTATAACTATTCTTATGGATAATCATCTTTTTGTTAGGACCCTAATATACTTAAAATATTAGTATCAAATAAAAATTAAGCTAACACTCACTATTATTTAATAATAAATAAATATACAAAACAAAAAAATTAGGATAATTACATGTAGAGTCTATCACAAGCATCAAATTAACATGAAAGTAAATTCTCATTCATATTAAAATATAAAAAAATATGATATGGTTTCAAAAGAAAAATATCTTATAATAATTAAAAAAATAATAAGTAATATAATTTATTATTATTTAATATTATTTAATATGGTCTTACTTATTAGCATCTATTTCTACTTAACTAAATAAACCTTATAATGACTAGTATTGTTACTCCCTTCCCCTCATAGGATAATTAATAAGTATTCTCATTTCAGTTTACTTAGTTATAATAAAAATCTTATTTATTAATTTATCATATCATATTTTTATACACAATCATATTTAGTATTTTTATATTTTTAATGCTCATATCTTTGTTACAAATCTCAATTATGTAGCCCACTAGCCACTAGTCATCTGACAATGATAAATCTCAATCTTTTAACACACTAGTCATTAATCACCTCATCACAACAAATGTCAACCGTATAACGCACTTGTCACTAGCCACCTCATAGTGACAATGTCTCAATCTTATGATATACTAGCCATTAATCACTTTACATTAATAAATATCAATCATGTGACACACTAATCACTAGTTATCTCATGATAATAATATCTCAATCTTATGATATACTGACCACTAGTTATAAAAGAATAACATAATTTAATTTTAGAGAATTTATTATGTATTAATATCATTTTATGAATATTCAACTATCATTCTTTTCATTTATTTTCACAAGTAAAACCCTTATTTTTCATAGCATTTAATTAGATGTATATTTTTGTATTAGTTCATCAAATGTTATGCTTGTATAATTAATCATATCAAATAATTTTATATAGTAATTTATTAATATTAAAGACATACATCTAGTTACAAGTATAAATTTTTGTTTAATTACATGTAATGGCACAATATCAACACATCAATAACATATGTTCCATACAAAATTGACATACAATATCTTAATTTTAAAAATCAGTAATATATTTGGCATATGCATATAATATTTATGTTAGAGTATTCACCACATAATTTTTCTTATTTTGTTTTCTTATTCTTGTAGCCAATAAATTCTTTATTTTTTTTAATTTTAGTCTACTAAGCAACATATGCCTCAATTTAATATAAAAATTACAAAATTTTAATTTAACAATATTTGTAATTTTTAGTGCACATTTACTTCAAATTAATGAATTGTTCATTTCTTTCCCTTCAAGCAATTACTCACTTAGTTTTCCCTTTTTGTGAAACTAACTTGCAAAAATTAAGGGATTCCATATACCATCAACCTAATAGCTAAATATGATATTGATTAGATCCTAGCTTATATTATCAGAGATAAGTGAAATCGAAAGCAATAAGAAAAATGGTGGGTTAGGCACTCATAGATCCTTATTGCTTTCTCATAGCCCTCATCATTAATGAAATGAGTTTTGATGAAACTTCTAGTTAGTGAATCTAAAATTTCTCTCTTAGTTCACTGGAAAGCATCAAGCATAAGCATGAGGAATGAAAATAAAATCTATTTTTTAAAAAAACTAAAAACAATTATATACATATTATACTTATTAACTTTAATAATTTACAAAAATTTTAACTGAACTCTAATTGAAAAGAAACAGATATTATTAGACTTGTCATTATGAACTCTATTTAATTATACATTCCTTTCTATAATTAATAATACTTTATTTTTTAAGAATTTGACATGTTTTATAAGATATTTTAATTTGTATTTGATTTTATAATCGATGATGTTAGAAATTGCTACTACATGCTAATTTATCTCAATCCTTTGGGCACCTCTCCAAGTATCCTTATTTTTCTACTCAACTTAATTAAAACATCATATGCCTTAACTTGAATATAATGTAACTTGTGTAACATAACCCTACACTACACTAAACTTAAGTCCACATCAACTAATCTAGGATCTAACTAGGGTTAAGCTACTTATCAATTTAGTTAATATTTTCTTAAAACCTTAATTAGCTATTTAGAATTATCTTAAGGTTTCCTTAAAACCATAATTAGCTATATAAGGTTGCTATAACTATTTAGATTCCTCATCTAAGATTAATCCTTAAACCTAACTAGTATCTGGATTTGTACTAGGTTTACTTATCTTATCTAAGCTTTCATCTAAGCTTGAACTCAAAGCCTAAAGTCTTGGCTTTAAAACTTAGACTCAAATATGATTTTAGCTTTCTTTAGCTTTAATCAAAGCCTTTTGTCTTAAAATTTAGGTTCACATGAGTTCTATTAATGACTCTCCATACCTATTAGGCTAACTCAAGTCACTGCCCTCTCTTTTCAGTCTCTCTTGAGCTACACATAACTAAAGACCACAATTTAGGATTTCTAACTTGTGGCCTAAGAGCATTAAAGGGCTAACTCTTGATCTTACATAGTTTTTGTGTTGACCTTATGGTTTAGTTGTGGCCTAACATAACTACTAAATCCTTTCATAAGGTCATATCCAAACTCTTTCTTGACTCTAATTTCATCTAAAGTCAAACATGGGAGTCTTTCTAATCTAAGGCCTTCTCTAAAGTAGTCTTAAGGACTCACCAAGTGCTATATATTCTCAATCCTAATCTTAAGTCTTACTTTAAGGTTTACATATATCATATCTATCGTAAACAACTTCAAAAATCACAACTATAAATCACCCTCAATCTTTTTCATGGTTTTCCAATAAGGTTCTTCATCTTAACCTCTCTTTCTAAGGCTACCTGTGACCTTAACCAACTTTAAATTTCAAATCCTTGTGTCATAAATCTCAAATCCTAGGATTATTCAAGAGCCTTTTCTAAATTCAAATTTTAAATCTAAGATTACTCAAAATCTATATCTAAATTAAATTTTAAAAGCTTAGGTTACTCAAGAGCCTCATCTAAGTTTAAAGTTTAGACCCTAATGTTTTTAAGTTTTAAACTCTAAAACCATTAAATTTTAAATACTTATCTTTAAACTTCAAACCCTAGAATTTCTTAGTATTATCAAATATTCCATTAACTTTGGACTTGTTTTGTAATGTTAGGAATAGATCTACAAATGATTTAATCTTGGGCCTAAGCATATTATTAGATGAACACCCATCATGCCAATAGTTTAATTTTAGTTGTAAAGACTACCTAATTATATAGTAAGGCTTCAACATTGTCCCAAAATTTTGTTGTTGAATTAATTTATACTCACTTGAGCAATGCATTCCTCAAATAGGTTATCCATATTCATTACTCTATTAACTCTAAAATCATGTGTTGAGAGCAACATGTGGGTCACTAAAGAGCTTATAAGAATGGTGAAGCCTATACATTATGTGGCATGACCTTTAAACCTGAACCTAAGATTAACTCAGCCTTATTAGCAAACTCTAAAATTCTTAAATCCTAAAAATCATACTTGACCAAACCCTCATCTTCTTACTAAGATTGCTTAAGACCTTAATTCAATCTTAGCCTTCTTTTAAGGCTAAACTTAAGATCCTTAAGCCTCCCACAAGGGAATCTAAGAGCTTTCTTGCCTTAAAAGCCATCTAAGGTCCTTCCATGGCCTCTTCATTGCATCTGAAGCCCTTGGCAAAGCCTTATCACCCAGCCCTAAGACTTATCCATGACAACAAATCATTTTTGGTTGTAAGAATTTAATAATTAGGGTTCATATATAAAAGTGGAATTTGTATAAGTTCATTCTTTATGAGTTGACACATTCTAAACTCCTTTATCTAAGGTTGCTCAAAGCTTTAACCAATATAATTTTTAATCCAAGGCTTCCTATAAAGCTTCGACCTACTTTTAAACCTACTATAAGGATAATTGAGACCCTCTATTTATCCTAATTCCACTTTTTAAGTAAACCAAAACTTGACAAACCTCTAAATGCACTTGGCCAAGACCATTCTTTCCCTTTGCTAAGCCTATTTGAAACCTTCAAACCTACAATCATACTTGGTTGAACCCATTCCTTCCTTTTGTTAAGCCTACTTCAAGCATATTTTAAACTTAGCTTTCTCTTATAAGGCCAACTTGAGGTTCCTAAGCCTTCAATATAAGAAATTTGAGAGCTCAAGTGCCATAAAAGCTATTACACCTCTTAGATTGGCTAGCATAGATAGGACATTTAGCTAACCTAGGTATGTTTTTTTATTTTAATTTTTTAATTAAGTGCTTTTAAATTAATTGATTAAGTTGGGTATGATCATTTGGTTAGAATCACATAATGCTCATGTTAACCTTATATGCTCTTTACATAACCCAAACCATGTCATATAATTCTAAATGGCATGATATCCTTAAAAATTGGAATCAAGGTGGAAGCTTAAGGTAAGGAGATTTAAAATTTGAATTGTCCTTGATTGCATAAAAACTAAGAAGATATTAGATAAGCATTAACTCTAGTTGACTTAATCTATTGGTTAACCTATTATATAAGGATCTTAGAAATAGTTTTGCTAGAGTTTAGAAGCCCTAGTAGTAGGAGGAAGCATGAAGGACTTACCCGAGAGGAACCAAGAAAGGAAATCAAGTCGTGAGAAAGGAAATGAGGAGGAAATCACAAATTTGAAGAAAAGAAGATGGCTTATTTTTTGGAGTAGTCCACTTCAAGGCTTAAGAGATAAGATGAGGCAGAAGATCTTTCACATAAACTAGATACATGCTAGGTTAATAATTAAATATTTTGATAATTATGTGTGAGACTATATTTAGCTATTTTTTAGAGAAGAATTGTTATGTTCTCACATGATCCCTACATCTAAACTTATTAAAGATAAATTTATGATGTTATAAATTGAACCATGATAATAGAACTTTGTGATTAAATGCATGCACAAGATTAAGTTCAATTGTTATAATGATATTTATCATTATGTTCTTTATGTGAAAACCAAAATCTATATTGTTTGAAGTTAAGTATGATACAATGATCAAATCATGCTAATTTGATTCTTTATTGTGATTAAGATTATATAGAATATTGGATTTATATTTGTATTTGATCACATGATAACTTAAATTAATTTTGATGTTCAAGAGAAAAAACATGATGCCAAGAACATTTCTATGATTTTCCAATTTATAACTCAAATTTATTCAAGTTTTGGATGAACTCAAGTTGAGAATTATTCCATGACATGATGAATTGTGACCAATAAAGGCATGAATGATAAAGGAAACAGGTTAGATTTGTTCACATGGAAATAAATCCCAAAATTATGTGCTTCTAGCTTCAATTATTGTAATTTTATTCTTCCTTAGCTAAACCTTAATTATGATTTCTTGTAGCCAAGTAGGACATTGCCTTAACTATGCTGCTTTGGCTTGACTTCATGGCTTTTATAAAGCTATAAGAGAAAAAAAATGAGACCTTATGATGACCTTGATTGCTTCTAAGGTACTTGAGGCCTCTTGATTTTCTAGATGGGAAGCATAAGAGGCTCAAATTAGGCTTTAAAAGAAGGCTAAATTAGATAGAGGTTTCAAGAAACTTAACAAGAGAGGATATGATTATCCATGTATGATTTATTAGAGTTTGAGACAAATATAGGTTTAGTAAAGGATAATGATCTCAGTTATATATAATTAATGTTAGTAAATAATGATCTCAATCATATTTATGATTAAGATTAATAGTGAAGTGTGATTCATTGAGAGGGGAGTGAATTATTAAGAATAAAAATTTTAATTTCTTATAATAATATTTCAAAAAAATATATTAAAAATAAATTTTAATAAGATTTAACAAATCTTAAAAGTGATTTTCTATAAATGTTTAATTTTATTTAAAATATATTAATTTTTATATAAATATTATGATAAAAAAATCAATAATAATTAAAATTATACACAATCAATTTTTAGATAGTTTGACATATAAAACAAGCCTACATCCACCCCTATAAAAGCTAAGAAAAAAATAAAAAGCAAATATAAGCCTTTTACCAAAACATAGGTTGACTAAACCCTCACAACAAATAAACAAATGAGACAAGCTACTACGACCTTACAACAAAATCAATGAGATAGCCTATAATGGCTTTCAAGTGAAATGACAATAAAATAAAAACATTTGATGACATAATATCAAAATTAATATAAATAAAATTCTTTGCTTGATGAAATGATTAAAGACATATAAGTATCTTAATTAAATAAATTAAGAATAAAAAAACTTAATTACTTAGTTGATTTGAGAAGGAAAACATTTTTAGGAGTTTAAACACTAAAGAATGCAAAAGCGTATGAAAGTGATGATGGGAATAGGCTACTAATGACTTAAATATTTTGGTTTGAAACTTTTCTTTAAATCATATAAAAAATTTTCTCTTAATTTCTTACAAAAGTTTGTCTATTCATAGGTAATTTGTAATAACTAATAGCACTTACCAAACACCAAATTAATCGTTACTATTTTGTAGCAGTCTCATAAATTATTGGAAATTAATATTAAAATAAAATATGCCAATAGCTCAAAATAAAGGCTAAAATAGTCTTTGTGCAAGAGTTGTTTGATTGAAAAGTTTTAGTATCTTCGATTGCAAAAAATGTGTGATCAAATAGATGAGATTCACTTGGTGCTATTTAGAAATTAGATTTTATAAAAACTATTAGATCAAAATTGTGATCAAATAATAGAATTACGATCTTACATGTGGAATAAACATGGAGAGTGTAATTGCTGAATGACACGATTGAATGTATGAGGCCAAGATCATTTGATAACAAAATTACACGATTAGACGGTTGTGATTACTCTTATAATTAGAAAACATGCATACAAAATCAAGATGGAGTTTTAGTTTCACATGGTGAAGTAGAAATTAGATATGTTACTTTTGTAAGTTTACATTATCACCTAAGGGAGCCTATTCGGGGTTGGCTACGCCTTGGTTTGCTCAAGAGGTCATAACTTGTGTGGCTAGCGAGGCATTAAACCTAACTTGTGGATGTGACATTGATGACTCGATTCAAAATGTGATAGTCCATTTGGGATTGATTAGGAACACCGATAACTCACCTGTTCATTAACCCAAAGCTATATTGTATTCAATGGGTTAATAGGTTTAGTAAGTTAATTTTTTACTAATTAATTAATACTACTAAACATATTTATTTTGTAACCAATTAATTAAATATTTAAAATAAATAACTAAGATAAAATACTTGTCAAGATAATTAAACAAGATCGATAAAAAATATTAAAAGCATAAATATTTTTTAAGATCATTAATTTTAATTTAATTTATGTGTCTTATAATAAATATTTTAATTAAGCTTAATATTCTAATCAAAATAAAATAAAAATATCTAAAATTAAATTCAAAATATATCTCTTTGTGATTTATCACTCTGACCAAGATGATCTTCATAAAATTTAATATTTGTATATCTTGTTTTTGTTCTCTCATAAATATGAGTATCAACTATCAAAAAACTTAAATTCACTTAAATAAATTTATTAGAAATACTTAAGATTTTTTATCATCAAATAAAATAATATGACTAGGAGGTCAAAAATACAACAATAAATGATGATCTCAACAATGTATGATTAAGGTTAGTATATGATGATCTAAACCATGCATAATTTTCTAAGTATTGAGAGCTAGATATGCTTCTCAAGATGAAGAAAATCTAGCCCATATGTTATTATTGATTTGAGAGGATTGGATTCTAGTAAATGATTAAGATAAGTTTAAGTGAAATGCTTGACTATCTCTAGGTAAGCTTAAAAGTGAGTTGTGGCTTTTGAAAGAATGTTAGAATTTGATGATTAAGATGGATGAGATTATGGATGACTTATAACATAACTTTTGGGTAGAGCATAAAAAAGGTAAGTCATTGTCTCAAGTTTAAGCTTTAATGGTTTTTAAGAATTGATTTTAGCATAAAGAAACTGTAGAGAATGTAATTAAGGGTTGGACCAAGAACATAAACATGTGGTGAGTACTTAAGCATGCTTTGGATAAGACTTTTGGTTAAAGAAGCTCTTGTTACTAAACTTCTATTAAGGCTGGAAGAAAAAGAGAGTTCAACTATAGCCTAGGGGTGGTGCTAAGATAAGAAAATGGGATAGTTCAAATAGATGCCAGCTAAAACTTAAGTATAGTTTGGATTTATTAATGTAAGACTATAAGTGACTGATTAGGCTCTTAAGCCCATAGGTTAGACACCTTAGATGATAATCTAAGGAACATAAGTGGCTCAAAAAAGATTTTTGAGAAGGAAATAATGGCTAAAGTTAGCCTGAGATACATGAGAGTCACTAAAAGAAGTTATGTGAGCTTAAGTTTAAAAAGAAGACTATGGTTGAGAAATAATACCAAAGGGTTAAAGCCAATGATTTAGACTAGAGTGAAAGCTTAAGTAAAAACCTAAATAAGTAAATAGATCCTAATAAAGATCCTAAATATATATTATGCTAAAGAGTAATCTCATGTATGGAATCTAAATAGGAGAGGATCACTTCAGATAGCTAAGTAGGATAAAACCCTAAGATTATCTTAAATAATAAATTAAGGTTAAAAGAATATCTTAAAGTAACCCCAAATAAAATAATAGTACTTTGGAATAATACAAACATTACAAGTAAGAGAATATTAACAAATTATAAGGGTTGACATATTGGACCCAAGTTTTACACTCCTAAGATGAGAAATATGTAGGTCAATTATTAAGACTCTCATGGGATAACGTGATAATCATTTTGTGTGATTGGTAAAACCCAGGTTGTGGAGTCTCGATCATGTGCTTAAAGACTTGAGGTGTGGTTGAGTACCACTTGCTTATATAGGTCATCATAGGAGATTATGGATGTGTCATAATGTATGGTGAATGAATATCATGTGTTTATTAAGGACTCCTAAAGGTTATGAGAGATTGTTCACATCATTAGTTAAGCATAAGAGGGAGTGCCAAATTGTGTGATGATTCATGAGTGTTATACCTCATCTAAGGATTCTCAATGAATTTGAAGGGAGTGCCAAATCACTGGTGAGACACTGAGCATCTAGATAGCTATGTCATAAGATTATATTATTATAAATATTTGAAAGGTCTCAATGAATATTAAACTAATAATATTTCTTAGAGTTATGACATTAAGTTTAGCGATCATTGTATTCCTTCTTGAGCAATAACAAATTATGTATCAGTTTAACTTGGTAGGAAAAGACATTTCACATTACATTTTAGATCATTATTCATAATGTTTAGTTATAATTTGCTCATATTAGATAGATATGTTTCTATGTTGTTATAAATTACTTTTATAATATAACTTAAGGATTCTTTATTGAGTTTTTTGGTTCACTCCCCTTACATTACATGTAGGTTTAGAGAGTTAGAAGCTTACATTGAAGATAGAGTAGAGGTGACAAAGTTAATGCATCTTAGCAATTTTTATGTTTTAACTTTGCATTTCATGATGTCTTAGATATAGTGATTAAACTTCATTTATAATAGTGTTATCTGTACATGTTGAACTTTTAGTTATATTAGACTTTTAGTATGATCATTTGGCATTTACATCTTAACTTCTATATGATGGGCCTTGTATTTACGAATTGTATGTAGATTATGATGACACGTGTATTATAGAATATGTATGAATATTATGATATGTTTGTTTTGATATCATGTACATGTTGATGGATTATCCTAACTTAGGGTAAACCAATTTTTAAATCAGATGGGTAACCAATTAGTAAATAAACATGGTTCATTTGAATTATATGTCACCAGTATGATGATTATATTGAGACATCATGACTCTCAACTTGAATATCAATTCTAGAGAGTGGAAGGTGACCAGGCAAATACATTGGAGTGTGTATGGGTTTGTTGTATTTGTAGATTTTAGTAGAAAACTGTGTTAAAAAAAGGCTTAGTGTGATTGAAGAAATATAAGTTTCACATTAAATCTTAATAATGCCTCTAAAGCTCTTAGTCAAGCAAAGACATCAAACCCTAAGGCTTAACTGAGGCAATAATCTTGTTTGTCCTCAAGAATTAAATAATTAAGGTTTGGATAAAAAAAGAGAAAGTTGTAAGATCTTGAGATTAATACACATAGAAGAGCTAAAGAATTATTGTCATATTAATAAATGAACATTTCTCTTATCATGCATAGGTTTAGTCATGATAAAAACCATCTTGTCATGGAATTATTCATGGCATCATAAATTTATGTCAAACAATTAGTATAATTATATTTTCATGTAATTTTAATTACAATAATTCTCTTGATAAAAACTTAGATCTAGCATAATGCATGTTATATCAAAATAACCAATTTTTAACTTAACATGTATCAAGTTTAATGATAATCTTCATATTAATTCTACCTCTTAAACTATGTAGTGATCTACTCTAATGGTTGTACCTCCTTCTTCATTGAGCATTTAGTTTTTCCTTTCTTTGTCCTTGCACATGGCTTGAATCTCCTCCCTTGCTTCCTCATGGTTAAGGTTCCTTCTTGCTCTCTCTTATAGTTAAGGTTCCTTTAAAAATCCATTTCTTATCACTTTTATATGATTGGTTCCAATACTTTCCTAAAATCAAGACACCAAAAGGTAGTCATGAGTATGGTTAGGAAATAACTTTGACCATTTGTGAGGTACCTTGCTCTCTGACTCCCAAGTAATCACTTATTCCTCTTAATTATTTTATATCACTCTAACCATAAGTAAGCTTATGTTCCTTAGTTTCTTGGTGGTATACTTTAAAATATTGTATGAATGTTCTTGATAAGATACATGTAGTCATAACTGAAGAACATCTAACTCCTCTTAAAGAATATGTAATGGGTTTGAGACATAATTCTTAAAATTAGAAAACATAGGAGATATCATGGATCCCTACCACAACTAAAGCCAACATGCTAATGACTCAATCCTCTCCAAACTTTGATATAATCAAATATACATAGCCCTTAATTTAGAAATTTTCTAAAATAAAATAGTCCTCACATTAGATTGACCAAAAAGAAAGTCTTGATCTCCAATAGCAAAACTCACTGATCGATGTTTACAATCAAAATATTTCATTTGATGGTCCTGAATCACACGTAACTTCTTGAATAGTCTCTAAATCTTCTCCATAGTCTCCTTAATAATATGAGATTCAAACACCTTCTTGGGCTTGTCCTGAGCCCAACACAAAAGAGATCTATAATGTCACCCATGTAGTGCTTCATACTATGCCATATTAATTACCAGCAACTATTATTGTAAACAAACTTAGTCAATGGCAATTATCGATACTAATTTGTAAAGTATGACTACACACAAAATCTTAGTAGGCACTTTATGGCCTGGATTGTCTTCTCATACTAGCTATTTAGGAATGATAATTGGAGTGTAGTCCTTAGAGTTTTATGTAAGTGGTTCTAGAATTATAATGTGAATTTCATGTTTCAGTTAGAAATATTACTCTAGTGCATCTTGCAATTAGACAATATATTAAACATACAACTCGACTAATATATCACTTGAATCGATCTTCCTTATAAAAAGAAAGTGAGCTAATTTGGTTAATAAGTCCAAAATCACTTAGATCGCATCATAACCATACCTAGTCCTTAGTAAGTCTGAGACAAAATCTATAATGATCTCATCCTACTTCTATCCTAATATTTTCAGATTTTGAAGCAAACCACTTTTAATGTTCCTCTTTCATTTATTGGCAAATCAAGGACTTATAAGTGAACTAAGCCACATCTTTCTTTAAATCTCTCCACCAAAAGTAGGTTTTGAGGTTCCTAAATACTTTGGTCTCACATGGGTGAATTACTAACTTGCTGTCATGAGCCTCCTTCAATAGCCTCTTTCTTAACTCTTAGAGTTGTATAATACACCACCTATAATGGTAGGTCAAGACATCACACGGGAAAATTCTCATCCTACTAAAGTTTGACAATCTCTTTTTTTAGCTTAGGGTCCTTCCTTTGAAATCTCCTCAACTCATCCATTTAATCGACATGAATGTGAAGTGTACTAAGCCAAGCCATTAAAGAATGTATTACTAATTGGGACTAAATTCTATAAACATCCACCGTTGCCTTTATCTCATATCTCTTTGTATGCATAAGCTAGATAACTACAACCCTTCTCAAAGTATCTACCATTGCATTTTTCTTTCTCTCATAATACTTGATATGCAAACTATAGTCTTTGATAAGCTTTAACCATTGTTGTTGCCTCTAATTATGCACCCTTTGAGTGAAAATGCACTTAAAGTTTTTATGATTAATAAAAAGTGCAACCTACACCCAATATAAGTATTATTGCCAATCCATGAGAGCAAACACCATAGTTGCTAACTCAAGGTCATGTGTTAAGTAGCTACACTCATGCTCACACAATTATTTAGATGCACAAGTTACAATGTTATACCCGGTAAAATAGTATATGTTTAATTTTCAATAATTCAATTGTGGCTTGGATGATTTCAGATCGACAGTAGGATGAGCCAGGAGATCAATTGGAGGCTATTGGAATTTCTGAAATTTTCTGGGGATTTTTCGGAGCACCGAGGAAATTTTTAAGTAATTTTCCCTGTTTAATTGGATTTATTGGATTTTTGGAAATTCGAAAATCTATTTTTTAAACAGGAATTTGGTTTTTACCGCGCGTGAACCGGACCGGAGCGGTTCAGCGAAGGCGGGGGCGGTTCGCCGAGTGCGTTTGCGCGTGCGGTTGGATAAGCCGCGGATAAGCGGATCGGACGGACGAGATCAGCGGTGGAGATTAACCGGCTGATCGGGTTTAAGCGGCGTTATTAGAAGGTCAACCGGCACTTAATGGGTTCTTAACGGGTTATTACCGGTTTAAGCTGGGTATTTAACCCGATTAATTTCGGCTGTTAGGGTTTTCGAGCGGTGACCGGAGACGAGGTGTTCGCGGCGAACGGCGATATTTTCCGGCAGCCTTTCAAGGGGCTTTTTGTACCTGGAGGTTCGCGGGACCGAGGAGAATCGATTGGTACCGGTTTCGTTCGGCGAGGAGCAGCGGTGGGTCGCGTGTGAGCTTCACCGTCGCCGGAGAAGAAGGTAGGAATTTCAGTTTTAAATTAGTTATTTAGCTAATTAAAAATATGGATTATTTTGCAAATAGCTACCGGAGCATGCGAATTATGGTTTTTGGAATTGATTAATGCAAATTATTGATTTTAGCATTTTTAGGGTTTTCGGAAAATTATACCCATCGAATTCGGAAATTTTACCAAGCATGCGATGATTCAATTATGTGCTTTATTCATGTTAAGGTAGTAACAAATGCTGGAATTGTTTAATTTCGTAAATTGTCAAATTGGGGATCGGATGAAACTCCTTTGGCGGAAATTCTGATTGAACCTTAGGAATTAGTGGCATTATTGAAACATTAGGATAGTATGAACATCGGATTTTGTTTCTTCTTGTTCGCGGTCGCCGGAAATCGGCGGAAGAATTGGATTTGGTCGGCGATTGCGTCGGCTAGGGTTTCGCGGGCGTCGGACCGAGGAAGGAGATGAATTAGGTTAATTATATTTAATTAAGTAATTGTAAATTTAATTTAATGGTATTTATATAATATTTATTAACGGATTATTAATTAATTCGGATCGGCGGTGTCGCGGTTCAGCGCGAAGGCCCGAACCGGTGACGAGATCCGGTTCAGCGGGGTTCGGCGCGGACGAACGGCGCGGCGCGGAGGAGAGAGAAGCGGGAGGACTTCTTGGGACGGTGGCTGAGTCGACCTTTTCTGGTCCACGAGTGTAGGCCTGCGTGCCTGAGAGTGGCAGCGGCAGGGGTGACTCGCCGTGGCTAGCCAGGGTGTCTCACGTTGGCTAGAGATCTATGTGACGGGTTTGTCTATAGTCTCCAGAAGATTGATTGACGAGAGACGCTGCGGTGTCGGGTGCTAGGCGCCATGCGTGCGCAGAGATGGGCGTGTCCCGCTGGCATGCTACCTGGGAGCACAGAGGAGAGCTACTCTGTTGTGACTGGGGGTGACTGTGGATGGTCAGAGTCTGGAACTGAGAGTGCCTTTCCACCATACATTGTTATGCTGTATTCCTATACTCTTGCTATTATCCTTCTCTTGCATGTGAATTCTTACTAGCTGTCTTTCCTACTGGGCGTAGCTCATTCCGATATTATCTATATTTTTCCAGCAGCTCGGCAGACTTGACGCCACCCAGATTAGGTGGGATTGTGGTCAGCAGGCTAGTGGAGGATATCTGATCTGTGATTTTCTGAGATATTTTGGTTAGTGTGATTGATACTATTGGATGTATTCAGGGAAACTGTTCTTCTTATGTCATGTAATATGTGAGGGTGATTCTAACTTATGTATCTGGTTGGATGATATTGTACTTATTGGACTTGGATCTTATTCTTGTGATGTAGTTCCTTTCATTGTTTACTTTATTGTCTTGGTGGTATGGTGTGTGGAGTGCCATATTTTATCTGTGGATGTTATGTATTTTATTTTTGATGGTGAGGTCATTACATGACTATGGAACTTAACCGTGGGGATTCAGACTTCTATTAGATCGGTTCTCCTATCGGTATGGGATAGGAGTATTGGGTCTAGTAGGAGTAACATTGCGCGAGTCCATCTGTTAATTCAGGAGTCATGAATCCTGAGTTGACGGTGTACCCGGGAGATGGGATCCACATTGTTAAGGGAAGTAGGTGTGTAATGATGTGTTATATCCTATGTTTTTTGTAGGCTACTCAGGTTGGTATGGGACGATCTGAGCTGTCTATATGTAAAAAAAAAAAAAAAAAAAAAATGTATGCCAAAAATCAGCCTAGGAAAAAATGGGGTGTAACATACAACTTGACCATTCTACATAAGAATTGCACCTTGAAGTTGATCTAACAAAATCATCAATCTGGGGTAAGGGATATTGGTTTTTTATTGCCACCTTATTAAGCTCCTAATAATCCACACACATGCATATATTATTGTCCTTCTTCTTAACAAAAAGGATAGAGGCACTTCAAGTAGAAACACTAGACTTAATCAAGGCTTTTCTCACCAAATCTTACAACTTAACTTTTGGTTCCTATAATTTTACTAGGAAAATCTTGTAAAGTGCTTTGGTAATAAGGGTAGCTTTTGGCTTTAGTTTAATAAAAAACTCAACCTACACTCCAATGGCAATTCTAGCAAATCAATATGGGAAAACATTCAAATAATTTTGCAAATTAAAGTGTTATCCAAGGTCAAGATCTTAGATTGCATATTAGCCACAAATGTTAGCCATAGTGAACTACACCTTAGAACCAAACCTAAAACCTGGAATATAAAAATTATAGTGATTTATCCATTTACTCCAAAGTAAACTAGATCAGTCAAGTATAACATTATGGTCTAAACCTTCTTTACCTAACAATCAATCATCACCACATGCCAAGTCATGCAATCCATGCTTATAATATTATCAAACTCAACTATAGGCATTAAGATAAGCTCAATCTCAAAGCTTTATCATGTAACACTCTTTTAACATGATAACAAACTTGCTCCAAAGATTGTTTAAGAGTCATATCAAAATTTAAATTTTAAACTTAGGATTACTCAAAATCTATATCTAAATTAAATTTCAAATCTTAGGTTACTCAAGAGTCTTATCTAGATTTAAATTTCAAGTCTTAGTGCTTCTAAATTTTAAATTTTAGAATCTTTAAATTTCAAATACTAGAGTTTTTAAATTTCAAGTCCTAAAACTTTCTAGTAGTCTCAACCTACCTTTGGACCTAATCCTAAGGTTAACTAGCCCTTATTATCTAACTCTAAAATTCTTAGATCTTCAAAATCATACTTGGTTGAACCCTCATACTAAGCATACTTAAGACCATCATCAACCTTAACCTTCTTATATAGCTAAACTTGTGACCCTCAAGCCTCCCAAAAAGAAACCTAAGAGCTCTTCCTACCCTAAAAACAATCTCTAAGGTCCTTCCATGGTCTCTTCATTACATCCAAAGCCCTTGATCGAGCCTTACCACCCAGCCACAAGGCGTAATCAAGGTAACAAATCACTTTGGGCACTAAATATTCAATAATTAGGGTTTGAATATAAAAGGAAAATTTACATAAGTTCATAGTTTACACGAGAGTTACCTCATCTTAGACCTCTCTTTCTAAGTATACAAGAAGCCTTAATCTAATGATAATTAAGCCCCTTATCTTAATTCCATTTTCTAGGTAAACCTAAATCTTACCAACCACCAAATGTACTTTGTTGAAAACATTCCTTCCTTTTGCTAAGCAAAATCAAAACCTTTAAACTTACAATCATACTTGGCCAAATCCATTCCACCCTATTACTAAGCCTACTTGAAACATCTTTCTAATTAGCTTTCTTCTAAGGCCATCCCCTAGACTCCCAAGCCTCAAATACTAGAAACTTGAGAGCTTTAAGTGCCATAGAAGCCATCATTAGGTCTCCATAATGCCTCTATAGCCCTTAGCAAAGCTATGATATCAAGTCATAAGGGTTCATTAAGGCAACAAATCTTTTTATTCTTAATAATTAAACAATTATGGTTTAAATATCTTAAAAATTATTGCCATTTTAACAAGTGAACATTTTTCTTATCATACAATAGTTTAGTCATGATAAAAATCATCTTGTCATGGATTCATTCATGGTATCATAAATTTATGTCAAACAATTGATAGAATTAGGTTTTTCAAGTAATTGTTATTAATCCTTTTGATAAAAACTTGGATCTAGCATCGTGAATGTTATACAAAAATAATGAATTTTTATCATAGCATTTATCTAGTTTAATGCATAATCATGAGGTTCATCTTATGTCTTGAACTATGTAGTTGTCTACTTTAATGGATGCACCTCCTTCTCATCAAGCTTTTGGTTTTTTTCCCATTCCTTATCTTTCACATGGCTTGAATCTCCTCTCTTCCTTCCATATGGTTAGGGTTCCTCCTTACTCTCATGGCTATTGTTCTTAAAGAAAACTATTTCTTATCAGTCTTGTATGGCTAATTCCAATAATCTCCTAATATAAAGGTGTCATAAGGAAGTCACAGCTACATTTAGGTTTACTTAATTCACTTCTTAATTTGCTGTCTCATAGAAGTTTTAAATTTTAAACCCTTTTTGCTTAGTTGTCCTTTGATTCCTAACTTTTAGGAAAATTGAGGTAAATCACATCCAATCAAACCTCATCTCACTACTTAGAGAAAATAAAGACATGCAAGATTCAATCTAGCCACTTATCTTAACCATCCATATCAAGCTTTCAAAATTTAAAGGCATTTAAACAACCAAGAAAAAGAAAAATATATACATTGGGTTGACCTAAAGCTTATAAGTCTTATTTGGACTAACTAATATAAAGGTTGTATCACACATAAGATCATGCAACATATTATATATCAAATTAATATTTTACTGAACATCATTCATGTTAAGTTGATTCTTTTTGTAAAACTTGAGTTTTCACAAAATAACAACTTGATTTTATGTTTACATTATGCTTTGCATAAAGAAAGATCAACCTTTCATGTTTAATTAAGTAGAAATTAAAAAGAGAACTAATTAAGTTTAAAAAAATATAAATTATACTTATCATACAATATGATATTGTTATTATATAATATGACTAGGCCATTATACTTATAAGATAATTAATTAAAGTGTGCAATCAATGCCCTAGTTTGTATTGTCAAGTTGATTATACTGTATGATATCTATTATCATACAATATGACTCTTATATAGATTAACTATATTGAGTGATAGCACAAACATAGAAATTCATATAATCTATCAAAAAAGTATAACTTGTGTGTGAACTAAGTAATCTAAGTAAAAGAAGAACTAGAAAATTTTGTGTAGTGTAATATATAGCTATCATACAGTGTTATTAATTAGAGCCAAAATAACTTAATTAAAACAAAAATAAGAGAATTTCATATAATATGATATATATATAAGTACTATATAGTACAATCATCCAATGTACTAATCAATTTAAGTAAAACCAAAACTAGAGAGTTTCGTGCATACAATACATAGGTATCACATAATAAGATCATTTTGTGAACTTAACGTTCTAAGGAAAACAAAAATTAGAGAGTTTCATACAATACAATATAATTTATTGTATAAATACAATCATAACTTGATGAGTAATTAAGCATAGGAAGAATAGAATTATATAATTTTGTAAAATTTGATATATCCATATAATACGATACGCATTTTTATGAACTAAGAACACTAAGAGAGAATCACCAAATAGTTTGATGCACATGATGATCATGCTATTTAATGACATTAGATAGCATGATTTGTCTAATTATACAATAAGAATGAAAGTAAAAATTATAGAATAGTTATCTAATCATTTTGGAAATCAAATAGATAACTATTGGATTGCCTAAAGAAACTTATTAAGCATTCATTCACTACAAATGCATCTTTCAAATGATTTAGAAAAAGCTAATGATATAGTAAACATTGATTTTTAAATCCGACAAATGTTTGTCCTTTTACAACCCACTTTCTCTTCTCCTATACATTTTAGCACATTGGTTGTGAAGAGCTTGCTCAAAAGTAGTTTTCAAGTGCTTCATCTTTTTCCATTTGATTCATTAATATAGTAACATTGTTTTCATACTTTATTTGCATACAGATTGTGCCACTTAAGAAATTGGTAAAGGTTGTAGGTTGCTTTATAAAACTCTTATTATAAAAATCTTATATTTGTCTTATTATCCCCTTGTAATAGACTCATCTGAGCCTTGGTTATTATTGGATCCTTTAGGTCTCTCATTAGTTTCTTGCAAATCATCTATGTAAAGGTGTTTACCTACCAGTTATTTGATTAAAAACATTTAGTAGAGTAAGCTTGGTTAATGGATTGAGATTGGACATAGATTTATGTTTTTATCAAGCCATCTAAAAATTTTTGGGTCATTTCTTTTATAGCATTTTATAATTAGAATTTTTTAAAATTCATAATTCACCCCCTCTTAGCCTGATTATTCTTATAAGTGGTATCAGAACTTGGTTGCATGAAAGGAAGAAACTCTTATGATTAAGAGTTAGATGGCTTATACATGATTAAGGAAACTAACACATTTGGTGAAGGACATCTTCACATCATTCATCAAAGTTTAAAGGTGAATTTTACTTATATTGAAAAAATATAATGAGGATTTTCCTTGAGTTAGTAGATCTTGAGACATGGGACATAACTAAACATCCTTTTATATTTCTTATGAAAATAACTAATTGTGAAATTATTAGAAAACTTATTAGTGAATTGAACATAAAGGTAAAACATAAGATTCATCCAAACTCAAGAGCTATTAATAGTATACGCTATGGTCTCTCTGTCCTTAAGTATAATATAATTATGAATCTTAAGACTCCAAGCAAAATTTAAACAAAATTGGAGATTACCTATGCCTTATAAGTAAAGGAAAGTAAAATCAACATGTTAATTCATCACTATGAATTGTTTAGAATGTCACATGATGAGATTATTACGTTAATGTTTACACTCATTTTACCAATATTGCTAATAGTTTAGCAAGCTTTACACAAGTTTTTTTCCTAATGTTGAGTAGGTTTGAAAGATTTTTCTCATTTTATCAAAGGAGTATGACCCTTAGGTGATTGTTATAAAAGTTGACAAAAACATTTCTTGCACTTCCACTTAAGCCCTTGGGTGACCTCATGACATGAAATAAAAACTTTCTAGGTGCAGGGATGAGAAGTTGTTTGCAAAAAAGGTAAAAGATAAAAAGAAGGAAGTGATTATTGCCTTGAAGGCTGATTTAACATTCAATTCAAAATCTTCAAGAGGTGATGAGGTAGCTTTAATTAGCCATGGCAAACTTGCAAGTAAAGAGTGGAAAAATAAGAAATAAGCTCAAGCCAAGGAGCAACTTGTATGTCATGAATGTAAGAAGCATAAGCATATCTATCTTGATTGCCTATAGTACCTTAAGAGAGTAGAAAAGATCAGAAGAAGAAAATGCAATTAATTCTTCTTGGAGTGATTTTGATGTGCCTTTGACATGAAATGATGAAAAACAAGGACTCACTTGTCTAATGCTTCTTATAAGTTCTTCTTCTCAATAAGATCATGAAGAACAATATATAAAAGTGTTTCTTAAATATGAAAAGTTGGCTAATAAATATAAGAGGTTGAAAGATGATCATGCTAGTTATTTATATTTATGTGAATCTTTGAATGAGACTCATGCTAGCTATTTACAAGTTTGGAAAAATATATTAGATGTGCTTGAAAGTTCAATCATTCTTCCAAAATAACATCTAAATTAAATGAGTTTAAGAAGATTCATTACCATTATTATTTATCACAACATAGAAATTATCTTTTGAGGACAAATTCTTATTTAGTGACATCTTAATTTAGCACACTAAATACCATTATTGTTTGAAATTCGAATATATTTTTGCTTATTATAGGATTAAAATTAATGTTTATTATAAATTTTAAAAATATGAATGAGTAAGGAAAAGTAGTGCAATGGTATTTGATTCTAAATCAAATGGACCCAAAATGGTTTGGATCCCTAAATATAACCACAAGTTAATTTTGCAAGGATGCCTCCTTAATGGGATTAAGGAGAACATGAGGTACTTGGATAGTGGATGTTCTACACATATGAATGGAGATTCTATAATATTCATCTAATTGAAAGCATTTGATGGTGTTCTAGTGACCCTTAGATATAACTCTAAGAAAAAGGTTATTAGTACAATCACTAAAGCTAACTCTTTCACGTTTATTAAAAAGGTTCAATTAGTTCAAAGTTTAAAGTATAATTTTCTTATCATAAGTTAATTATGTGATTTTCATTAACTTTGATTATAAATGATTTGTAATTAATAATAATAATAATAAACCTCTTATTATATCTTATAGGAAAAATGAATACTTATATTTTAGATTTAAAGGCTATAGAAGCTAGTAGTTTAAAGTGTCTTACTTCTTAACTTAATGATGCCTATCTTTAGCATAAAAGATTGTGCCATATTAACACCTCAACCCTTAAGAAAATTGTTGGATATGACTTAGAAATGGTCCAATTTATAATGGAAAGACAAAAATATTTGTGGCTCATGTCAAAATCTCAAAGAATCTAAATCATCCTTCAAACCAAAAAATGATATTTTAACAAGAAGTCCCTTAGAATTGCTTCACTTAAATTTGCTTTGGTCTTATCCAATCTCAAAGTCTTGGAGGAAAGAAAAATGGAATTGTAATTTTTTGTGTTTACTTTAAGTACACTTAGGTATTATGCATTAAGAAAAAGAGTAAGACATTTGAAAGATTCAAATAATTGATTATAAAACTACAAAAGAAACATGATGTTTCAATTGTGTCTATTAGCAATGGCCATGGTGGTGAGTATAAGAATTAGTATTTTATTGAGTATTATAATGATTTTGATATAACTCATACATTGTTTTCACTTAAGACAGAGTAGGTTAATAAAAAGAAAAAAATAGACATTATTAAATATGGCTAGGTATATATTTAAAGAATATCATGTACTTAAACACTTTTAACTAAAAGTAATTAATATTGCATATTATGTTAGTAATTGGGTCTTTACTCCTATTCTTTAGATCCTTATTAGCTTTTGTATAATAGAAAACTTAAAATTTCTTACTTACTTCTCTTTGGATGAAAGTGTTATATTCTCAATGCTAAAAGGAGTGAGTAAGATAAATTTGATACCAAATCAAAGGAGGTATATGTCTAGAATATTCAAAAACTAATAAGGCATATAGAGTGCACAATAAAAAGATTCATGCTATAAAAGAATCAATATATGTGATATTTGATGAGACCACCTTTATTGAAGCTAGAGAGTTGAATAGGCAAAGATCATATTGTAGAATTTGATAAATTAAGCATTGGAGATGAAACACTAAATGATAAAAAAAAGGTAAAATTAGAGAGGTCATAAATAGACAATGTCTTAAAGAATAGAAATACATTAAGGATCATCTTAGAGATCTTATCATAAGTGATGTACCTAAAGGTGTTAAAGTAATGACGAACACAAACCATATAAACTTTATATCTAGTTATGAGCCATGACTATTAATGAAGCACTACATGACATGTTTTGGTTAACATGTATTAATAAAGGCCTCAAAATCAATTATAAATTGATACTCAATAGATTTATAAATGCAAATTGGGTGAAAAAGTATAGTTGTGAGATATAAATCTAAGTTAATTACAAAATGTTATAATCAAGTTGAAGGAATTGATGTTTATAAGACTTCCATGCTAATAACAAGATTAGACGCTTTTACAATATTTTTTATCTTATTCTTATTTTAAAGGATTTAAGCTTTATCAAAAGGATGTAAAAAGTGCCTTCTTGAATAAATATATCAATGAAGAAGTATATATAGAACAACTATTAAGATTTGAAGTGCATGATAATCTAAATCACATATATAAATTGAACGTATTCGATCTAAAACAAGCTCCTAGGACATTGTATGATAAATTATACAACTTTCTCATCTTCAATAGTTTTGTGAATACTAACCCCACCCTACCCTACTCTCTTTATTAGAAACATTAAAGAAACTCAACTAGTATGTCAAATATTTGTTGATGACATTGTGTTTGGATAACTAATGATACAATATGTAAAAAATTTATCAATTTAATGAAAAATGAATTTTAGATAAATTTGATGAAAGAATTGACCTTCTTTCTTATACTTTAAGTTAAAAAAATTGAAACTAATATATTTATATCACAAACCAAATATATGCTAAAGTTTTTAAAGAAATTTGAACTTGAGAATATGAGATCTAAGAATGGTTAAATGTCTAAAAATATATTATTAGATAAGGATGATTTTGGAAAAACTTAGATGCCATGTTATGTAGGAGCATGATAAAGTCACTACTCTAACTTTTAGTTTAAAACCATATAGTGTTTAATGTCTGTATTTGTGCTAGATTCCAAGAAAATCTGAAGGAATCTCACTTTTAAACTATTAAGAACATCTTTAAGTATCTTATTTGAACCAAAACACTAGGACTTTGGTACACATGGTGTGAGGTAGGATTTGACAAAATTGCTTATAAGGATGGTAATTTTGTTGAAAGTAGAACATATAAAAAAGCATATTCAACACATGTCAACTACTTAGACACTCATTTATTTCTTGGTTCAATTGCAAACAAATTTTTGTAGCTTTATTCATTATAAAATTCTAGTATATTGTAGTTGGATAATTTTGTGATTCAATTTTTATAGATCAGACAACAACTAAAGGATTATAGACTTCAATTTCAAGCTTCATGTCCAATTCAGTTTGATAATGCTAGTGTTATTTTCTTGACCAAAAATCCAATTCAACATTTCCAAACCAAACACATTGATATAAGATATCATTTCATTTGAGAGCAAGATATCCAAAGTTGTTTCATTAATATTTGACATATCTAATGCATAGATTACTTACATTTTTACTAAACCATTATCATCATAAACTTTTATCTAAATCATAATTACTTCAGAGATTATTAACCCTTTTGAGTGATAATAAAAAGGGGAAGAAGAAGGTGCTCAAATTGAGGAGGATTTATTTCACACTTCATTGATATGCTCATGTACATATGTTTTCATATTGCTTCACTTATAATATTTATTGTCATTATCAAAAGGAATAGATTATTAACTCCATACTCTCACGTGATTATTTGATGATAATAAAATCGAACACTCTTAATTATTAATTTTTGCTTTATATGTGTGTTAATTAAGATAAGCAAAGAAGAATGATAATGGCTAACAACTTTTACAATTAATTAACCATGGTGGTTCTTACTCTTGATAATGTGGTGACCACTTAGAAAATCTTATTTTACTTATTATGATAGAATGTCAAAACTTCTATTAATATTCTTATGGCACATATGATCATGCATCATCTTAAATATCAAATCTATCTTTCACTAAAAATCATACATGTTAAGTTGATCTTATTTATAAAAAATTAGTTTTCACAAAATAATAACTTGATTCACTTTTACACTATGGTTTGCATTAACAAAGATCATATTTTTCGGCTTAATTAAGTAACAATTATAAAGAGAACTAATTAAGTTTAAAATGATAGAAATTGTGCTAATTGCATAGTTTGATATTATTATTATACAAGACATATATATGAATATACTTATAGGACAGTTAATCTAAATATGCAATTAGTTCCATAGTTTGAATTGTCATTTAATTGTATGATATGATATCTATTATCATACAATATAAGCTAGATTTTTGGATTAACTATATTAAGAGATGGACAAATAGAGATTTGTATGGTATAATACAAGGGTATCATACAAGTATAATATGCATGAGAGTTGAGTAACGTAAGCAAAAAAGAGCTAAAAACTTTCATGTAATAATATATATAGCTATTGTATAATACGATCATTCACAGCCAAACAATTTAATTGAAACAAAAACCAAAGAGTTCATATAGTACAATATATGTGTATCATGTAGTTTGATCGTTTAGTAAACTAATCAACTTAAGTAAAATGAAAACAAAAGTATTTCATACAATATAATATATATGTATCATATAATATAATTATTTTATAAAATTAACAACCTAAGGGAAATAAAAACTAGAGAGTTTTATATAATACAATGTAGCCCATTATATAAATATGATTATGCTTTGATGAATGACTGAGCATAGGAAGAATAGAATTAGAGAATTTTATATAGTACAATATGCATATGTCAGATAGTGTTATCATTCATAGGAACTAAGAATACTGAGAGAGAGAATTATCAAACAATGTGATCAATAGGAGATTAGTTCATTTAGTGGTATTACATAGTATAATCTATTTGATCATACAATATGAACAGAAGTAAATTCATATAATAACCATCTAATCACCTCAAAAATAAAAGATATTAGTCATTAAATAACTATGATGATTGCCTTAAGAAGTTCATTAAGCATTCTTTCACTATAAATAGATCCTTAAAATACTTTAAAAAAAGTTAATGAGATTTTATATATTGATTTTCAAATCTAAGAGTTATTTGTGCTTTAGCTATTAACTTTCTCTTCACTTCTACAATTCAATAGAGTGGATGCAAAATGCTTGTTCAAAAGCAGTTTTCAAATGCTTCTTCATCTTTAATTTGATTAATTCATCTAGTAACATTTTTTCTTGTTTCATTTTCATATTGATTTTGTGACTTGAAAATTTGATAAAGGTTATAGGTTGCTTTATAAAGCCATCATATTTACTTTCTTACCATCCTTGCAATTGACTAATCTAAAATTTGGTTGCTATTGGCTCCTTTGGGTCTTCCATTAGTCCATTGTGAATCATCTTTATTAGTGTATTCATGTATCAGTCATTTAACGAAAGGCATTTAGTGGAGTAATCCTTGTCACTAGACTAGGAGTATATATTTATCCAAGTTTGGATTAAACCACCTAAAAAACTTAACATTATTTTGTTTATAACATTTTCAAGATTTAAGGTTTCAAAATAATTACAAGCCTTTTTTAAAAAAAATAATTCATTCCTTCTTGTTGCTCGACTATTCTTATATAGGAAACCCCTTCATATGCTCTAAGGTTTTTAAATAATTTATATCAATAAATCAAATCAAATGAAAATATAAGATAAGTGTAAACTAAAGAATAAGAACTTTGATATAAAATTTGAAAAGTTTTAAAATCTTTGAATCAAAACTTAAGTAATTCTCCAAGTTAGTCTCTGGAGTTGTTAGAAATCATAACCCATCAATTATTATTTAAACTTAAGAACTATATTTGACATGGAAAGGTTAGCTGTTAAAATTGATGATTTGTTATACTTTGATCAGACAATCCAATAAAGTTGCCTTTAAGGTATTAGATAGTTTGATCATCATGATGCATGAGTTGAAAAAGACCTCCCCAATTAGAAAATTTGACCTCGTCGAAAAAGGTTATGGCATATTAAAGGATAATGGAATCATCCTATTATAATTGGAAGTAACATACATTTTAAAGTGGTCTAATAACCTTATTAGATGGGGTGATCCAAACATCAGATGATTGGTCTAACAAATATGAAGCTATAATATGATATTTATTGTTCTATTCTTCCTTATTTTTTGTGAACTTCCATTGGGGTGATTTGCTAATATTTATGGAGGATCATATTTCTACTATTGCTTAAAATAAAAGTGTTTTTATGTGCTTTCAATCCATTGCTTGGACCATCTTATTGCAAGATTAAATGGTTGATCTAATTAGCACATGGTCATAATTCAATCTTACAATCATACCAACCAATCCCATGTCCAAGAAAATGTTGTATGACTCATGGATTGAAGATGGAGTTGAGAATTAAAGTAATGATAATAATAGTGAGATTAGGCCAACATCGAGGAGGGGGATGAATTTGGATTGCAACACAGTTAGAAAGAAGAAAAGTATTTCCTTTTTTGAGGAAACCTTCTTTTTTTAGCACCTCACAAAACCTTCTCATTCAAGTAATGCCAATATCAAAAATCCCTTTTTTAATTTTGTAACAAATGCTTAAAATAGATCATAAAGAATGTCTTAATTGAAATTGTAAAGAGAAAACATACCCATGAACCAAAAAATTAATAAAATAATGAAAATGAGAATGCACTAGAAGATGTATAAAAATAAAATAAGAAATATACTTAGATCATGTAAATGGCTCATTACAACATCATATTAATTTAAACTCTTTAAACACTCAATGAAGACATTTTTACATGCATTTGGCTCTAATTTTATACCAAATTAGTTTTGGATAAAGTCAACTCTAATAAATTGTGTTTATAATTAACCTTTTGATACAACTTGTTATAACACACACACATTCTCCATCTCTAGTAAACATTGTGTCTATGTTTGGTTGACCCACTACATGGTCTACATTAGCATTCATGAAGCTTATAGTCTAATCACATGTCTACCTTGTTGCTATGTAAATCTCCTCTTGCACCATTATTGATGTCACCTCTTTGGCTTCCACCACTCAGATTGTGCCAAATGCACCTACTCACATATTCTCGCTTAAATCATATTGACCATACCCTTTGCAACCCACTGCATCTCATTTAGAATCTCATTGTAAAACCACCTAGAATCATGGCCTCCCTAATCCCACATATAAGATCTCGATAAATATTGTCACCACACTTAGACAATGCTAAATTGACTAATGTGAGCGCTTTGGTGATACTCCTCTCCACTATCATTTCCAAATCTTCATCACAATCCCTCTTACTCTTAACTCTCATCATTAGTCAATGGCCTTAGTTCCTTAATCCTTGCCCACTCATTTAGATCTAATTCACCATAACTTAATTTGATGCTTCTATAATTTTCTATTTCTCCATCTACTTTATTGTCTATATATATATATATATGTGTGTGTGTGTGTGTGTGTGTGTGTATTTATATGTATGTATGTATGTATATATAAATATATGTCTTTATCCTCATTTGATAGAACATGGTCTAAATATTTTTTTGAGTGTGGACTTAGTATTTTTTTGGGAAATTATTATATGTATTTTGTATGAGTATATTTTTAAGCATATAAATGCCCACTAAAAATCTCATAGGTGTTTGTTGTTAGGTAGAGATACCCATAAATAGGTTTTATCATAATACATGTGTTAAGGAGAGCTTAGTTAAAGGCATCTGCAACCTTTTGTGCTCTTAATCATGCTTTTAACATTTTGAATAGGACTTAGGCAACTCTAAATTTCCTGCTAGGGTATCTTAATCTCACTATATTGAGATATTGTTCTCTTTAATCATCCCATCTTGACCCAAGTGAGTTTTAATCTTCACACAATAGTCCTCAATTTCTTACCCATCCCAACATTACTCTCACCCAAGCATACTTAAACATGGGCTTGTTATGAGAAACAATACGACTTTGCCTATAGAAGATACCTTGACATTCTACGACCATTGTATCTCATATACAGATTGGGATTTTTTTCTTAGTAGCTAATGTGAAACAACTCATCCTTACACCCTTAAAAGGCTCCATCTTTTGTCTAGTAATTCCTCTCTTATGACATCACATAGCATCTACTCCTTACCCTCGTTGGATGTTATAAGTCCACTAGCTTTGTCTTGGTTTCTTCTCAAACCATAACTGACTAATTGAGGAGTCAGATCAAATACCAAATTATAATATCTTAGTTTACTATATTGAGATATTATCCCTTTAGGTTTCTTCATCCTAACCCCAATAGGTTTTGTACTTCATAAAAAGATCATTTCACTTGGTTATCAATCTTAACACTACTCCAACTTATTCAATAATGGAGTTCTCATGAGATGTAATACAAGTTCTCCTATAAAAAAATGCCTTGATATGTTAATACTATAGTATCTTATATATAGATTAATATTTCTCCCTTAGTAACTATTGTAGAACAACTCATCTCTTCACCCTTATAAACTTTACATAAGTCCTTATTTAATGATTCTTATCTTAAGGCATCACATAGCATCCAGTCTCTATTCTCTTTAGGTGTTATACAAAGGGCGGAGATGGTCACCTAAAAATGGTTGAGCATGTTTAGGATAACTAGATAGCCTTAAAAACATCCTTGGCATACTAGCTTAACCACACTTAAAAGCGTGGCCCACTAGTCTTGTTTGACTAGTGCATTGTTAACCTTCCTTTTAGGTTTGACATGGGCAAGGATTGAACATGTGCCATTATGCATGAAGAAGGTTGTGTCAAACCATAAATTAAGAGGGAATTAGCAATTATTTTCTCATATTTTTTCTTCTTAATAATATTTAAACATCTATTTAGAAAAATTGGGGCTTTTGTTGGTAAAACTTGATAGGAAAATAATGAGAAGTATTTATTACAATTTGTAAGAGGTTCAACATAGTGGGTGCATTATCAGTTGTCATTTCTAAGGTAAAGGTATCATACGTTGTCCATGAGGTAAAAATTTACCATTACTACCTTAAAGATGTATACATTAAAAATGCATACCATGTTAATGAATTATGATTTTAAATAATGATATTAATATTTATAAATAAAAGCTTTAATTTTTTAATCATTCTTAATGATATATTTATGCAAATTCATGACTCAAACATAATGTTTATCATTTTGGGTGTCAATACAACTTGAAATATATTGAAATACTGAGATGAAATAGAGATCTCTTTTTTCATAATATAATAATAATAATATAAATGTGATCCCTTTTTTCTTAATTTTTTAAAAACATTGAGATGAAGTAGAGACAAAAACAAAGTAATAAAAATAGTTTCTACTACTACAATTTCATTAAGACAAGGGAATTAAGTGGAAAGAAAAAAAAACCTAACAAGACATAAATTTATATATAATTATAATAATCTAATACATTAAGGATCATGGAAAATATAAATTAATCTATTTGAATTAAACTTTAAAATATGACTTGTATTGAAATTTTGTAAACATTAGTCAGATGCACTAAGTATATGGATCACTAAATTTTAAATTCTGAGAATGTTCATGCCTTAAGAATCTTGCTTGCACTTCCATAGAATTTTCCAAGCCAAACTTGATCTTTTCCTTTCCTCTTCTTATTCGACAGCTTAAAGCCTAAACGAATTTCCTAATTTTCCTCTCTTTAGATTTGGCTCAAACTTTTTCTCCCACAAATCCCTCCCTCAATAGTAAAGACTCATTTAAATAGCTTCTAAAAAAACAATTAAACTTCCCATAATAGTTCCTTTTCTTTCGTATTCAAAAAATCACCCAATCAGGCATTTCTCTCAAAACAAATGGCTTCAAAGGAGTAGTGGTTTTCCCTTTTCCTAACACCTTAACTCCTCATTCTATCATTTATGTCACCAATGATTAGACTAAGGCTAACATTTTGTATGTTTCTTCATTGAGGGTTGTTTAGGTTTAAGGATTTTAAAAAAATTAAAATTTTAAATTAAATTTTCTTGAATTTTTTAATCTAATCAAATTTAAAATTTTTTTTGATTATTTTTAAAGTAAACTACCCTTGAACTCCAAAACCTATAAAACTGTTGTAATTTTTTATGTCACTCCATATTTTTAATAATTTTTCTTTATATAATCATATAAATATTAATTAAATATTATTTTGTAGAAGTTTGATAATGATTGATGAACATCTAATTTTTACAAAAATTATATAATTGGACTCTTAATAAAATGCATTATTTATCATAATTTTTTTTTCAACATTTTCCAACAACCTTAGACAATTTAATAAATTCCCTTTGTTAAAAAGCATATAAATTAAATATTAATATTTTTTCTTATATTTTATGATCAATTCAAATCCAAAATTTCATGAAACTTGGATCATTAGGATTATAATAATTTGTATATCACTATTTTAAGTTCTCCCTTCTTTCTGAATTCATAATTATTCTTAAATAATTGTCACTAATTATGTTACTATATATTATTCATTAAATTTAATATTCATTTAATAAAATTTTAATTTAATAAATTTACATACCGCAAATGATGATAATTATTTCTCTTCTCTTATAGGCTCAATCATCCTAAAATTTGATAAATATGATTATTAAATACATTTTTCAAAATAATTTTTTTATTAAATAATTATCTCATAGCTTTTAGGATGCTACACATATAGCAACTAATGGGTTATCTATCATGTTGTTCTTGTAATTAAGTGCACTCATAAGGATTGTATCTTTACCATTGTAGACTCTTTTTTAGACAACCTATAATATTAATACCCTTTAGGTTTCTCTCTTTATTCCATGAGGTTTTTCATATATAACTCATTTTATAGATAATGGGAACAGTAATCATATTGTATCATCTCATGTTTTAAGAAAATCTTCTTTGCCTTTTTTATTACTATTATTTATTTTCTTTGTCCAATACATTCATATATTGGCTACTTTTACCATAAGTAATATGAATTTTATAATGTAACAGGTACATTGTTGGTCCATGATACACTTACGAGAGGAGGATGAATTGGGTTTGTAAAGCATTTTGGAAATAACAATTTTTAATGCTAAGATAAACTTTGAATTGCAATAAGTTCTATCACACATTGTAGCAATAAAATATGTAAAAAGAAAGTATACACAATGAAAGGACACAATATTTTATTTTATATAGTTTAGTTCTTACCTAATAAACCTATATTCACCTCCAATCTAATTGAACTTAAGTCTACTCCTTTCTTTCACTCCTTCTCCATAGCTAATAGAGAAAGTATTACAACATTTGTCTTTTTTCTTAAGGCTTAAACATGAAATCTTCAATATTATTTTAAGGCTCAAACATAACCTAATTTTCTACAACACTCAAATATAACCTAGTTTTTTTTTTATAAGGGTCAAACTTAGCCTCATCAATTTTTTTCCAAGCTCAATCATAACCTCATTTGATTTTTTACGAAGCATAAACCTAACCTTATTTGGGTCTTTTCAAGCCTCAAACGTAATGTGAAGCTTTTCCAAGGCTAAAAATCAACCTCTCTTGGTCTTTTTAAGGCATAAATCAAACCTTTCTTAGGTCCTTTTATGGCTCAACCCAAACATTTACAAATCTCTCAAACAAGACAAAACATCTCACGAGCTCTTCCTTAGAGCAAGGTTACATATATTTCCAATATTAAATTTCTTATGGTTCAAGGGAAATGCATGAATGCTAAAAGCAAATCTTACAACTCTTTTGAAGCAAAAATGACTACAGAGCTTATGCTCAAGACTTTGTCAACATTACAAAGCAAGGCTCTAGTAGGTTTGAAAGATGATTGTATATGTATGTAGACATAAAGTTGTTTGTGTCACATATTGAGTAATTGTGAGCAAATTTTCCAATGTACGAAATTATTCTCTATGCTAAGTGGCCTAATGATGTTATTTATAGAGCTTTAAATTGGTTAATCACTTCTTAAATTTATTCTAAGCTTTGCCACTTGTCAATTGATAATTTATCACATTAGGATTGCTTAAAACATCATTAAGAAAGTTTTGAAATGGCTAGAGAAAAAATAGCTTTAGAAAATCAATAAAATTTAACTAGCCATTAACCTCCAATAAGAACTAGATGTACTATATATTATTGTTAAAATACAAAGAACAAATTATTATTTTAAGTAATTCTACTCAACATACGTTATGCCCCACCTTGAGTATCATGCATTTTTTTTAATCATGTTTCATGTGTTAATTTATACATATTGTACATCGTTGTCAAAATTGTGCACTTCTGACTAAATGTGGTTCATGTATCACACATCAGTTTAATGAGCCATGTAAGATTCTTATCTAATGCTTTCACCCTCCACATACCATGCATCTCTAGTAATGTACCTTATATTTATGAATGACATACATATTTTTAAGATTGATATATCATATGTCATATACAAATTTTATATTTCAAATTTCTCTTAAGTGATTATTTGTATGTTTTTTAAAATTAAAACCAAAGGCATACTTTTTAACCATTTTAAAATCAGGTAAGCATGAAGAATGTAGTTTGAGCCATATGGAAAGATCATTTTACAATTTGAATCTCAAAATTTTACGCATGCATTGATCTTTCCTCAGTAACATTTTCTAGCTTGCTCTTAGCTATCAATTCATCTTGTAGAGAATCTTTATGCTTCTTCTTGAAATCTCCTACTTAAGCTCTTATCTTGAATTATGCTCAATGAACCAAACCTTGAGCTAAATCTCCTTATGGACTTGTATAGTTCACTTGAGCTCATTAAATATGCTTCTTGAAGTGCTTTGAAGTTAAACTTGATCACCTATCTTATTTGAACTTGACTATATTAGATGATTAATTAGTTCATTACCTAAATTAAGTTATTATCATCAAAAGACAAGCTTGAGCTACCATACATCAAATAGATGCTCAATCAAGCAAATAGCTCAATTCATAAATTTCCATTCATATCATAAAAATAAGTATAATTACATTATATCAATTAATAATTGAATGCATGGTTAAAGAAAAGCAGGCTCGTCTTATTTTTTATTGTAATAATCACTTCTTTTTATTTACTTTATTAGGGTTTCCTAAAATTCTACACAATTACTTCTTATTAGATTTATTTTCATGCATATACCATGCTTATGTTTATTTTTCACATCTTCTATAGTGTTTAACAAGTATAATTATATTGATTGGATCACCCTTTGTTCTTATAGATTTAATATATTCTTTTTTGTTAGAGCATTTGTTGGTCCATTAGCTTATCTAATCCAAGTGATCAAACCATTTGATCTACATCTTTTTCCTCTTTAAGCCTTAATTAGACGACTAGTTCCCTCTATTGGACTATCTAATAGGTATCTAATCCCTCATTAGATGTCTAACTATTTGGTCACCTTCAACAGTGACTTCAACTGTTTCCCAATTAAATATTGGATTGTTTGATCATTCAATCAAATAGTATAATTCACAAGTAAAACTTCAAGTTTCCAAACTTGAGAATTCCAACTCCTATTCTAATTCATCTCCTTAATTTTCCTAAATCACTAAGGTTGAATTTATTCATACCAAGGCCACTTATAAAACCCAATGCATACTCTAAAAGATTTAATTCTATCAAATTGATAAAATATTGAATTTAATTTGTGAAAAAAATGATACCTTGCCTCTTTACAATTTCTCACCAAATCCCTTACAAAAATCCAATCCTAACATTTTTTAGTTTTTACAATGATCCTCTTATATTTTTATCATAATAGGTGTAGCCTTTCAATTAGGATTCCTTCTCTTCACAAATGTGACTCTCCTTAGCCAATGATTCAAGGGTTTAGAAGTTAGAAAATTTTAATTTATGAATTACTATCAAAGGATTTAAACTTTTTTTTTATTAATACCTTATTAAAAATTATAGTTTTTTATTTTAACCATTCTAATTAATTTCCAAACTTTGCCAAAAAAATTTCTAAAATTATTTATTTCTCTAATTATTTTCTTTTGTGCAATTTTCATACTTTTTTTTACCTTATTTGATATTTTAAATAATTTTAATTATGTTTATCTCACTTCTTTAAGATTCATCCCACACCATGGTCACTATGACCATTACTAAATCATAAGCTTATATAAAAAAATAAAATTAAATTAAGAAGTATAAATTGAATTCATCTACATATCTTTGTGATGTTAAAAATTCCTCTTTACAAGAATTTTATCTTTGAAATTCAAAATAAGTCTTGACACATTTTGTACATCTCTTCTTTCTAATTCTCAAGTGGCTTTCTTTATTGCCTGATTAGCCCATAAAAACTTTAATTATAGGAGTAATCTCTTTCCTTATTTATTTGATTTCCCTTACCATATTCGTTTACTAGTCTTTCCTTATAACACAAATCTAGTTGTACCTTCATGATACTTAGATCATACTTCACATGGGTAAGATCAATAGCATATTTTCTTAAAGAAGATATATGAATTCCATATATACTCCAAATTTTAAAAGGTTATCCCATATACAACATCACCAATCTTTTCAATGATTTAAAAGGGTCTAATGTACTTTGGTTTGAACTTTCCCTTTTTTCCAAATCTTGTAACTCCTTTTATATGACTAACTTTGATATATTTGTTTTCTAGAATTCAACTTTCTTATACTTTGTATCAAATTATTTTTTCTTGTAATATTGTTTTTTTTCTCTCCCTATGATTTTTGTACTTATAGTTTAAAAAATCAATTTTGGTCATTCTAATGATTTTTCTAATTTCTCATACTAATGTAATGGTTATTGTCATTTTCTTCTAAACAATATCTCATAAGATGCCATTCTTGTACTTGTTTGATAGCAACTATTGGTGAAGTGACTTACAAGCTAACATTACCTTCGATTATAATAAGAATATACAATGTATTTCATATATCATCATTAAAAATATATATGATAAATACTAGACATATCACGAAATATGATCTAACTATTATGAAAGTTTAGCCAAACTTAAAGTTTTGAAGAAAAACTATTAAAATTTTAGCTATGTGAAGAAATTAAGGAATAAGGAAATTCCTATAGTCAAAATTTTATGGTAGAACAAAATAAAAAGAAAAATTACATAGGAAACGAAAAAAGAATTAGAAAGAAGTAACCTCAATTATTTTAAATTTCAAAGATAAAATTTTATGGAGAAATTTGTAACATTTGAGAGATACAACTTTTATTTAATTAATATTTATGGAGAAAATTATATTAACTAGTAATAAAATGAGGGACATCTACTATTATCATTAACATAAGAAATTTGATTAAAATAATTTTATGAAATTAGGTAATTTTTATTAACTATAAATATTTTTTGTAAAAAATCATATATCTTTAAAAAAAAGGTCACAAGTCTTGAAGAGAGAGATAAATGTTAAATAATGAAGATCATATTATTAAGAAAATAATAATAATAAAATTTTGTGAAATTTAGATTTGAATTGACAAAAAGGCCAAAGTTAGAGAAAAATGTGATTATCAATATTTTAAAAATGAAAACATTGTTAAGTTTTTGGATGATGTCAAAACAATTGGAAACAATTATTAAAAATAACATACCTTATTCAAAGTCTAAAGGTATAAATTTTGTGAATATTTGACATGTCTTGGAGGTGTGCACTTATGGGGAAGATATTATTTATACAATTTTTAGAAAAAAATTATTAAAAATATTAATTAACAAAAATTATGAAACTTTTATAAATTATAGAGTTTAATGGGAAGTGTATTTTAAAAATAAAAAATTTGATAGTTATTTGGATAGAAAAATTTGGAAAATTAAAATTTCCTTATGATTTTAATTCTAGTTTTGTTAAATCCTAATTTTCTAAACCTTAATGCGTGAAGGTCAAAACAAAGAACTCTAAAAAGGGAAAGCGTGCAAAATGTTAAATAAGAGTGAAACATTAGGAATTAAGAAGAGAGATGTTATTACTAAAGTTTGGAAGAGGTTTTCCATTGTTTGTGAAGAAGAGGAGGAAAAAACAATCACAGACTCAAACGACACATTGAATAGCTATAAAAATGGACTTTTGTCTAGCAACGTGATTTTTAGTTTAATACTGAGGAAACATCGGAGAGCAAGGATCAATTTACAAGCACCATATAAGTTAGAAGAGGGGAAGTGGGAGTTGTATAATGCATTTTTTTATCTATTTAAAAATAAAAAGTTGAGATGATAATAAAAAATTGTTTGAAGCTCTAAAATTTGAAAAACTTCTAACAATGCTTTTATTATTTTTATTACACATTGCCATCATAAATCAACACAACCTAACGAGTTATGTCCACAATACAAATTTATCAAGCTAATCAGAGTCTATAGCATAAAAATGAGAACACAACCTACTAAGAAGGAATAAGGGTGACATAAAAATCATGATAGTTTAGAAACATCACAACAAAAACCAAACACATAATAAATAGTTGTTACACAATAAAAAAATCTGCAAACTAATGCTATTACAAACTTTAATAATAAGATCCAATTGTTCTCACATGCAAACAATATCACTTAAACTCATAAATTATAACAAGATCTCACTTAGGGCCCTATAATATTATCTAAAAATTCTCAACTCTATATTAGAATATTGCCTAATAAAATAAGTGAAAAATGAGCTTAATATACTTAGTAGATAAACATTGATCCACATGTAATAAAGTAATATAAAGAGCAAATAAAATAATTGAGTAATAAATAGAATAATAAATAAAATAATGTACGATTATTTATAAAAAAATATAATATTAATACGTATATGACTATATAAAATACTCATAACATACCTTACTTTTCTTTCTTTTCATATTCACTTTCCTTTCCTTTCATATTAACTTTTATTATTATTTCTTTATTTTGTTTCTTTTTTAGATATTCATTTTTTTAAGCCTAGACTTTTTTATGACCTATTTTTTGGTACATAAGGATCCCATATCACATCTCATCATCACAGTCTCGATACTCAAACATGTCAAGTTCTTATCTTTGAGCACCCACGATACCTAGAAGTGAAAATATCATCTCATCATCTCTATTATTGCCCCTAAAAGAAAGACACAATCTGACAAGTTGGAGCTCCATCTTTGAATGCCAATAACACTTAGAAATAAAGTATCTTATCTCATCACAATTAGTCTCATGCCCTATGAGTGATGTATATCACATATCTGATATCTCATATCTCATATCTATTAAGTCATTATCTAATAGTTTCATTTTTTTATAATTATAATAACCTCTTTTGTTGTTTCTTTTATTTGGTCATATCATATATCTGATTTATAAGTCATATATTTCATATTTATTATATATATATATATATCATCAATTAAAATAACTATAGTAAAATTAAAACATATGTAAGAAAAGTTATATCATGCATGTAAATGCTCATACAACCAAACAAATTATAATAAAAATAAGGATTCTTTTAACAACCTACTAACATTATAGTTAAATTGGTTTGCTTACCTAATATCTTTAAGAAGTATTTTCCATCACCTTTCCTTTTATTTTATCGATTCTCATTTTTTGCATAATTCACATTAATTCATATCAATAACAAATTAATTGATATTAAAAAGCACTTTCAAAAGCTCTTCCAAATATTAACAAACTCTCTCTTTCATAATTCTACCTTCAGATCTTATGGCACAACATACCCTATTGTACACTATGGTCATGGCCTTACCAAGGTCAAGCTACTGCATTACATTAATTATACATATCTTATATCCCTATTATATAAGTACAATCTATGATAATCATTGAGTTATACCAGAGACCAAATAGATGATTTATACTAAGTTTGTCCATTAACTAATCATACCAGCTTGATTCTAATTTTGTACTTGGATGATCTATGCCTTATCCATATTTCTACCTTCACATCATATAATATGATAGCCATCATATTATATGATCCATATCTTTTATTAATTGAGCTGTGAATCATATAATCAAACTTTATTAAATAATCTTAAACTTATTGTGATTGTTTGATACTAGTTTCGTATTAATACTATCCATAATAGTGGACTGATCGACCAAATAATTAATGATTGTATTTTAAACATTTCTTAATGAATTGTACTAATCTAATTTCATTATCGTACTAGTATAATTCAATGCAAGAGATCCCCATTAATCATATTATTAAGGCCTCACCTCACCATCTTATTAATAAGATGAAAAATTAGATATGACACTCAGTTAAAATATCAAGTGAAGATATTAAATCTTAGGTAAAATCTTATGATGTGACAAAAATCCGCAACATTAACTAAAATAAAACCCAAAAAATAAATTACTAGTATAATATATTCTAGATATATGATGTATAATAATATATACAAAATTCAAACTGATGTTCCATTATAATTTCAATTATTGAAACTATACCAAGCACTTTCCACACTTAAATCTCAAGAAGATAGTTATCTCCCATGATATTAAAATCCTTAAATCTTGATGTAGTGGATGTATTACTTGATATATGACATAATATTAGTATTAATAAAATTTATAGTCTTAATAGATAAATCTAATAAAATAACCAAGTATAAAAAATACTAAAATAAATAAATAATTATGATGAAAAAAATAAAAGTTATACCATAAATCGTGATGATAAACCATATACATAATCTCATACTAGATATAGTATGTACCAAAAGTAATCTAAATAAATGTTAATTTTTCTATTCATTATCATTTTTAATATTTTATATAATTATTATTTCTTAATTTCTTTTGATCAAATCAAATAAAAGAGTATCATAGTCTTATCCATGTTAAAATATTGATGACTTTCACATAAAGAGTATTATGACCCTAATCACATTGAAGTATTGATGACTTTCAAATAGAGTGTTAGAGCCACAATCACACTAAGTTGTTAGCGACTTTTATATAAAGGATATTTTAACTCTAGTCTTACTTAGATGTTGATAGCTTTTACATAGAGGATATCATAACCTCAATTGGCGACTTTTGTATAAAGGGTATTATAGTCTTAACCATATTGAAGTATTGCACATACATGTATTATCACTCTATTATACAAAGTATTACTTTTTATTTTTCTTTATCACTAAGTAACCATGCTAGATTCTTAGATGTCACTTTAATTACATCTCATTCCATCCTTATATTATCATGTAATAAAGAAAATCATAAAAATAAGTTAACTATGTAATTGGTAAAACCATATGATAAGTAAAGCAAAAAAACCCTAAAGATCATATTAAACCATAAATCATATGCATTTTCTATCATAGTAAAATGTAGTCTAAAAGAAAACAAAAACAATTTTATGTAACATCACAAATTACAAATTTATCTACTATTTTGCAAAGTAATTTCTTTGTTTGATCCTCCCCTCCTCTAAATTTCTTATATTAAATATCTACGAAATAGTTAATATATATGTTACAAATGACATGCTCCTTAAATCAATTTATTCATATAATTTGCTTCTTATGTTCTTAGGTTTCTGCCTTATATCATGCTCGTATAATTCCTTAATCATATTGTATAATCCTTTAAATTGTATTATAACAAACCAATATGATCCCATTATCATATAGTATATCCAGTCATATGAATTAATTTTTTATCATAAATCACACAAGTACTATACTTTCATTGTATCATATACTTCTCTCTATTTTCTATTACTTAATCTCTTTGTTTGGTTCAATCTGCAAGTCTTGTAAGAATATTACATAGTATGATACACCATATCATATTATATGTTCACATATGATTCCCTTCTAGTTTAGCCTATTTTTTATGATCACCTAGTACAATTCATAAAATTGCATTATATGACCATTGAATGATTTTAATTTTATTTTATTTCATTTTATTTCTTTCTCTCACTGACTTATTGACATCATCCACTGATTATACTAATATGACAAAAAATGTTATCATACGATTCAATTTTGTTAATAAGCTTAACCTTACAAACTTAGCTACTTTTCTTTAAAATCAAATTAATCATATAGTATGATACCCATATCATGTTATAAAATTTACTCATCTTTTCAATAATAATAGTGTTTCTCATACTAGTATAATCCAAAAAATCATATAGTAAGATACCTTCAAAATGCCTATACAATCCATTCATTGTAATTTTATGACTCGTATTCTTGTCGGGTTTTTAATTGATCATACCCAACGATACATATAGCTTATTTTCCCAATCCTCTTAATTTCAGTTCAAGACACCTCCAACTCACCTCATATTGCATACAAACTATTCTAAAAATATTTCTTACTTGAATTTAAATGATTCCATTCTATTGTTTTCTTAAAATCAAAAGAAATTTTATAAGTAATTGCTTAAATGCTTATGTTACTTGTTCTCCTCTACTCGTTGGAAATTGAAACATAATAATGGTGTCTTAATCTCCTTAGATCATCTCCTCTTTATCATTCATGGTAGTCTTAAGTCTCTTGTATTTATAAGAAATTCAATCTTTATTAAATTGTATGCATGTGATCAAATTAAATGTGTGCAAATTAAAATAACTCCCTATATTCAATTATTGTAGTTGTATTTATTTTTAATAAATAATTATTTCCAAAAAAACACTTTTTTGCCACATTAAATGGTCTATAAGTTAAGAAAACCCTAATTGACCAAATTGATATTTTATCCCTTTGATAATTTGTTATTTACAAATATATCATTTATAAAACATATTAGACATAAGCTAATTTTTTTCAAAATTATAAATGTATCATAGCACATCTAATATTTTGATATTTATAAATCTATTTTCTTATAATCAGATTTGACTTAGCCCAAAATTTCTAAAATTTCAAATTCATCCTAATGTATTAGACAATCTAGTACTTATAAATCTACCATATGTTAATCAAATTTGACTTAAACCAAAATTTCAAAAATTAAAAATATACCATGAGTGACTATTTAATAATTATAATTACTACATCTTTAAAAATTTATAAGAAATTCATTATCTTCAAAAATTATAAACTCAATACTATTGAGTATGTTTCAAATTTTTTTTTATGAAATATTCAAACGACATTTTTGACCAAGTTTGAGTTTATGACATACTAATATTCTATGATTATTTTAATATATTTTCATAAATTGACTTGATAAAGTTCAATCATACTTGATTATAATATTTTTTGCTTGATTTTTAGGTTTTTCTTTTTAATCTAAGTTGAAAATTTAGGGTTAATATAATGTTTCCTTACAAAAATTTTGTCCCAAAAATTTAAAATAATTTAATTATAAAACTTAAGACTATTACACACACTCATCATACTTGTCTTATTCACCTTTTGTACGTGCACAATCAATAAACACATATCTTGTGGTACTGGGAATTGGACAGATTATTATTGCATAATCTTCTAATTATCAACTCATACTAATTTTATTATCTCATCATAATGATTTGATTCTCCTGAATTGTTAAGTAAGACAAGTAATCAAATTACATAATTCTTATATTCAATAATAAATATATTATTATACAAGTACAATCAATTTATCACAATAGTGTAATACTTATTAAAGGAAATAAAAAAAATGATAGTAAAATATTGCTAAAAAGTATGTTGTCATGATACGTTTTCTTGTGAAACATGTGAATATCAAGACATTGAAGTATTGTATATTGGTTTTATAAGTTTTAGAAAATAATTAGTAATTCGTGCATAAGGTGCAAAAGAAAAGAAATGTATACTTTGAGGTAATAATTCATCATCAGAAAGACAAATGTTGGCTAATGAATGTTATTAGTAGAAAATATTTTAATAAATTCTAATATAGATTAACATTTATAGGACTTCATGTAAAAGGAGAGATAAAATTTCATTACCTATTATGAAAAAGTTAATAAGTGAACATTTAAGTAGGGTTGGTTGAGGTGAATTAGAATTTAAATCCTTAAAACAATAATGTTAAAAGGAGAATTTGAAATATTCAATTACAAAAAAAAATTACATAAAAATTTTAGGAGAACAAAAATTCAAATGATAAAGGAAAATAAGGTCTAGAAAATGGGATTTGTTTAGTGAATGCATATGAAAAAATATTTTAAATGTCCAGATACATCATAAGGTAGTGAAAGGGTAAGTTTTTTGGTTGAGTTCATAAAGATATATTTGAAACATTTTGTGGCAATTATTTATTATAATAGTAGATGTAATAAATCTAGTTGTGATTGGAATACTATTAAGCATATGAATGAAATGAGATTAAGATAATGTATTGCTAGTGGAAATAAGTAGATACTATGGATAAATTAGGCAATATTTGATTTAGTTTGGTAGTTTAGTTGGAATTATATTAAAAAAATATGCTTAAAACAAGGGGTATTGTGACTATAGAAAGAAAATGTAAGGAACTCAAAAGGAGATCTTATCATATATGATCTATAGGATAAGATGAAAGGAATTACTCGATAGACATTAAATTGAATAATAATTGTGGAATGAAAAAATTTTGGATAGTTTTGTTTAGAATTCACTCAAGAGGAGTAATTTCGATGTAAGATTATTCAAAGAAAACTTTGTTTTCCACATGACTAATAGAAGAAATTGGGAATATGATTTTTCCTGTATTAGTTGGGTGATATTTTTGTGATGAGTTATACTCAAGTGCATTGTAATAAATTCTTTTTTATTGTTTGAATTTTGGAACTTAAATTGAGAAAGGGTATACATGAAATTTGCAATTGATGTTACTAATTTCTTTAAATTAATACAACTTTAGTAATGTAATAAATTCTAAGTGATAGTAAAAATTTATGGAGATTTGATTATTGTAATTAAAAAAAGTAGATCTGATAAATATAATAAAAATGTGATAAGAGAAATATTAAGAGTTTGATTTATGAATAAAGAAGAGTGTGAATGGCTAAAATAATCATGTATAATATAATTAGGGAATGATGCATGATGTAGGTTTCTAAATGCTGGTAAGGTTTTTGGTTAGTGAATATATCAATGTTGTATAAGATGGACTACATGTGATTTTGTGGGAGATTCTATAATTGTATTATATGATACTTTGATAGCTATTTTGAGATGTTTCTTTGCGTTAATTTGCAATGTTATTTCTTATATTAGGGTTTAGAATTCTAAGTTTTGTTGGATATGAATGTTGTATTTGCATAGTTAAGTAATTGTAATGATATGTCGTTATTTACATAAGAAAAAATAAATATTTTTAGGAGAAACTTATCCATTTCATTTCTAAAATTTTATAACCTTTCTAATTAAATTACAATAATACATGATTTTGAAAATGGTTAGAAATTGGTCTTAATTGTCAAAATGCTTCTTAAAACCTTTATAATAATAAAAGATTATTGGAGCAATATGAATATAGGCCTTTTTAGGAGATTGTTTGAAATTCTTGCACACCCTAATGGATCAAAGATAATAATTGATCACCTACACTTATCAAATTAAATTGGCAACCAAAATCTCATTTGTATTGAAAAGGATTAGGCAACCAATATACTCCAAAATATAAGATGGCATGGTGAATTAAGAATTTTAATATTGAATAAGAATCTTATAAAGAGAATTGATGAATTCTATGTCTATAAAAGAATTTACATAAAAGTGGATGGTATGTAAAATTCAATCCTAGTAACCCAAGATTAAGAGAAAAGATAGTTTAATGATAAGAAAATGACAATAAAACTTTGAGCAAAAACATATGCTTTGTATTAAGTTCTTTGAAAGGATTAAATATGAGAATGTAAGATGATGGTATTTAACCTCTTGGGAGACTATGTGGATCAACAAAGGTGTAAGCCAAGTAGTTTACAAATTGATTTTATCATTACAATTAGTAAGAATTTGTGATGTTGAGTATAATTTTCTTTATTGAAAAAATAATATACAATAATTCGTCTCATATGCTTAGATATCTAATAAAAGAGATTATCACTAGCTAGATATTATGATTGTTGTGTTAGAGTATTTTCCCTAATGAGAGTACTCTAAGAAATCAAATTGAGAGAGAAGCTACCTATAAAGTAGAATCAAATGTCATGGATAAATATTCAAAGCTTTTTTAAGTTTCATAATGAAAGTTTTATAAAGTGAGGAGATTGCAATATTGTAAAATTTTGTCTTATAAAATATATTGTAAATGATGAGATTAACCTAAGGTGAATATAAATATGTGTATTGTAATAAAATAAAGTTAATATTTTAAAATTTTTTAGAAAGTGATAAGAATATTAATAATTAGATATATGTTAAAAGACATGCCACATTTCAAAACTATGTAAAAATTTTAAATTAGGCATAGTGTTAGAAAGAGTTCTTTCAAAGGATCTAAAGATATGTAGTTTATAATTTTTTAAGATCTATTATTTTATTATAAATTTATGAAATAAAAATATATTGATTATTTTGGTAATTATATAGGATAAATGTTATATGTGTCATATTATACTTTCTAAGTATCCTAATTTAGATAATCTTATTTCTTTAATTCTTTCTCTCCCAACATAATATTAATAAACCTATTGCATAATATGTTTAATTATACTAAATGCTTCTATAGCAAATCATATCTTTTATAGCCTTTACTAATGGCCCATATATTGTATAATATGATCTATTACTCTACCTTACCCTATTGACTTGCAAGATAATGCACTATACACTAAGTTTGTCGCACAATAAGTTTGGTTCATGATGATTATATGCTACAATTTTGTAGTTTTTTACCTACTCCCAAAATTGACTTATTACTAACCATATCATACTTAAGTATGATGTTTCATACAATCCCTTCCAAAAGGAAATGTAATGCAACTGAAATCAACTCAATTTCATCCTAATCCAATTCTAAACTTAACCAAAGTATACTTATAATATTCTTAACTCATACAATGACACAATATTTCTAACTTTTGCATAAAAATAGATTAAATTTAATGAATTAACACAATTGAGATCCTTACCTCTTTAGCTCCCTTCCACTATTTTATGACTCCAACTTTTTTACTCTCATTTGATTTTTAACAGCAATAATCCAAACCCATTCAATTTTCTTTTTTTGTTCTTAATTTTTGCTTGTGAAAAATATGAAATTCTCCTTTCTTTTTCTATCTTTCCTTTTTAACGAAGAGCTTCTCCTATCTTCTTCTATCTTCTTTCTCTCCTTTTGTCACTATATCCTTTTTCCTCAAACTAAGCTTACCACATCTAATTTCCTAAATAACCTAATTTAATCCTTATCTTCTCTAAGGTAGTAAGGTTTTGAATTGTCAATTTACTTTTTTATCCTTATTAATTGAAAAAATAACATTTATATCTTTTTTTAATATATAATAATTATCTAAACTTTTAAAAAAAAAATACAAATTCACCATTATTTCATTTCTCATGAATATTATTTTTCAATAATATGTTCAAATAAAATTTTTAATTTTTTTTAAAACATAATATACTTATGAAGATAAAAATAATTTAATAATATTTAAAAAAAATTATTTTATTATAATTCTCATAATTACAACCATATTAACTTAATATCAAGATTTATAAGTATTGTATAAATCAAAATTATGAGATTTATACTTTTATATTATTTGTCTGCTTTGTATTATTTTGTTCATCATTTATCAACTTTTTCTTAAGACAGTATTATATATATAATTCAAATATCTCTTCTCTTAAACTTACTTCAAAATAATTAGCCAATCAATCAAATTATCTTTTAACAAATTACACCAAAATATACTTTCTTAGTCATAAGCTTTCACCATTACCTTAGCATTACATTGCATGTACTACTTATTTCTCATTCAATTTCCATTTATTGCAATTTATAATTAGCTTGTGACAACAATCATATTTACTTGTACGTGTGTCATATGATCAATGAGCAAAATAAAGATTGTTCTAATGTTCACATACGATCTATAATAGTCTGCTCATATCTTAATCCTAGGATGTCACTTGCCAATCTAATTCTAACACATGTAATTTGACTAAATTTGATAATTTTGACCTCACTCTAATAGACTAACCAACCTCACTCCATGGTTTCAACAAATTTCTTTGATAGAGTAGCATGCCATAAATATGCATTTTTTCCATGAAGACTCAATATAAATATAACATAACATAAAAGATTTAGATACATAGACATCTTATATAATTCTTAAATTTTAGATAATTTTGCTGTTCCTTTACGTAGTTTGCTAACTTAAAAATTTTGATTTGTAGAATTTTAAATGAACTCAATGTGATCAAACTTAGGTTAGCTTTTTTTTATTAACAATAAACTTTTCAAATAGGATCATTCACTTTAAATTTTTCATTTATTTGACTAATAACCAATGGAGAGTTACTATGTATCATCGTACAATTGACTCCTAATAATCAATGTATCAAGTTCCATAAGTTATCACCTCATACTCTTTTTGGTTGTTAAGTGTGTAAGATGTCAACTTGCAATCAATTATAAGGGTTAATTTAAGAGGAACTAATCTTGCTTTAGCCACATTGGCTTCCATGCTATAGAGAAAGTGCTAACAAACTCCTTTGTAAATTAATAATAAAAGAGATTAATGAAAGGTCAAACCAGTCATAGAAGTATGCCTCCAATTTGTTAGTAAACAAAAGTCATATTTTCTTATTCGATGTAAGTTAATTATTCTTTTGAATTTAGTGATATAACCCTTTGGATCAATAATTTTCTTCTATATTAGTAGTCAAGAAATATACTTAGTTTATGAAAGGTCCTTATTAGTAAATGAACATGATTTTTCATCCAAAACATTTTCCTTCTCATATTGATCCCCATATGAATAAGAATGCTTTGGCAATGTTCACTTAGCTCTTTCTTCAACTTGATACTTAAGTTGATGTCTCGAATTTTCTAAGCAAATGAGTAGTTGGTGTAGGACTTTTGGGTTGGGAAGGTTAAGGAGTTTGCTAGAGATGGAATGTGGGAGACTGTCTAAGTAGTTTAGCTCTTTTATTTAAAAGAAAGTAGGAATACTACATTCACATGAGTATAAGGGATCCTTAAAAGCTTGTAGAATTGAATATAGGCTTGAACATGTGTTTGGTGGGAGTAAGGTGATGATAAAAGTGGAGTTTGAAGTTGTCTATAAGCAAAATGACATTTTATGTTAAAAAAAATGAAGCTGAAGGTGATTTAGTTTAAAGAGTAATTTGTTGATTGTGGGTGTCATTTTAGGTTTCCTTATTGATTACTTTATCAATTAGAATGTCAGGGCTTAATTATTAGCCATTTGCTCATTTCTTTCAACCATTAAACGAAGAAAGTGATTGAATTAGTCTTAAGTTTGAATCCTAATGAGAATATAAAAATAATGACTCAAAAGTTTGTTGCTTTTTTATATCTATTTGATTAAATTTATCGAACTTTGGCCTTAGGTTAAAGATTTAATTAAACATCAATCACAAAATCATATGACAAAGATTTCTTGTGATAAACCTCTAAATAAGAGAAAATCACATTGACAATATTAATAAAGTCTTCATTATGACTAATGTGTTGTAAATGTAATGCATACCTACTCAATTATAATTATTGATATAATATTTCTCTATTATCACAAGTTCACTCTCTTTCCATTTTGAAAGACAAATTATTGATCATAGTTTACAAGTTTCTTTATTATAATTAAAACATGGACTTTTGGTGACTTGATGAGAGTGAAAATAGATTTATAGAGATGTTATCCAATATCATTCAAATATTTAAATGTATATATCAATCTTTTTCTCTAAATATAGAGATATGTATATATATATATATATATATATATATATATATATATATATATATATATATATATATATATATATATATATATATATATATTAATTACTTATTCAAAATTTTCAAAATTTTTGTAAAATTATTAAAAAAATAATAAACTGCTCAAATAAATAGACAATTAAAATTTTCACGATTAATTTAAATTAAGTAATAAAGAAAATGTTCAAAATTTTCTCCCAACCAACTATGTAATTGAGAAAAATTGTTACAACATATTTAAGTTGATTTGATAGTTATGTCTAAAATATCATTAAAAGTTATTTTCAATATAAATAAAGTATAAATATTTTTAAAAAGTTTTTCAGTAAAATAAAATTGTTTTTTAATCTAATTAACCACTTTTTAAAAAAAAAAAAAGGCTAGAATGTTGTTAAAGGATAATGTTTTTTTTTTTTTTTTTTTTCACATGCCCTTTAAAAGAGACTGACGTCAGCATCCTATCAGATTTTAAAACATGTTTAAGTGTCACATCATTTGACAGATAATGGTATCACATTGCAATGCTAATAATATAATCCAGTGGTGTTACATCTAACACATGCACTTACTCTTTGTTTCCATTTGATCTGTCAAATCATATCTAATAAATAATGCCTCAGTGCTTACTTTGGGTATGCTGGTTTTAAATTGAATTTTTCAAAATCTCTCAAAACAAGACAACATTTCTACAGTAGGCAACGAATCTCACATGGGACCCATTTGTCACTAAGTTAAAAAAATTTAATTATTATTAATTATATAAAATTTAATAAAAAGTAAATATATTATTAAATTATTGACTTATTCTCTGAACATATTGACAGTACCCACTATTGATATTGAGATGACTTAGGTGTATCGAGATGTAAATAGTAGCACTCGAGACATGTGATCGTCATGATGGTCTCATGTGCTAACAAAAAGAAGAATGGGATCATGTGCTAAATGATCTGAGCACAAGATATTTGCAACTATGAGGTGACGATTTTTTCACTCACTAAGAGGTCAGAAAAGAAGTGACGTACATGAAATTATAACGGGTAGGTAAACATTTGGACAAGAAAACAAGTCTCAAAATAGTTTTTGTAAAGAATCCCTTTGTGGGTAAGGAAATCCCCAAGTACTTGGATTTTATATCATTCTCAAAGTTTAAACAATAAGTTCGCATTTATGCACTTATTTTGTTTCAAATCTAGCATTCTAATATTAGTGTACCAAATGTGACGATGCTCCAACTAAATGTTTTATGATAACGATAGTTGAAAAAAAACCAAACTTGTATGATATTCATTAACCTTATCAAATAAAAAAATAACAAATTTATAAATGATCAACTTAAACTAAGCTTTTTGACGACAATTTTTATTCTAAAAACAACAATTATGACAACAAAATCTAGTTACCAACTCTTTGATGAGAAATCAACATATTGAATATCCATCAAAAGATTATTCTCCTTTATTCCTATTTGTATCTTTCAACAAGACTTTGTAACACATGCTTGTAATTGCTTGTGGTGTTTTCAACAATTTGAGCTAAAAACACATGTTTGTAAATTGCTTCATGTTTTCATCTCATCGTCTTTCTCATTCCAATGTATTCTGACAACTATAGTTGAAACAAACCAAATGTGTATGAGATTCATTAACCTTCTCAAATATGATAAATGATCAACTTAAACTAGGCTTTATGACAACAATTTATCTTCTGAAAACAACAATTATGACAACAAAAAAGTTCAAACTTGAATTGATATCAACTTTACTCTTCAATTTGCATGACAATAACTTATAATGTCTTCAATGATTTGAACAAAAAGCACGAGTTTGTAATTGTTGCATCATAGAAACAACACCTAAGAAAATGTTGGGTTCGGTTCCTTACCAGGCCTTGCGCATGCTGAAGCTTTCGAAGCAGTTGAATTTTGAAGTCATTGATGTGTGAACAATGATCCATTCAAGACACAAACAAACATGCACTCGTGGTGGTCTCTGAGTTGGATTCCAATAAGAAGCACTGTAATCATCAAAAGGCAGTTTCTTCAGCACGGTTGTGTTGATGTTTGGCCCACTGATATGAGCACCAAACAACTGTGCCTTTCTTTTCAATAAACTAAGAAAGGGAAAGGTTCAGCATTAGAAAGGAGAAATCTGCATTGTATTCCAGTCTCAATTGCTTCAATGACAACACTGATCTCATCAGCACAGGCATCTGCTTTTTAGCTCTTTTTATGGTACTATGAAATTGGATGGCATGATTTGACAAAAGATAAGCCTTGTTAACCATAAGTTAAATGGAATCTTTGAAGTTAATTCAACAATCATTGGATAAAAAGATAAGATTATCTAACAATAAAGAAAGCTTTAGATTAGAGTAAAAAGAAAACACATTTAGACCAACATATCGCTCGTGCTTGAATGAATAATGGAACAATGGCATGTTGTTAAATCAAGTTCATTGATTAAATAAAATCAAATTGTCTTTACTTTGCATGTTAACCAAACAAACCCAAAAAATGTTTCATTTGATTTCAATTCACACAAATATGGCATTAAGTTTAACAACATTAGCTAGATTTTTTGTATTTATTTTTGTTAATTTTTATTGTATTTATTTTTACAATATTTTTTATAGAAATAATTTTATTTTTGTAAAAAACATTTATATTTAAATTTATATAAAACCGTTAATTTTTAGATTAAGAAAAAATGAAAACAAAAATTAAAATGGTATATCGAAATTTTTAGGTGGTTTGGTTCAAACTAAGATCTACGTCCACCCTAACCAAGGTTGGGAAGAATTTTACTGTTAAGAGAGTTATAGCTTAAGGTTTTTCTTTACGATTTATCTCTAACTTATTTGAGATTTTTTCTTACAATTCATCTCCAATTTACTAGTTTTTATGGGTTCAACTATAGCCTAGGTTTTTATGAGCTCAAACCCAACTCGGTTTTTACGAGATTAAATCTAACTTGGGCTTTCGTAAATACCAATCATCCAACCTAAAGGAAAAAAGAAAAATATAGCAAGAAATAATTTTTCGATAAAAAATGTACAAATTTTCTTATACCTATTGATGAATATAGAAATGCACAAATAACACAAAATTATGAAGAAAAAAGTGAGAAAATGAAAGCTTAGAAGATTTAGGCTTAGCTGAAAGAATTTGAAATTTTGAGTAGTACTAAGTCGTAAGTGATGCGAAGAGATTGCTATACCAATAGAAAATGATGCAGCTCTTCTTTAAGATCTCAAAATATTGTTTATGTTTATTAATCATTTCATTCATAATACTTGAGTATTTATAAAAAAAATTATTATAGCTAATAGAAAGTCAATGAAAAGCTATTTCAAAAACTACTACCAAATAACTTAAAAAGCTTTTCCAAAAAACTTAAATAATTCTTCCGAAATGGTTGCATGTAATGACACATATAATGGTTGGGTAATTAGCCATTAGATGGGATCGATAGGATCCATTAGATCAACTCAAAGTTCTAGACTGTACGATCAAACACTGTAAAAGTAGATGAGTTCTAGAATGTTAGATTGAGGAGGATTAGATCCGAGCCATCCAATCAAGTCGAAGGAGTTATGGATCATTTGATTCATCAATAATAAAGACATAATAGATCTGGGCAATACGATCAAGTCGAATAAGATCTAGATCGTTCGATTCATCAACGATAATGACGAGAATAATCTCAGTCATAGGAATTAAGCTGGAGAGACGTAGCCATCAAATCAAGGATAAATCATATGAAATAAAGTAAAATCAAATATCATTGTTAGATTAGTTCATCAAATGGACAGCTAGATGGATCATGATTACTGCATAATAAAGCAGATACGATCACTACCATACAACTGCAAAAATGCACAATCGAGCGGTGGTAATTCACACATACATTAACCAATGCGAGTGCGATAGTGGAGGAACTTAGTTCCACTTGGTTAAAATGCTAAGCACTTTTCTTGTTATAAAGAATTCTGCCATGTATGTAATTCGAGCTAGTATGTGGGTTGGGCTCCCCACTTGTGTGCTTGAGAATTCATCCCCTGGCCACTCGTATGTTTATAGGTTTAATCGTGATGAAGGATTTGACCCAAGCTATTAGCATACTTATATGAGTTCAGCTTGGCTTGATTCATTGCTTTACCCTAGTTAGGCTCAGGATACACAATGGCCAAGAAGGGGCTCTACTCGATTTCATTCCAGTTGTCTCCTGAACTGATGTTTGCGAGTGCCCATTCAAGCTTTCGTAGCTCGAGAGCTTTGCACTTGTGGGCACAAGCTTGGGATGTGGCTTAGGATATATATATTTTTCTTTTTTTAATTATAAAAATTTAACATAAATAGTTCTAATTTATCCAAAATTTAACAATTGACTTAACATAAAATTTAATAAAAATACATAAGAAAAATTCAAACAAAGAAAGATTTTGAGTGAAAAATAAAATCAACATGTTTCTTATGTTAAGAAAAGAATTGAACAAATTCAGATACTATTATTTTGTTAGATTTTAATTTTTAATTTAATCAAAATAAAATTTATCAAAGATGCATAAGATAAGTTTAACTAAAGAAAGGTTTAAGTAAAAAATTGAATCCTATATGTTTCCAAAATCAAGAAAATTATTCAATAAATTTAGATATTTAAGTGAGATTTGAAAATGATAATAATTAAAAAATGTACCTTATGATTAATAATTAAAAGCTAACATTCTATTTCATAAAAAAGAAAATATCTTCAAATTTAATGTGTATATCTTCAATCTTTAAATTTTACTGAATACTTTAAAGTGTTATAAAAACTACTATTTTACCATCTTCAAAAGTGAATAGTTTGTTCTTTATAAATAAGTTTATTTCATATTAAATAAGTCTATTAAAATAAAATATTAAATATTTAAGACTTAACTCATCAAACACAAGGGTGACCTAATATTATTTAGTATATTATAGAAAATGCCATGACCAAATCAAGATCAAGTGTACTTACTATTTAATTGAATCGTTTTATTGCTTAAAGCTTAATGTCTGACCTATGTCATACCAAGATTAGAAGTTTGCCTCAAATTATAAATCATTTTTTATTAAAATCTATGAAAATTTATCATTTCAAAGATAATTCTCAGGAAGATCAATAGTGTTTGTGTATGCTTTATTTTATATGAAAATCTAGATAAGACATGGATTGTTATCATTAATTAAAGAGATATTTATATCCTAAAGATTTGGCAAGTTGGGGCGCCTTAGATGTGAATTGTACAAATCATGCTCCTCTCTTGAAAGCTATTCAACATGTTCTTTTCTCCAAAACTTTTTGGACAATTTGGATGAGAAATTGTTACCTTAAGAAATATTCAAAATATTGTTTTAAGAGTTATTGCCTAATTCAACATATTAAAAAGTTTTGCTTGTTGTGAAGCCAAATCTGAGTAATCTTTTATATCTTTCTAATAAGAAAAAGTGATTGATATGCAAGATAGCAAAGTTGAAACATTCAATACCATCTATATTAGCTTGTTTGGGAATTTCACCTTATAGGAATTCATTTCACTTCATCTGCTTTAGGAAATCTAAATCTAGATACATTGTTTATTTGTTGATGATCTTTAGAAAAATATTAAAGCTTACAGATTTTGCAAATTTTGGGATTCGATTTCTTTCATGTCATTTCCATCATCATTTCAATGAATACCATGACCATGTATTTTATGAGTGTGACTTCAACAAAAACATTCTAGATATATTATGGATACTATGTCTCTTAACATTATGTGAATTGATTCAACTCTTCTATAACCTTTTCAACCAATTACATTGCTAAAACTTAGATCAAGTTGATCATTGTTTTGCTAGTCTACATCTACAAAGGATGAATAACTAGATTTTCAAACACCTAACTTCTACATGACAATCACTCGTTGGTGTAATCGAAACAAATATCAATGTTATTCTTCAATAGTTGTTCCTTTGGTGGTCATCAAGGGTCTCCTTCATTCTGTCAATTAGACCATTGTGATAGTTTTCTATTTTTCGGTCATTTGTTTGAAAAACTTGTTGTGGTATTTTTTTGTCATGCAAACCTTCTTGTAGTTTCCCAATATTAGTAATATAAAAACACTGCTTCAAGTTTTGTTAAAAAACGATAATTATAGAATTTCCATGGATGGTTTTTATGTCATAAATTAGGTTGGCATTTTGACAACTCAAAAGTTTCTTAATCATTTATTGTACATTGGATTAGATTATCATGGAAATTCAAGAGATGGTTGTTATGTCCAAACCTAAGTAGGCATTTTGCAAGAATTAGGATATTTTAGTAAATTTAAGCTACATGGATAATGTACCTTACTATTCAATCTAGGCCTAAAAAGTGCCAATCTTTGCAAAAAGGGATATCAAGAAGGATATCAACCTTGAGAGCTTTATGTTGCATAGGATGTAATTTCAATGATTTAAATCCTCCATTTTTCTTAGTATTTTGTATGCACTTTTTTGGTTATTAGTAAGTTTAAAATAAGTCAATGGTTAAGAAGCAACACCCAACACCAATGTTATTCTCAGCTCAAAATTGCCCAACCCCTAATCTTGTGCACAAAATAAGTGATGGTGAGTTTGTTGTTAGTGAAAAGAGTGGAAAATGAAAAAGGAAACAAGAAACTTGTAGGTTTAGGGATTGAATCTCTAAATTTTAATTGGATAGTCAATTACAAAACTTTCAAATTGTCAAGTTCACTCCGCCAAAGCATAGGTGAGAGAAATGATATCCTCTTATTGTGGTGGCACACATTGTACCACATATTTAGTTATTAATAGCAAAAATTATCTTCTAATATTATAAAAGATAAAGAAGTTATCAATAACTAAATTTATGAATTGGTACATATCCATGCTCCTATTTGTTGTTTGCCTTTTAGATACTAAAGTTTCTACCTTCACTTGTTATGATGTAGACTTCCTTATGGAAAGGGGAAACATTTTGCATAATCTGTCTATATATGGACAAGGTTTATCTTTATAGAGCCATATATATCGTTCCCATCTTAACACCTATTCTTTGGATATATGCATAAGTTAACCAAGCATTAGCAATATTTAGCATGTGATGGAGCCAACATTAATTTTATACAGTATTTGCTATTTTAAATGTCATTCGATTGTAAAGCTATATTTTTCTTTGAAAGATGCATCATTGCTTTTTCCTAATACACTCTCATTTTTTGCACTTATATATTATAGTTTAATGTAAAATATCTCTTATGAGTATTCAAATGTCACTCCATAGTTTGCATTGATGAAAAATTAAATAATTTACATGTATTATATAAGTTAAAACACTTTCATTCATCTTGCAATATTTCAAAAGTAATTGTGTTTTCTTAAAAGTTATTATTTCAAATTTTATTTTAAAAATATAGTTTTCTATTGGTTTTATGCAAAATATCTTTTATCAATATTCAATTGCCAAAAAATAATTTCCATTTAATGTAAAATTTTAAATCATTTAGTAAATGGCCCATGGTGTGGAGAAGATGAGAATAATAAGAGCACCAAGTGATGTGAATCACTTCATTCTATCAAAATTTGGCTCAAATTCTATGAATTAAGGGAATTACATTAACTATATGTACAAAATTGGAATCATTCAATATACATCTATCAATACAAAAACTTGGTATTTTAGAAAGATTTAATTTTCATTATATATTAAGACTCTAATATTATACACAACATTCAGTATGAGATTAATCTAAATATCTCCATATACTCAATAATCTTCTTCTCAAGTTGAGTCTTATATACATTATTTGTCTACTCTATTCAACTTTGAGTGTTATAGCATAGATAAAGAAGGTTCCATGCTCCACCATGTCTTCTATAATACATGTTGATTGCACACCAATTACTTTGCGATGGATGACAAAACCACATTAACTATGCACCAATCACTTGAACTAAGCCTAAGAAGCTTAATGAAATCTTATAATTCCATTAAGTATTATGCACACTAAAGAGCTTCTTTCCTATAACTGGCACAATGAAAGCTTAACTAAGTCACATTCAACTATAGTAGGGAACCATGGGTGCCAAATCACACAAACTATTTCATTGAATGGATATTTATTTCATAATTAATAAAATTACTTAGTGATGATATATTTGTTTTTTTCGTCTCAATCTTCAAAATTATGTTCTCTTTTGTGACTGATTTCATACCATAATACAATTCTAACAAAACAACTGCTGAAATTATATGAATAACCACTTCTTCATGATGGATGAAATTACTTAGCAAAGTCATATTTTTGTTGTTATTTTTATCACCTTAATCTTTGTAAAGGTTTATGAAAAAGGTCAACTTGCTTTACCTAACTAGTGTATAACTTGGGAACATGTCTCTGCTAAGATAATCTTAACAAAACCATTTCAAATATGTTATACTAATAGTCAACAGGTGATGGATTATCCAGCTACCAAGGAGATGGATTCATACTTTTTAGGCAGTTTCTTTTTGAAATGTGTGTCAGGTACGTTTGGTTAATTTGCCAAGTGGAAAATAACATAGAACTGCAATCAAGGAATCACATCAAATTCTTTGGAGCAGTTGAAAGTTTCAAAGCTTTCTTGACAACAAGTAGTTTTTTTTATTTAGGATGATTTGGAGTTTGATATTATCCTCATTGTTGTTGGTGCAGTTCTAGGTGGTTTTTGAATTTTTTGGTCATCAACAACTATCTTTTCTTTCTGTTGCTTTCAAATGTATGTTACATGATTGTCTAACAATTGTTTTCAACAAAGGAGCTTGAAGTAGTCCTTGCATTTGTTAGACATTAACAGCTCTCATTTTTTAGTATTGCTTTCCAATGCATGTTGCATGCTCGCTTGTTTACTTGGTCATTTCCTGATCAAATTTTTATACAAATCTCGTGGCACACAACTTGTCAAGTTACAACTCTAATCAAAATTCCTAATTTCATTTTCTTTTGTCATGTGTTGCTCAGCTTGTAATGTGTCAAGTAGAAGACATTGTTGCCATGTCTATCAAAGGTACAACATGTAAGTTGCTCCACATCGCTCAGTAAACCATCCCTTGAAGGCCTTCCAATCTTTTAAAAAATTAGAATTTGATTTTCTGATTTATGTTCAAGTTGTTTGTTGAAATGCTTAAGTGATATACGTTCAATGGTACACAACTTCTTAAGTGATGCTTAAGCATTTTAACTGTCGCTGTAGGCGCATTAGAGTCAAGAGGCAACCTGATCGTTTTTTTTAGTGATGTCAAGGAAAGAAGAATCGCTATTTGACATGGTGTAACCCTTACATGAAGACTTTACGGCTATAAATACTTTTCCTTAAAATTTAAATAGAGCAGGTGCATGTACTTTACAAGAATATGCTATAGAAGTGTTAAAAAATCCATTCTCTGAATCATTTATTTTGTACCATCTCTAGCCCTAGCCATGGAAAGAATAGACTATCTTCACATTTGAAGAACTTGTGGCCCTACCACCCAAAATGTGATATTTTGGTTGTTGCTATTTGTCAAAACATTAATCTAGGGATCCTACATGTCACTATTGAAGAAAGCTCAAAATGTTAATACTATTCTCAAGTTCAATGGAAGAGAAGAAGTGCTCACTAACTTGCTAAGGCCTTGGAGGATAACCTCAGAATATGTAAGTAACAACAATATCTTATAACTCCTACTCTATAAGGAAAAAAGACAATGGAAATTTGATCCACCTCAAAAAGATTACTTGTTCTTGGGCATAAGAAAGAGTTAAAATAAAATAGCACAAAGGGAGGACAACTTGGATTTCCTTTGGTAAAGACTTTGTTCATCTAGAGGTGCTCTCATTTCTTATTAGAAAAACTTGGTGAAAGTTGTAGGAGACCATTTTACCAACTTCTTAGACAAGCTGAAACCTTTAATGACATTGATTATCATATTGGCATAACCATCTCATCTGAAGAAGTTGAATTTGTGAACTAAAAAAATAAAGCTGTTTAGATCTTAAAGGCAAATAAAGCCCCTCCTAAAAAAAAATCTTTCAAACTTGATTGCTTCCCGATTGAGTTCTTTAGTGGTTACTTTGACATTATTGGTTTGAACATCCTACATACATCATGCTTGTGCTACTTGCTTACTTCTAGAAGTTGCCAAAGCTATTCCTATCACTCTAATTCTTAAGGGCTACAATATTTCCTCTATCTCAAATTATAGATCGATACCCTTATTTTCATTTATGAGACAATTGCCAAAGCACTTGGAAATAGACTCAAGGAGCTTATTCATAAAATCATTCATGTTAACTAGGTAGCATTCATTTTGGGGAGGAACATTGTTGAAATGTCAATCTCGCTATTGAACTTGCATATAGATTCAATGCAAATTAATCAAAGAAGGTGTTTTGCTTCAAGATCGATATTTTCAAGGCCTTTAACTCTATGACAAGGAAGCTTTGTATAATGGACTTGGTGTTAAAGATTTTTCTTTTGCTCTCATTAGATGAATTAGAAAGTGCACTTATAGAGTTCATGGTAAATTAAGTGGCAAAGCAAATAGATTATTGTCCTTAGCTGCTAGGCTCCAATTGGTAAAACAATTATTTTAGGCACCTACACTTCTAATGTGATGCATTTACAATTCCTAAGGCAATCCTTGAGAAAACTAATAGCATATATGCTTATTTTATTATTCATAGTTATTTGGACAAGGGATTGACTACCATTGGCCATAATGACATCTCTATGCTTAAACATCTTCATAGATGGGAAGCTTATGATATCATTCATATAAATTAAGCTTATCTTCTCTAGGGCCTAACACTTAATGTATAGTGATGGTTACTGAGCTACTTGAATGTGGTACAAATATTAGAGCAAGAGGCTTGAGATAATATATTGGAAGGCACTTCTTGCCAACAAAAATATGACTACAAGAGTTATTATCTCTTGATGCAATGTGTAGTCAAGACATTTACTTCAAGGTAACAGACTTCACAAAACTTATTTATTAAAAAAAATAAGCTCAAATATAATATATTCACTGGATGGCTTAAAAAAATTTAAGATCTTATAAAATATCTTTCTTTAAATTTAATATGAAGCAAGTGTGGGAAACAATTGTGGAATAATGGGGAATTGGAAAAGGTGCAGGGCTAGGGCAACAGTAAGGGTTGGGTGATGTGATTGTGACGAGGTCAATGTAGTACGCGTAGGGTTGTGGTATTGAGAGGTACAAGATTAGGGTAGGCGGAGAGAAGGTTATCCTAAAGGACATAGGAATGTTGTGGGTTGTCCAAAAAGTAATGGTGCATAAGTGCCATTATTATTGTTAAGAAGCTTCGTGCAAGTTGAGAGTCACAATAGGTGGATAGAGGAATTCTAAAGCACGAAGTTTCCAAAGCCATAGACAACCAAAGGGATTTGACCTATCTTGCTTCTTCCAATTTAGATGTAAAGGGCACTTCAACCCAAGTATCCCTTGAGAATGCCATAGTTTTCCAGGACAACCCTCTCCTAAAAATGTTGAATGCAAATATGCAAGCATTCTCAAAAACGATTCAATAGTTTACGACAGTAGTCTTGGTCATGATCTCAATATCATTTATGGTTATCTAACTCGATTTCCTAGTCACTCTCCTTCCTATGGCTACTTCGTAGTACCACCAACACAATTTCATGTCAAGGAACCATTTTTCAATATGTGACATTAGCAAACTCTTATTCCAAGAGGGAGCCAATAGACCAAACTACAATCACATTATATTTCTAACCCATGCATTAGTTACAAAATAGATGAATTCAACACCTTGCTCTCTGATGCAAGAGTAAAAATTGTGCTACTTGTTGAATTCAGGATTCCCTAGTTTCCTAAGCATATTCGGAGGGAATCGAGGGTAGATCATGGCTAAATATGCCTCAATACAATTTACAAACGTCATTGTTAGCCCCCTCCACCCTTCCCCTCAACATTCTCAAGGATATATTGTCAAAATACACGAACCTGTTGGTGACAATTATTGGTGGTGTACCAACCTAGATATGTTTATGATCTAATTCAACACTAAAATGACCATGCAATCTACCCTTGATGCTATGAAGTGTAAGTTCTTTAGGTGTTTTATGAGAGATGCAGCTCTTTAATGGTTCTAGAGGCTTTTTGAGGGCTCCTTTAATGTCTATGCTGATCTCCTATAAGCCTTTCTATTAGCTTTTACTACCTCACACATCATTAAAAAGGGCAAGTCTAATATAGTCTCCATCTAGTACAAAGAATCATTAACCTCTTCAAAAATACCTCTAATGATACAAAAAGACATGGTGAAAGAAGTTGCTAAAATGGATCCAATTCTTGATATAATTGCCTTGATTCAATAGTTAATCCCATCGAGTTTTAGCAAATCACTCTTCCAACTCCCTCTAGAGAATCAAACATATGATTTACACTAACAATGTAGTTAACAAGAAACATCAACACTCTAATGACCCAAAATGGATTTTTGACATGCAAAGAACAACACAATATAAAAGCTTTCATCAAAACAATAAATTCAGTAAGTAGAGTGAGGTTCCCCAGCTGTTGCATTAAATAAAGTCAAGACAAAATAGATCAAAATAAGGTCTAATAGAAATTTGAGTAATCACATTATTCTTAATTGTCGTGCTTCAATATATAAGTAGTTATATGTTTACTGGCCACTAAAAATCTACGGCGAGGTTTACGAACTAAAATTAATTTTCAACAGAGCACCAAAGTACAATGAGAGTGTCCAATTAAATCAGGCATTTCATCAAACACTTTGTGTACGTCAGCAACCCAATCGTTTAACCATGAATATCTTCACATTATCCCACAAATCGAAAGCACAACTAACGCCATACAACACCATTCTAAAACAAACCCAAATCATATTAGTTCAAAGCAGATCGCCATTTTAAGAGAAAAAAAAAAAGAAAATCAAACCTTCCATCTACTTAAGAACCCTCGTGAGCAATGGATAACCATGCCGTTGGCCTCCCCTCAAACCGTTTAGTCGTCTTCAAATTGAGAGTAACCTCCCCAAACACCACACAGCAAATTTCCACAAACTAAGAAGGTACAGCTATGGATATGCAGGTCCACGCAGCCTCCAATACCGCCACGTCAAACATTGACAACGACGTTAAATCAATTGGTGTGAACAGCCACAAGTACAACCCGCCAAAACTAACGGCCAGCGTCAACGGCAGTTAGGCAGTACCTCACTTCCCCTGTTAAAACCAAAGCGGTGTAGCAAACTCCCGCATCTCTTCACGTTCCCTTCGTTATGGCCGCCCGTCTCCTCGCCGTCCTTATCCTCGCCGGCCTCGGTCCGACCAACACCGCATCAGAAGACCGTGCCGCCCTTCTCACCTTTCTCGCCGGCATCGAGGTCCGCAGCCGTCGCGCCCTCCCAAACTGGGGCTCACCCAGCCTCTGCAACTGGACCGGCGTCTCCTGCCGCTACAAATCGCCGCTCTCAACCGTCGTGAAGCTCGACCTTGGAGGCCTGAATCTCCGGGGAACCATGTCTCCATGGATCGCCAACCTCTCTGCCCTCGAAGTTCTTGATCTCTCCCACAACCTCTTCGTCGGGAGGATCCCTCCGGAGCTGGGCTCCCTAGCAAACCTCAGACAGCTCAGCCTCTCCTCCAACCTGCTGGCGGGTACCATCCCGCCGGAGCTGGGCGTCTTGAACCATCTCGTGTATCTTGACTTGGGCGGCAACCGGCTCGCCGGCGAAATCCCAAAATCTCTGTTTTGCAACTCCACCAACTCGATGCGGTACATCGACCTCTCGGACAATTCACTCAGAGGAGAAATCCCTCTTGGCGTCGATTGCCGCCTCGTACATCTCCAATTCCTTCTCCTTTGGTCTAACGAACTTCATGGCCAAATACCGCTGTCGCTTTCGAACTCCTCACAACTCGAATGGATCGACTTGGAGTCGAATTATCTCGGCGGCGGTTTACCGCCGCATCTCTTCGACAAGTTTCCAAATCTTCTAATACTGTACCTCTCTTACAACAACCACACCTCCGACGACTTGGACCCCTTCCTCGTATCCCTGAGCAACTGCTCTCAACTGCAAGAGCTCGAGCTAGCGGCAAACAATCTCCATGGGGTGATCCCACCGTCGGTGGGGGCACTTTCCGTCAACCTATCGCAGCTCCACCTCGAGGAGAATTTCATCGCCGGTCCGATCCATCCCAACATCTCCAGCCTCGTAAACCTCACCTACCTTAATCTATCGAACAACGTCCTCAACGGCTCGATACCACCGGAAATCTCCGGACTTCGGAGGCTGGAAAGGCTCTATTTATCCAACAACAGGCTCACCGGCGAGATCCCTTCGTCCATTGGCGAAATCCATCATTTGGGTCTGTTGGATATCTCCAGCAACGATCTCTCTGGTACCATACCCGACACTTTCGCCGAGCTCTCCCAGCTCCGGTGGTTGCTTCTGCACCACAACCGGCTCTCCGGACCGATACCAGTCAGCCTCGGTGGCTGCACTAATCTCGAGAAACTCGACCTCTCCCACAACCAACTCACAGGCAGGATCCCTGCTGAGGTCGCCGGATTGCAAAGTTTGAAGCTTTATCTGAACCTGTCAAATAACAAACTGCAAGGCCATCTCCCAATGGAGTTGAGCAAGATGGACATGGTCTTGGCTTTGGATCTTTCGTCGAACAACATCTCTGGTATCATCCCTCCTCAGCTCACCAGCTGTGTCGCGTTGGAGTACCTCAACCTCTCCTCAAACGACATCGTTGGCCAGCTTCCGCGCTCCATTGGTACCCTTCCATACCTAAAAGTTCTCGACTTGTCCTGCAACAGAGTCACCGGCGGAATCCCGGACTCCCTAGTTTCCTCCTCTACACTTCGGAAGCTCAACCTCTCCGTCAACAACTTCACCGGAGTAGTTCCAAAAGCAGGAGTATTCAACTCCCTTCCCCTCAGCTCCATCGCCGGAAATCCATACCTCTGCGGTCACATCGCCGGAATGAAGCCATGCACAACCAACCACTCTACCCACCATCACTCCTTCCTTCGAATCCTCCTCCCCGCTATCGGCACTCCATGCCTTCTCCTGTTCCTTCTCGTCGGATACCCCACCATGAAGAAGCGACCGGGAATCCGCAAATGCCACCTTCCCAGTTTCCGCCGCCCTGTTCTCGAACGCAACGGCGACGCCGAAATATTCCACAGGTAATAAATAATTATTTGTCTCTTTTAATTTCCTAATAACTAATTAATTATATTTAGTCGGAGTTATCCACGGATAAGCTATCGGGAGCTGGTGGAGGCGACGGGCGGGTTTTCGGAGCGATGTTTGGTCGGTTCGGGGCGGTTCGGTCGGGTTTACGAGGGTACGCTCCGCGGCGGCGAAAAGATCGCCGTCAAGGTTCTTGACTTAAAGACCGGCGGTGGTGATACCGGTGGGAGTTTCAAGCGGGAATGCGAGGTTTTGGGGCGGACACGTCATCGAAACCTTATCGGAATTGTGACGGCGTGTAGCCGGCCGGACTTCAAGGCGTTGGTTTTGCCGTTGATGCCGAACGGGAGCTTGGAGAGGTGGTTGTATCCGACAAGTGGGGAGAGGCATGGGTGGAATTTGGAGGTGTTGGTGAGTGTGGCAACGGATGTGGCGGAGGGGATGGCGTATCTTCACCATTACTCGCCGGTGAGGGTGGTGCACTGCGATCTGAAACCAAGCAACGTGCTGTTGGATAGGGACATGACGGCGGTGGTGGCAGACTTCGGGATTGCGAGGTTGGTGAAGGGAGGAGGCAGTGGGGAGGAGGAGGAGGATGGCGGAGATGCGGCGAGATTGGCGTCATGCGGTTTCTCCACCGCAGGTCTTCTGCATGGCTCTGTAGGCTATATTGCACCCGGTAAGTATATGGCAGCTTTTTCCTCCGAAAATATTTTTTATAAATTTTTTTTATAAAATTTATTTCACATAAAATCACATGCCAACTAAGTTGTCATCTTTTATATAGTATTTTATATGATAACTTTTCAAAAAAGTGTAATTTTTACCATTAGGTTATTGGAATATACTATCTTATTATGGAAAAGAATTTTTATATTAAACAAAAATTATACTAAAATTATATTTTATCAAAATATTTTATAATATAATTTTGAAAAAATATTTTTTTATTAAAAATAATAATATCAACTGATGGGTTGCACTTATTTCATACAGAATATGGATTGGGAGGACATCCATCAACAAATGGTGACGTGTATAGTTTTGGTGTCTTACTTTTGGAGATCATTACCGGAAAACGTCCAACGGACGTCATCTTCCATGAGGGTCTAACACTTCACGAATGGGTGAGAAGGCACTACCCCCACAACCTGGAGTCTGTGTTGATGCACCCCAATCGACTAAATTTAAACCTAACTTTACCTTCCTCTGAGGAAGAAAATCTTCCCTATCGCAAGAAAGTTGAAAGAGAAGTCATCATCGAGCTGGTCGAGCTAGGGTTAGCATGCACCCAACACACCCCCTCCATGAGGCCAACCATGGCCGACATTGCCCGCGAGATGGCTGCCCTCAAGCACGAGTTGGCTTTGGCTATTCAACCTGAAAAACTACTTGATTTGTAAAAGTTATGTATATTTGTAGTAATTAAAATTTTCTCATGCATATATACATATTCAATTTGTAGTCAATTCAGTGGGAACATATTTTTAATTTTCTATAATTTTAGATATATATATATATATATATATATATATATATATATATATATCTAAAATTATCGTTAGAAAGTAGTTCTATTTCTTTAAAAAATAATTTATGTATTCTATTTGGAGAATTGCCCTACCAAGGGAGCACTATTGTAAAGCTATTCATGCCTTATTATTGTCTAAATATTTTTTTGGCTAATTTATGAGGTTAATAATTAACTACTTGAATGCTTTTAAGTAGTTGATGTGATAAGAGAGCATGCGCCTTGTTAAGTGATGGCCGGCTATATATATGTATATATTAACTATTTTGGGTTAGGGTGTGTAGACTACTTTTTAATTTTTAATTTCTTAATGGGTGATCACTTATGTTTACTTGTGACTTTGTTTAACTTGATCTTCTCATAAGACATGATTGTAAATATAAGCAAGTACGTGTGGGTGCACAAATTTGGTGAGTACTTATTAGGTTAAAAGGATTGATGAATCAAAGAATTGACTCAAGAAAACAGAAAAATTCTTTAGTTATATTCATAATTAGAGATCAAAATGATCTAGTATCATGTGATATCTTAATTTTATATAAATATTAATAATATTTTAGATAATAAAATTTGAAGTATGATTCAATAAGAGGAAGATAAATTATTATGAATAAAAATTTAAATTTTTTAAAAATATTTAAAGAAAATATTTTAAAATAATTTTTAATATGCTCAAATAAGTTTTTAAAAGTGATTTTATATAAATTTTAATTTTAGTTTAAATACATTAATTTTATCTTAATAATAAATTTATAAAAATTATGAAATAAAAAAATCAATAAATATCAAAATATATACTAATGATTTTTAAATGATTTGACCAAAAATTAAGTTACATCTACTCTTGATAAAAAAGAAATAAAAAACAAAACAATCAATATATGTTTTTTGCCAAAAAATGAGCAGATTAAATCACATAAGAGCCTTTAAAATTAGCTCACAAACACACTCTCACTATTGTTGCACTAGTCCAACAAATTCATCGGTGCAAAATTTAGTTAAAAATTATTTAAAAAATGCTTAAAATTAAATTTGTTTTATTGATTTCACTACTTGTCATTTTTTGTGATCATCTGCTGCCATTAGTGTCATTGTTAATACTTATTGCCTCCTCCTAAGTTGACACACACATCTGCATGACCCAAATTGACCAGGGAACACTTATTGACCCACATCCAACCCACACCAACTCATTCTGTGTTGATCCATGACGATCCACACCAACCCACCAGTCTCGCTGACCAATTTTGTTCTGCCTGATACACCTACCCAAAACCCTATAAATGGAAGCACAAAGACATCCACCCTCACCATGTCTCTTGCACTCGACTATTTCATTGCCAAAAACTCATAATTAGCTTAAGAACTACGTAATTCAATTAATTTCATAGTTTTTTTTATTATTTTTTAAAAATTAATGATCCATATTTGAAAATATTTATAAATAAGGATATTCACTACATTGGAGATAAAAGAAATGATGGAATATAATTTATTTTATTTGTGTATTTTTACCTTTATGAATAAAGTGCGTGTGCCCAACCTTAGTTGAAGAGATTCTAACTTTTCTTATGAGAGACAAGGATCGAATATGAGAGAACTTTTATTGAGAGAGCTAGTAACCAAATCCTTTGTGAGAGATGAAAATCGAAGGTAAGAGACCTTCCACCAAGACAACTAGTAACCAAACAAATTTTTACTTTCACCAACATCTACATCATTCTCATAAGGTTTAATCTTTCAATAACTTTATTTTCTAGATAGTAATCTAAAATTAGAATTATTTTTTCTATTAAAATACTCTATATAGAGTTTGACTTAAATTTTTTATTTTATATTTATAAAATTAGATATGATAAAAATATTTTGTACAATTTTATGCTTAATGTTTAAGATATTGCCACCTGCTCAACTTAATAATCAATGTTAAAGATTCGAAATATCAATATTTGAATAGTTCTAAAATACCACAAACTTCACCTAATCGTGACTAATGTATAGTATTATTTTATATTCTCAAATAATATATTAAGCATATCCAATATTATAGACTTCAATTCAAACTCTGTTAGAAGTTTAAATCTATCATATATTACTAAATCTTTACAAAAATGATACAAAATAAAAGGTTACAATAATCATATAATAAAATAAATTTGACAATAGGTGAAAAAGTTTAAGGACACAAAATCAAACTTAATACAAACAAAAATCCTATGCTTGATGAAATGGTTGGCGAGACACAAGTGTTTTACTTAAATCAATTAGGTGTAAAAAAATTAAAAACTTAATTAATTGAATAAGAAAATAGGATTTAGAGTTTAAAACAACTTAATGACACAGTGACTGAAAGCGATAATAAGCAGTGCCTTCTTATCGTATGAATGGCTTGAAAGTTTCCTTCCAATTTTATCAAGATTTTATAAAAAAATTCATCAATCAATTATGTTTAAAAAAACTTCTTAGTTATATATATTTTTCAATAGTTAAAATCAATTATTAAATAAATCAATTAGAAATTATCGCTTATTTTGATTAAAGGTAGGTTGACTTGTTTTTTTTATTAATAACCTAGTATTTAAATAAAATTCTAATGGCTAAAAAATAATTACTAAAATAGCTGTTATATAGAGAGCCTCACTATCAGGAAGATTCTTAACCATTCGATCATGAAAACTATATAATCGAATAATTATAATTAAATTAGCATAGTTTAGAATAATGTTTAATCTGGACCTTTATATCTCAATCGTGACCAAACAACTAGATTTAATTTTATGTGCAAATTAAATGTGGACTGTGTTGTCACAAAATTACACGATTAGATGACTAATTGAATTAGCTCATAAAAAGGCAGATGAAACGATGGCCATTCAATCGCAAAATTGTGCAATTGTATGGAAAAAATACTCCCATAATTTCAAAGTCAATTGTGCGAATAAAAAAAATTTAGTCCCATATGACACAAACGAACTAAAATTATTTGATTTTAACACTTTGCCTAAGCTTTATATTCAACCCCTTAGTTTGCTCGAGAGGTGATTACCCGTGTTGCCAACATATACTCTCTAATGGATACAGGATTTGGGAGTTATGCCCCCATTCCATATAGTTATGTACAAGTTCATGACTTATGTCTAACCTGATTATTGTAGTGAATTACGTTTAAGATAGTGCCCTAAACAAAGACATGCTTTGGAATTATAATAATTTAGGCTAATTAAGATTTAGTATTATTATTGTATTATATTATATTATATTATATTATTTATTATTATAATATACTTTTTGTAACAAGTTAGTGAAAGAAAATTTTCAAAGATATGGTAAAGTTAAAATACTTCATAAGATGACTAATGTAAGATTATCAAAAATATTAAAAAATCTAATTTTTTAATTAAGATGATTAATTTAAATAAAATTAATTTTTTTTATCTTATAAAAATAATTTCAATTATATTTAACATTTTATTCAAAATAAAAGTAAAATTCTTAAGATAAGACTTAAGACAAATCTCTTGATGGTCTATTAATCTAATCAAAATGATTTTCATAAGATCTAATATTTGTTCTTCATATTTTTTATATTCCTCTTATTCTATAAGACAATAGATATTTGATGAGACTACTTTAAAGATTCAATTACTTTAAAAAAGAATATAAAAGGTATAAGATAGACAAAAAAATTTTAATGTCAAGCAATACAAAGTAGAATTTGAAGAATAAGAGTATGTATTTCTAAAAGTGAGCCAATAAAAAGTGTGGTTGGATTTGGCAAAGAAGGAAGCACCCAAATTGTTCTAAATTTTCATAATGAAATTCATATAAAGAGAGAGAATTGTAATTCCTAAAAATTTTAAATGTCTTCAAGGTATAATAATATTAAGGAGATAAATTTATAAGAATGTAGTCTGTCTCATAAAATATGCAAAAATTAATGAGAAAATAAAATATGTCAAAATGTAGAAATAAAAATATTATTAGGTAGAGCTTATTGAGATTAACTAAATGGTGCTTATTTTATCTCAATTAGATCTACTTAAAATTATTATGTATTTTTTAATCATGAAAGTTTAAAAAGAAATTAGTTGATTATTAACTATTTAAATCTTCAATTCAATATACCTTAAAACAAAATTTCTTCATCTTTACCCATTTTTGCGTTTAGTCTTTCTACTCGCTCCTTTTGCTTGCTTAAACAAATGTCTTCGATGAAACCTACTACACCTAGCATTCTTGGCCAATTATTAAAAATTTAATAGCCTAGGTTTGTGTTTCCTTGTGATTTAAAATTTAAAATTTAAATTAATTATATTTAAAATTTGAATAACGTGAATTAAATACTGAATTTTAAAATTTGAAATTTTAGAATTAAAAGATGAGCTTATAATTTTATTTATATTCTTAATTTTATTCATTATCTTTATTCTTATGCAACCATGAATACATAATAGAGATATAGATATGATCCTTAAAATTTAAGAGTTAGTTGGTGGATAAAAATAAGAAAATTAAAATAAGAAAAATTATACGAAGTCTGTAATGAATATTTAAAAAAAATATGAAAGAGAGAGAAAGAGAGAGAGAGAGATAAAATTTTGCATATCTCTTAACCATATCCATTTTAGATCCTTAAATTTAAAGTGTTAGATATGACTAACCATATCCTTCTTTGACCCAGGAACTTGAATAATCTACTGGACTCATGCTTGACTCATGCAGACTAGAGATGACATGCGCTAACCTGCTAGTTCTATCGACCCATTTTGTTCTGCTCGACTAGCACTTACCTAAAAATCGAATCGACAACCTTGCTACGCCACTCACTTCATTGTTTTTTTGCTATATCTTCACTTAAAAAGCACAACCAGCTTGAAAATTGCTTAATTCAGTTGATTGTGTAAATTATTATTTTTTTTTAATTTTTGTGAAAAATTACTAACGAACTTTTGATGTATCTATAAATAAAGATGCTCACTAGATTGTAAGAGATGAAAAATAAAGTAAAATTTTATTTTATTTATATGTTTCTACTTTTGTGAACAAAGTGTGTACGCTAACCCTAATTAAAGAGATTCTAAATTCTCTTATGAGAGACAAGGATCGAAGGTGACAGATCTTCTACTAGGAGAGTCGACAACCAATTCCCTTATAAAAGATGATGATCGAAAGTGAGGGGCCTTCCATTGGGAGAGTTGATAGCCAAGCAAATTCTTGCTTCCACCAACATCCTAAGCTTTCCTACAAATCCAAATCATTACCACATCGCCTTTTTATCCCTTTGGTGCTCCAAATGCCAATTCTTATGAAACTACACGACATCATTACCAAACATTTATGCACTTTTAACAATTTTTATTTTTTAGATAATAATCTAAAGTTAAAGATATTATTTTTATTAAAATATTTCGTATAAAGTTTATCTTAAATTCTCTATTTTATATGTGTGAAATTAGATGTGATAAAAATCACTTTGTAGGATTTATGCTTTATAAGTTATGGTCTACTCAACTTAATAATCTGTACTATTGTGTTAGGATGCCAATCTTTGAATAATACAAAAATATCATACAAGCCATCTAACCCTAATAAGAACATAATATCTTTTCATATTTTTTTAATAATTTATTGAGCATCTTTAATATTGTAGACTCTAATTTAGATCCTAATAAAAGTCTAAATTTACTCTGCATTAACTTTAGCATAAGAGCATATACTTTTCTACTAAAAAAATTTCTTTTTATTTAGTATATTCAACTTTGGCATTAGAGACTATGATTTTCTATTAAAATATTTTTTATTTAATATATTTTACTTTAGTGTTATAAAATATGATTTTCTACTCTACATCAACTTTGGTTTTAGATAATATTTTTTTACTTAAAAAAAGAAAAAAATTCTTTTTTCTTAGTTTATCTATTAAAAAACTCTTAATTGGTTTTGGATTAATTTTGTCTTAGAAGGTGGTATAAAAGTAGTGATACAACTCCCCATTATCATTTTAAAAAATTATTTCATTTTGTCTAGTATGTGGTCTGGCAAAAGTGGGACCTTGATCACTCATCATTTTTTTGGAAGCATACCTTATCTTAGCTTTGGTGATCTATAGCTACAATTACTTTTCTTTTATAATTTTTTTATATAAAAAGATTTCCAAATCAATTACTTTTCTTGATACCCTTTTATGTGACAAACTTTTGAATGAGCATAAGATTTGGTGGGTCTTATCAAATAGCAAATCAAAGCCAAGAATCAGTTCAAAACTAAAGACAAAATTTAAACCTAGATCCCATGCTAAAAATATCTCAATCAATAATTTAACTCACTTAGATAGTTGGATAAATACTCCTAAACCAATAGTATGAACCAAATCTTAGAAGAAAAATAAATAATAGAAGAAGTACTACACCTAATGTTTAGAAGAAGAAAACCATAAGATATGTATAAATCATAAAAGACATAATGATCATTTTGATGAATCTGACCAAGATATTCATAAAAAATCATGATAGTAGAAGAAGAAATGAAACTTTCGATGATTTAGACCAAAATAATGTCTAGATAGTCTAGTGAATAGGAAAATCCTAATAGACATCGACATAGAGACTATATCCCTAATATGAAACTAAATGTCTTAATTTTTTATGATAGTTTTGATCATAAAGATTATATGTATTAGTAGACTAATATTGATGATTACTTTAATTAACACTAAATGAGTGAGCAAAAAAATATCAATTTATTAATACTAAACTCACTGATACTGCTCGTAGTTTCTTTAGAAACTTAGAGCAATAATATGCTGACAATGATGAAGTGGTATCTCAAACTTGAAGAAATCTTAAGATTAGGTTCTACAATAGCTTTATTCTAAAAAGCTATAGTCTCGATGATGCAAGACAGATTTAGACTTCTACTAAGATCTAACTTGGAGTTTACAATGCTGAAGATGCCTAAGATATTATTAAAAAATATAAAAAAAGATATTATGTAATAATCAGGATTAGGTGACATATATGATATTTTATAACTATTCAAACATTAGTGTTCTAAAATTATAATGTGGATTATTAAGTTGAGTAGGCAGTAACTCTTTAAGCATTAAGCATAAAGTTCTACAAAAATAATTTTTGTGACATACAATTTTACAAATAAAATAAATAATTTAGGCAAACTCTATGTGAAATACTTTAATAAAAAAGAGTAATTTTAACTTTAGATTACTACTTAAAAAATAAAGGTTAGTAAAAGATTAAACTTTTTTTATGATGATGTGGATGTTGATAGAAGCAAGAATTTATTTGGTTATTAGCTCTCATGGTGGAAGGTCTCTTACATTTGATCCTTATCTCTCACAAAAGATTTGGTTGTTAACTCTCTCGATAGAAAGTCTCTTACCTTCAATGCTTGTCTCTCACAAGACAAGTTGGAATCTCTCCAACTAAGGTTGGACACACAAACTTTGTTCACATAGGTGAAAGTATACAAATAAAATAAATTTTATTTCATCATTTTTTCCTAATATAATAAACATTCTTATTTATAGGATTTTTTAAATATTCGTCACTAATTTTTAAAAAATAAAAAATAAAAAATAAAAAACCACCAAAATTAATTGAATTAAGTACTTGCCAAATAGATTTTGAGTTTTGGGCAATGATAACAATGGCCAGTGAAATGACAGATGGAGAAATGTTCGGGTGCAATCGATGTGGTGAGAGCAGAAGTCTCGACTCATCCATTCTGGGTGGGCACGGGTTAAGTGGAACATAATAGGTAGATGGTTCTAGCAGTTTAGCATAGGTCATCACAAATTGGAGTGATAATGGGTCAGCACGGGTTGAACATGGTTAATCGATGTTTTTGGGTCAATTCGGGTTATGCAAGCACACGGGTCGACTCGAGCGATGACAGCGGGTGCTGACAATGATGTTGATGGCAACAAATGATGACAGACTATGATAGGTAGTGAAATCAATAAAAAATTCAATTTTAAGCATTTTTTAAATAATCTCCAATCAACTTTTGCATAAGTAGACTTATGCAGCTGGTGTGACACTAGTGAATATGTGTTTGTAAGTTAATTTTAGACACTCCTGTATCACTTGAGATGTTAGATAAATAATAAAGATTTTTTTCAAGGTGATAGATCTGTTGAGGAATACATTAACAAGTTTGAGGATTATAAGCTTATGTACGATATAGATGAACCTGAGTGTGTAGTACTCTCTCATTTTAGGACAAACTTAAAGGAATATACACAGGCTGAGCTTAACTTGAAAAATATTACTATCTTAAAGAAAGAATGTCAAATAGCTAAAAATATGAAAAAAGATAGAACTTATTTTAAGAGAAATGATGAGCTAGATCCTCCAAAGTCCTGATCCATAATTTCTTAACCCGTTCATACTTACACTTCATCGATCCCATCCACCATAGTTTTTAAACCTACCAAACATTCACTTCTTCACACCCTTCTTCAAGCCAATCTATCCAATCAAGAATAACCTATTTTAAGTGTCATAAAAGAGGACATGTAGCTATTAACTAATCAAAGATATCCATGATTATGAACCTAAACAATGATAATAAATAAGAAAGGTCAAAATAAGAAGAAAATATAATACATAATAAAGAACCTAACTATTTAAAAACATAAAAAATTTCATGGTCAAGTACACCCTTACAACCCCTCAACCACATAATGATTGGAACTGCATGATATATTTAGCACCAACACAAAAATTAAAGAATAACCATATAAAATGATCATAGATAATGGTAGTTATATCAACTCAATATCCCTTGATGTTATTAAGCAAATAGGAGCTTCTTTATTGGAAGACCCAAATCCTTATTCTATTTCATGAATAGATAAAATCTTTATAGTTATTAAGCAAATATGTACTCTTAAAATTGGGTAGATATAGTGATAAGATTTTATATAATATCACACTTATATAACTAGTCATCTTTTCCTTGAAAGACCATAGTTTTTTTATAAGGATGCAACTTTGAAGGGTAAGACTAACACGTCTTCTTTTGTTTATGAAAGAAAGACCATCACATTTCACCTTATCTCATCTCATGAGAAACCTTAATCACTTAAGCCTAACAAATTCATAAAAAATTCTAATCTTATGGATAAAGAAAAATAGAAGATAAAAAATTTATGCTTGATTATACTTTCCCAGGTTAAGAAGACCCTTGACCATGAACACTTAATTTGGTTTTTTATAATTAAGAAGTTAGCCACCACCTCATTAGACCCACAACTTATTGTATAGACTCATTGTATAAGATGTTAGCTTATTTTTTTATTCATATCTTTTTATTATCTATAATAATATCTAAAAATATTAACCTAAGTAATAAAAAAAGTATATGAAAATAGTAGATGCTCAAAGAAAGATTAGAAAATTCTATAAAAGAGATTATATTATAATAAGAGTTAGGTTAGAACAATTCTTTCTTGAAGTTTACAATAAATTATAAGCATATGAAGCTAAACTTTTTAGGACTATTAAAAAATTAGAAATTAATGCAGTATTTGTTAGATTTGTTAGAAGAATATGAGATTTGTACAACTTTTAATATTAAAGATTTAGTCCCTTATAAGGTATCATATCTAATACTTAGTAAGTTATTTGAGCTTGATTCTCTCATATTGAGTGAATCTATTTCTATCACTATATTACTCTTAAGAGTAAGGACAATGTAAAAGAAATTTTAGATAATAAGACAATTCTTATCTAAGATTATAAATTTAAAAAATATTTAGTTTGTTGAAAGGGTAAACCTTCAATCAAGAACTCCTAGCTTATCGATGATGACCTAAATCATATCACGTCACACCTATTAGAGCACTATTATACCTATCACCTTAATACCACTAAGTCAAACTCTCTCTCGCCTAGGGAGGAAAATGTAGGAGCATCTAACCGAGCTCATAAAATTACACCTACTGGTATCGCACCAAGTCCATAAGTGTGTTAATAAAATATTTAATTGAAAATTATTTTAAAAATACTTAAAATTGAGTTTGTTTGCTATTTCCATTGCTTGTCACTATTTGCTACTATCACATCGCTAAAAAGCCTCATTGTTTGTCACCTAAAATGAACTATGCACCTAAGTGACCCTTTTATCCACAAACCTGAATGATCTACTCGATCTACTCTGACCCATTACCCACAAAGACTTGTGGTGACCCATGCTAAACTTGCCCATCTCACCAACCCATTTTGTTTCTCCTAAGTCGTGCTTACCCATAAATTGGATCGATAGCTCCACTACACCACTCTGTCCATCCTTATTTTGCCACTAGTCATTATCATCATTTGAAATGCACAACCAGCTAAGGAACTACTTAATTTAATTAAATTTATAATTTTTTTTCTTTTTTAATTATTAATGAACCTTTATGATCTTTATAAATAGGGATGCTCACAGGCTATAAGAGATGAAAAAGAGTAAAATTTTATTATTTGTTTACTTTTACTTTTGTGAATAAAGTATGTGTGTTTAATCTTAGTTGGAGAGATTCTAACTTTCCTTATGAGAGATAAGGATCAAACTGAGAGACATTTCATTATGAGTGCTACAACCAAACCCTTTATAAGAGATAAGGATCGAAGGTGAGAGACCTTCCATATGGAGAGCTAGTTATTAAACAAATTCTTATTTCTACCAACACCCCAAGCTTTCCTATTAACCTAAATTACCACCAAATCACCATTTTAACCCTTTGGCACTTCAAATGCCAACACTTATAGAACTATAGACATCATCGCCAAAAACGTGTGCCCTTCTACAATTTTTATTTTCTAAGTAGTAATCTAAAGTTAGAGTTGTCTTTTTTTATTAAAGTCTTTTACATAGCTTTTATCTTAAATTTTTTATTTGATATGTATAAAATTATTTGTGACAAAAACTATTATATTGAATATTATGTTTAATGCTTAAGGTATTTTTAATTATTCAACTAAATAATCTACACTACAACTTTGAGACACAAATAATTAAAAAGTTTTAAAATATCACACACTTCACCTAACTCTAATTAATGCATAATATCTTTTCATATTGTTTTGGTAATTTATTAAGTATTTTTAGTATTATAAGCTCTAATTTAAACCTTGGTAGAAGTCTAAATTTGTTATGCATCACTGAGGCTAATAAAGATAATACCAAAGAGAAAAGCAAGCCAGGCATTGAGAAAGAACAAAGAGGGTTAAAGTTTTGAATCAAGAAAAAATATAACTAATAAGAAGTCTACTACACGAGTTTCTAGATAAGATGATCTTTGAGTATATATATATATATATATAATAAATTTAGTTATGATCTAAGGAAGAATGAAACGAAATTATTTTATTAAAATGCATGTGAAAATCCTAAAAAATTATTTTGATAAAAGCTAGTCAATCTTCTCCTATAAATCTTTCTTAAGAAAGGGTAAATCTCTTATACTTTTAGCTAAAGAAAATTTTTATTAGCATATAAATGTTATTTATAATTCCTTTCTTATTCAATTTTGCTAAAAAAAACATGCAAAAATATGTGTTATTAACTAAATCATGAATGCAAGTGATATTTATGTGCATGTGCTTACATGTTTAACTTTGTTTATTGAAATATGAGAAAGATAAAATTGAAATATTTATTTGTGGATGCAAAATACCTCTATCTATGACATAATCATGAAGTGTGTTAATACTAATGCCTTGTTTGATGGTCTAAACATGTATGTTATATGCAAAGTTTAACATGATTGATGATAGAAAATTTTTAAACCATAGAAAAACAAATTTTAATATGCATGAATCTTATAATCAAGATATGTTAGTCTTCTTTTTTTTATTATTTCTTTGTTGAAAATTAAATTTCATGCTTCTATGTAGATGCTTTTCTAAGTAGTAATTCATAATAGATAAAAAATCTTGGTTAAATAAGAAAATACATGCCATTTCTCTTATAATATTATATGAATGTATAGTTACATTATAAAATCAAGCACAGAAGCATGCCAAATGTTATATAAATAATTTAAACCTTGGCTTAAAAGATGAAAAATAAATTATAACTCAAAAAGTTTGTTAAAATCTCATGAATTGCTGCAGCCAAGTATTCCTTTACCTCAGGCATGCTTGGATGGCATTGAGCAATGGCTTTGTTGAGTTCTGTGAGGCATGGGTTCAACTTTTAAGAGAATTTAGATATATTTTAAGGTATATATGTGTTACACCCCATTTTTCCTAGGCTGATTTTTGGCATACATTTTTTTTTTTTTTTTTTTTTTTTTTTATATAGACAGCTCAGATCGTCCCATACCAACCTGAGTAGCCTACGAAAACATAGGATATAACACATCATTACACACCTACTTTCCTTAACAATGTGGATCCCATCTCCCGGGTACACCGTCAAATCAGGTTCATGACTCCTGAATTAACAGATGGACTCGCGCAATGTTACTCCTACTAGACCCAATACTCCTAACCCATACCGGTAGGAGAACCGATCTAATAGAAGTCTGAACCCCCACGGTTAAGTTCCATAGTCATGTAATGACCTCACCATCAAACAAAAAGATATATAACATCCACAATAAAATATGGCACTCCACACACCATACTCCAAGACAATAAAATAAAACAGTGAATGAAACTACATCACAAGAATAAGATCCAAGTCCAACAAGTGTAATATTATCCAACCAGACATAAGTCAGAATTACCCTCACATATTACATGACATATGAGAGTAACAATCTCATTAAATACATCCAACAGCAACAATCATCTAACCAGAATATCTCAGATAATCACCAATCAGAAATCCTTCACAAGCCTGCTGACCACGATCCCACCTAATCCGGTAGCGTCAAGTCTGCCGAGCCACTGAAAATATATAATACAGGAATGAGCTACGCCCAGTAGGAAAGTCAGCTAGTAAAACTCACATGCAAGAGAAGGATAATAGCAAAAATACAGGAATACAGCATAACAATGTACGGTGGATAGGCACTCTCAGTCCCAGACTCCGACCAACCACAGCCACCCCAGTCACACCAGAGTAGCTCTCCTCTGGGCTACCAGGCAACGTGCCAGTGGGAACGCCCATCTCGAAACACGCATGGCGCCTAAGCACCCGACACCGCAGTGTCTCTCGTCAATCAATCTCCTGGAGACTACAGACAGATCCAGTCACATAATCTCTAGCCAACGTGAGACACCCCTGTCACCCTAAGGCGCGCAGGCCTACACACTTGGCTAGCCACTGCGAGACACCCCTGCCACCCTCAGGCGCGCAGGCCTACACACATGGACCAGGAGAGATTGACTCAGCCACCGTCCCAAGGAGTCCTCTACCAACAACTTCCATAGAAGCTCACGCCCCTACAGTCATTGCCAATCTCTAACTCCAAGATTCGGCAACATGTGTCCAGGTACAACAAGGCGTATACCAGTCTACATGTATACTGTGGAAGCTAAGTCCGAACCGCACAGTTACCTACCACAACTACCCTAAAACATCATATAGGGTCTATAGTAGTCCGGTCCAATATGCCAATCCATGAAATATGCCAATACTGAATAAACTGACTCAATCCATGCCGTTGCCATCAAAGCAACACAATTGTCAATTACTGACTGTTCTGGTAGCATCCATGTACCATACCTTTGTCTGACTGTTTCCAGCTGTACTGTCATCAGTGATAACATTTTTCCCCACTTCAGGAAATTTGTTCTTTACCCACTGATCTCTAGAATTTTCGAAATTTCTCATTTCCAAGTTTTCTGATTTTCCTTGAATTTCCTAAATGTAATTAATTCCTAAATCTCAATTATCGAGTTTTTCCTAAATTTGAAATATCAAATTTTGCATTTTATCCATTTTTTTCCAAAATTCGGAATAATTCCCCGAATTTAAAATTTTGCTATTCACTATACCGCGCCGAATCCCCTGAATCGCATCTTGCCACCGGTTCGGGCTTTCATGCTGAACCAAACCCCGCCGGTCAGTTATTAATCCGAAATTCAGCCGACGCTTATATATAATATTAATGATTAATATTATTATTATTCTCTTAATAATTCAACTAATCCCTAATTAATCCTTAATTCGTCTCCTTCCTTCGCCCGTCGTCCGCGAAACCCTAGCCGCCGCAATAGCCGACCAATACGATCATTCCGTCGATTTCCGGCGACTGCGTACAAGGAGAACATGTTCGTACTATCCTAATGTTCCAATAATGTCGCTAATTTCCTAAGGTTTAAATCAAGTTTTCCGCCGAGCAGTTTCGTCTAATCCTCATGTTGACAATTCACGAAATTATAGTTCTAGCATTATACAATCATATTAACATGAATAAAGTGGCATATTTAAATCCTCATGCTTGGTAATTTTCCAATTTCGGCGAAACAAATTAACGTCCCGAAAACCCTAACATGCAATTTTCGATAATTTGTACAATTAGCTTCAAAAATCACATTCGCATGCTTAGATAGAGATTTGCAAACTAATACATGCTTCAATTTGCTAATTATCTAATTTAAATATCTGAAATTCCTACCTCGAAGACGCCGGCGACGGTGAAGCTCGTCCGCAGCTCGCCGCAGCTCCTCGCCGAACGAATTTGGTCTCAAACGACTCTCCTCGTTCCCGTGAATCTCCAGGCACAAAAAGCCCCCTGCCAGGCCGCCGGAATCACGCGCCGTACGCCGGGAATTTCCTCGCTATCGCCGTCGAACGAAAACCCTTTTCGCTGCTTCGCGAGGGTTTTTATACCCCGGGCCGACACGGTGAACCCGTTACGCGTTCGACACGTTTTCGACACGTGAGCACCCGATACGCGCTGTCGACACGCTATCCACACGGTAAGCACACAATACGCGCTGTCGACACGCTATCGACACGGTAAACACCCGATCAGCAGGTTCGATCTCACCCGCCGATCTCGACCGTCCGATCCGCTTATTAGAACGCACACGCAAACTCACCCGGCGAACCGCCTCCGCCTCCGCTGAACCGTTCCGGTCCGGTTCACGCGCGATAAAAAAAACGATTTCCGGTTTAATTTAATTAGATTTTCGAATTTCTAAAAAATCTAATAAATCCAATTAAATAGGGAAAATTAATTAAAAATTCCTCGGTGCTCCGAAAAATTCCCAAAAGATTTCAGAAATTCCAATAGCCTACAATTGAGTTCCTGGCTCATCCTACTGTCGATTCGAAATCATCTAAGCCACAATTAATTTATTAAAGATCAAATACATAAAATTTTACCGGGTATAACAATCTCCCCACCTTATCAGGAATTTCGCCCTCGAAATTCAGCAAGAAGTTCCGGCCATTTTTCAGCAACATCCTGCTCTAGCTCCCAGGTTGCCTCCCTTTCGTCATGTCTATTCCACAGAACCTTGACCATAGGAAACGACCTGTTCCTCAGCTGTCTGCTGCTCTCCTCGAGGATGCGAACTGGTAGTTCCACATAAGAAGAATCTGGTGCCACTTGTAAACCAGGAAGATCATCACTGATGCAATGAGAAGGATCTGGCACATATTTCTTGAGATTCGAAACATGGAACACATTGTGAATCTCAGTCAGATGCTCAGGAAGTGCCAACCTGTAAGCCACTTCACCGATCCTCTCCAGAATAGGATAGGGTCCAATGTAACGAGGTCGAAGCTTAGAAGGCTTTCCAAACCTGAATAGACCCCGCATAGGACTGACCTTCAGGAATACCCTATCTCCCACAGAAAACTCAACAGCCTTGTGCTTAGGATCATAATATTTCTTCTGGCGATCCTGCACAGTACGTAATCTGTCCTGCAATAACTTGACTTCCGCTGTGGTCTCCTCTACAATCTGGGGTCCCCACACTCTCCTGGAATCACCCTCCTCCCAACAAAGAGGAGATCTGCACCTACGCCCATACAACGCCTCGTAAGGTGCCATACCAATCGACGCCTGGAAGCTGTTATTGTACACAAACTCTACCAAGGGTAATCGTCTAGTCCAATCTGTTGAGTAAGTTTGTACGCTCAAGCGTAGCAAATCCTCCAAGGTCCGAATAGTCCGCTCAGACTGTCCATCCGTCTGAGGATGATAAGCAGTACTGAACCTTAACTGTGTACCCATGGCAGTGTGTAAGCTCTTCCAAAACTGTGATGTGAATTTGGCGTCTCTGTCAGAAATAATAGAACGGGGAATCCCATGCAATCTGACAATCTGCTGAATATATATCTCTGCCAACTGTGCCGCTGAATCCGTCTTCTTAATGGATAAGAAATGGGCTGACTTGGTCAATCGATCTACAATGACCCAAATAGCATCAAAACATTGTCTGGTACGAGGAAGACCAGTCACAAAGTCCATAGTTATGTCATCCCATTTCCACTCCGGAATCGGCAATCTCTGTAACAATCCTCCAGGTCTCTGGTGTTCGGCCTTAACTTGCTGACATGTAAGGCATTTCCTAACAAAGGCAGCAACATCTGTCTTCAAACCTCTCCACCAGAAAACACTCCTCAAATTCCTGTACATCTTGACTTCTCCAGGGTGCATAGCCAAGGTTCCATAGTGAGCCTCCCGAAGGATCCTCTCCCTGAACTCCTGATGTGATGGTACACACCAGCGACCCCTGAAGGTCAAAATGTCGTCTCTGAGAGCAAAGTCTCCTCCCAATCCCTGCGATGCCAACTCAATCTTCTCCTTCAGCTCTTCATCACAAAGCTGAAGGTCACGCATCTCAGATAACCAGTCAGCCCGAATAGTCAATGAGCTGAGTCTGTGAACCAGTCTCTGAATAGACAACTGTTCCTGACATCTTTCAACATTCCAATCCAAGTCTGGTATAGAGTCACAGACTAACATATTATGCACGACTGCGTGTCTGCTCAAGGCATCAGCCACTGGATTAGCCTTCCCCTCGCAGTAGTTTATTGTCAGCTCGTAATCCTTTATCAGTTCCAACCACCTCCTCTGCCTCAAGTTCAGTTCCTTCTGAGTGAACAGATACTTAAGACTCTTGTGGTCAGAGAAGCAATCTACAGGAACTCCGTACAAATAATGTCTCCATATCTTCAAGGCAAAAATGACAGCAGCTAACTCCAAATCATGAGTGGGATAATTCTTCTCATGATCCTTCAGTTGCCTCGAAGCATATGCTATAACTCTGTTATCCTGCATCAGTACGGCTCCCAAACCTATATGTGAAGCATCAGTGTACATCTGATACGGCTTCTCCTGTGTGGGTAACATCAATACTGGAGCGGTGCTAAGCCTCTGCTTCAGCTCTAGGAAACTGTTCTCACAACTCTCTGTCCACTCAAAAGATTTTCCCTTCCGGGTCAACTGGGTTAGTGGAGCAGCCAGTCTAGAAAAGTGAGGAACAAATTTCCTATAGTATCCAGCCAAACCAAGGAAACTCCGGATCTCAGTGACAGAAGATGGCCGTTTCCAATCAATAATAGCTCGTATCTTGTTAGGATCAACAGCCACGCCCTCCGCACTGACAATGTGTCCTAAGAATGCTACTGAGTCCAGCCAAAAAGAACACTTGGAGAATTTTGCATACAGCTCATTCTCCCGCAACATTGTAAGCACAGTCCTCAACTGATCTGCATGAGTATCCCTATCTCTGGAATAAATCAATATATCATCTATAAAGATGATCACAAACCGATCCAGAAAGGCATGAAAAACTCGATGCATCAGGTTCATAAATACTGCTGGAGCATTAGTCAATCCAAAAGGCAACACTGTGAACTCGTAATGTCCGTATCTAGTACGGAATGCTGTCTTGGGTACATCAGAATCTCTAATCCGGATCTGGTGATAACCCGAGCGTAAGTCAATCTTGGAGAACACAGTTGCTCCCTGAAGTTGATCCAGCAAATCATCGATGCGTGGTAAAGGGTATCGGTTACGAATAGTAACCTTATTCAATTCCCTATAATCTACACACAGCCTCATACTACCATCTTTCTTCTTGACAAATAAGACAGGGGCACCCCAAGGTGAACAACTGGGGCGTATGAGTCCCTTGTCTAATAAGTCCTGTAACTGAGTCTTCAACTCTGCTAGCTCGGCTGGAGCCATCCTGTAAGGAGCTCTAGCAATAGGAGCTACTCCTGCCTCCAAATCAATTGAAAACTCCACTTCCCTAGCTGGTGGAAATCCAGGCAACTCCTCTGGAAAAACCATAGGAAAGTCTCTCACCACTAGAATATCTGACATAGGGGTAGTGGTGGCTTGGCTATCGGTCACATATGCCAACCAACCAGTACAACCCTTACTTACTAACCTTCCAGCCTGAAGAACTGAGATCAGGGGAATCTGCCTGTTCAGACCAAAGTATATCACATCCCCCGAACCAGGCACTCTGATCCTGACCTTCTTCTCCCAACAATCCAGAACCACTGCATGGTGGCACAACCAATCCATCCCCAAAATGATGTCGAACTCTGCTAGTGGCACACATATCAACTCTGTCACGAATTCGTGTCCACTAATCAGAATAGATCCGTCAATCTTCTGAACAGTGGGAATCTCTTTCCCATCAGGAAGTCTAACCAGTAAGGGTTCCTTCAAGTAACCCTTGGATCCTGATATCTGATTCCAGATCCTCTCAGCAACAAAAGAATGAGATGCACCAGTATCAAACAAAGTCATGCACTGCACGTTGCCAAAATGAAGCATACCTGTGATCACTTCTGGTGACTCTGAAGCCTGCTGCCGAGTCAGTGCAAATACCCTGGGCTGTCCCCCAGATGAACCAACCGGTCCCGTGATCCTCTGTTTCTTCAACTCTGGGCAGTCGCACTTCTTGTGTCCGGGCTGTCGACAATGGTAGCAGATAATCCCCCCAGTCCGGTTACCTGTCTGCTGCACTGGTCTCTCAGAAATAAGTCGTGGCTGCAACACGCCCTCCTGAGTACCACGGTGGCCTCCTTGTCTTTTGCCCTTTTTGTTCTGTTGGGCATTTCTGAATCCCTTCCTCTTGTTATGAGTCTCTCTCTGGGCCTCCATCCGGGTGTCAATAAGCTCAACGGATCTCGCAGCCTCCACCAAGTCACGAAACCTGGCAAACCGACTCACAACTAGCTGGCGCTGCAGCATAGGACGAAGTCCCTCCAGGAACATCTCACATCTGCGTTCCTCAGAAGGCACTAGCTCTACGGCGTACCTCGCCAGATAAGTGAACCTCGATAAGTAATCGTTCACTGACATCTGGCCCTGCCTGAGGTGTATAAGTTCCCTCCTGAACTGAGCCATGGCAGAGGCCGGAATGTAGCACTCCCTGAATGCCTCAACAAAGTCATCCCATGCTATCTCACTATTCTGGGCCTCCCCAAACATAGCGCGCCGCTGGCCTCTCCACCAGGTAGCAGCCTCTCCCTCCAACACTAGAGCAGCAAGCACTACCCTCCTGCCGAATGGACATCCCAAGGCATCAAATAGCTCAAGCATATGAGCCATCCAGTCATCTGCCACCGCTGGGTCAGCCGACCCACTGAAGCTCCGCGGACGCAACCGCATGAAGGCATCGATCCAACGATCCACGGCTGGCTCAACTGGCAATGCTGGGATCGTCTCCGGGGTAGGAGTAGTAGATACCGGTCTGCCTCTAGCTGCTCCACGAGCGGAAAGTCTCCTGGTACCAGCCATACTGTCAAAAACAATTAATCTGGCATTAGAGTCGTCATTTGGCAATTGGCATATGGACTACTATAGTATACAAAAGAATCAACAGTTCTCCCCACCTTGGGTTGAACCCCTATACACGTCTAGCCCCGTTATCCTCTCCTAGGGCTCTGATACCACTACTGTTACACCCCATTTTTCCTAGGCTGATTTTTGGCATACATTTTTTTTTTTTTTTTTTTTTTTTTTATATAGACAGCTCAGATCGTCCCATACCAACCTGAGTAGCCTACGAAAACATAGGATATAACACATCATTACACACCTACTTTCCTTAACAATGTGGATCCCATCTCCCGGGTACACCGTCAAATCAGGTTCATGACTCCTGAATTAACAGATGGACTCGCGCAATGTTACTCCTACTAGACCCAATACTCCTAACCCATACCGGTAGGAGAACCGATCTAATAGAAGTCTGAACCCCCACGGTTAAGTTCCATAGTCATGTAATGACCTCACCATCAAACAAAAAGATATATAACATCCACAATAAAATATGGCACTCCACACACCATACTCCAAGACAATAAAATAAAACAGTGAATGAAACTACATCACAAGAATAAGATCCAAGTCCAACAAGTGTAATATTATCCAACCAGACATAAGTCAGAATTACCCTCACATATTACATGACATATGAGAGTAACAATCTCATTAAATACATCCAACAGCAACAATCATCTAACCAGAATATCTCAGACAATCACCAATCAGAAATCCTTCACAAGCCTGCTGACCACGATCCCACCTAATCCGGTAGCGTCAAGTCTGCCGAGCCACTGAAAATATATAATACAGGAATGAGCTACGCCCAGTAGGAAAGTCAGCTAGTAAAACTCACATGCAAGAGAAGGATAATAGCAAAAATACAGGAATACAGCATAACAATGTACGGTGGATAGGCACTCTCAGTCCCAGACTCCGACCAACCACAGCCACCCCAGTCACACCAGAGTAGCTCTCCTCTGGGCTACCAGGCAACGTGCCAGTGGGAACGCCCATCTCGAAACACGCATGGCGCCTAAGCACCCGACACCGCAGTGTCTCTCGTCAATCAATCTCCTGGAGACTACAGACAGATCCAGTCACATAATCTCTAGCCAACGTGAGACACCCCTGCCACCCTAAGGCGCGCAGGCCTACACACTTGGCTAGCCACTGCGAGACACCCCTGCCACCCTCAGGCGCGCAGGCCTACACACATGGACCAGGAGAGATTGACTCAGCCACCGTCCCAAGGAGTCCTCTACCAACAACTTCCATAGAAGCTCACGCCCCTACAGTCATTGCCAATCTCTAACTCCAAGATTCGGCAACATGTGTCCAGGTACAACAAGGCGTATACCAGTCTACATGTATACTGTGGAAGCTAAGTCCGAACCGCACAGTTACCTACCACAACTACCCTAAAACATCATATAGGGTCTATAGTAGTCCGGTCCAATATGCCAATCCATGAAATATGCCAATACTGAATAAACTGACTCAATCCATGCCGTTGCCATCAAAGCAACACAATTGTCAATTACTGACTGTTCTGGTAGCATCCATGTACCATACCTTTGTCTGACTGTTTCCAGCTGTACTGTCATCAGTGATAACATTTTTCCCCACTTCAGGAAATTTGTTCTTTACCCACTGATCTCTAGAATTTTCGAAATTTCTCATTTCCAAGTTTTCTGATTTTCCTTGAATTTCCTAAATGTAATTAATTCCTAAATCTCAATTATCGAGTTTTTCCTAAATTTGAAATATCAAATTTTGCATTTTATCCATTTTTTTCCAAAATTCGGAATAATTCCCCGAATTTAAAATTTTGCTATTCACTATACCGCGCCGAATCCCCTGAATCGCATCTTGCCACCGGTTCGGGCTTTCATGCTGAACCAAACCCCGCCGGTCAGTTATTAATCCGAAATTCAGCCGACGCTTATATATAATATTAATGATTAATATTATTATTATTCTCTTAATAATTCAACTAATCCCTAATTAATCCTTAATTCGTCTCCTTCCTTCGCCCGTCGTCCGCGAAACCCTAGCCGCCGCAATAGCCGACCAATACGATCATTCCGTCGATTTCCGGCGACTGCGTACAAGGAGAACATGTTCGTACTATCCTAATGTTCCAATAATGTCGCTAATTTCCTAAGGTTTAAATCAAGTTTTCCGCCGAGCAGTTTCGTCTAATCCTCATGTTGACAATTCACGAAATTATAGTTCTAGCATTATACAATCATATTAACATGAATAAAGTGGCATATTTAAATCCTCATGCTTGGTAATTTTCCAATTTCGGCGAAACAAATTAACGTCCCGAAAACCCTAACATGCAATTTTCGATAATTTGTACAATTAGCTTCAAAAATCACATTCGCATGCTTAGATAGAGATTTGCAAACTAATACATGCTTCAATTTGCTAATTATCTAATTTAAATATCTGAAATTCCTACCTCGAAGACGCCGGCGACGGTGAAGCTCGTCCGCAGCTCGCCGCAGCTCCTCGCCGAACGAATTTGGTCTCAAACGACTCTCCTCGTTCCCGTGAATCTCCAGGCACAAAAAGCCCCCTGCCAGGCCGCCGGAATCACGCGCCGTACGCCGGGAATTTCCTCGCTATCGCCGTCGAACGAAAACCCTTTTCGCTGCTTCGCGAGGGTTTTTATACCCCGGGCCGACACGGTGAACCCGTTACGCGTTCGACACGTTTTCGACACGTGAGCACCCGATACGCGCTGTCGACACGCTATCCACACGGTAAGCACACAATACGCGCTGTCGACACGCTATCGACACGGTAAACACCCGATCAGCCGGTTCGATCTCACCCGCCGATCTCGACCGTCCGATCCGCTTATTAGAACGCACACGCAAACTCACCCGGCGAACCGCCTCCGCTGAACCGTTCCGGTCCGGTTCACGCGCGATAAAAAAAACGATTTCCGGTTTAATTTAATTAGATTTTCGAATTTCTAAAAAATCTAATAAATCCAATTAAATAGGGAAAATTAATTAAAAATTCCTCGGTGCTCCGAAAAATTCCCAAAAGATTTCAGAAATTCCAATAGCCTACAATTGAGTTCCTGGCTCATCCTACTGTCGATTCGAAATCATCTAAGCCACAATTAATTTATTAAAGATCAAATACATAAAATTTTACCGGGTATAACAATATGACCCTTGAATTCTAATTTGGAAGCTTGGAATGGCTTAGCTTAGGGTATTAAAAGAAGGTAAGATTGGTTATGGATATAGTTGGCTAGTATAGAGATTAGGTATAGTTAAGCTAAGGATATACATTCATGTATCATGATTAGTTTTGAATAGGATGAAATGTGAGCTTGATGAACTTATACAAGATGATGTGAGGCAAGCCTGGCCATAAAATTAAGCTTTAAGGCTTAGAAATAATTCATGGAAAAGGAACACATAACAGAAGGTTCTAGTATTGAGCTTATGTAATACCAATTGAACAGCCTATATGCACATTGTAAATAACATTTTGAATAGCGAAGTACTTCACTAAGATCTTAGGAAGATGGTAAAAGAGTTAGGAATATGATTTAAAAATGTGTGAAGTTAAGCAAAGAAAATAACATGGTAAAAATATTATCTTGAAACTTGAGTTGATTAAGTTCTTTAGGTAAAACCATGTGTGACCCTAATTTAATTCTTAGACCATGTGATGACATCCTAGATGATGATCTAGGGAATGTGTGGTGGCTCACAAAAAGTCATAAGATGGGTATGTTGACTCAAGATTATCTTGAAGGCATATGAGTTATTATTAAAACTTGTGTAAATCTAGATTTAGTTTTAATCACAATCAGCTATATATGAAACATAAGCATAAAAGCCAAGACTATGGGAACATTAAATTTGGCTAAGATAGGTAAGTCTTAAATGAAATCAAGGCAAGTTCAAATACAAAAAAATGGGCTAAGATATTTTAAATAGCTAACATAGAATATAATGAAAACTCTAAAATATTTAGATAATGATAACCTTAGATAGTTGAAACAAGATTTAAGATTGAAATCCTAGATTACTCCAATCAAGGTATGTAGAATCTTATATAGTTAATTTAGGGTTAAAAGAAACCCTTGATTTATTAGGTCATTATTTAAGGTGAGAACTCCTTATATATCATATTCAAATTAAGGAACTCTATTTAATACTAGATAGTAATGGATTAAAGTTAGTAAGATGCTAAAAGTTAAGGGTATAATTTGGATTAGGCAAGGATCAGATATAATGGACTCTTGATCATGCATGCTTACTTAAGAGATAAGCAAGTTAGTTATTTTACTCTTCTATCATTGAGTTATTAGTTATACATGATTGGTTGAGCATGTTGGTGTTAGATTATGTGGTGAGAATCTCTAAGGTTGGTTAAAAGTCATTTTATAAATAATTCTATGAGAAAATAATTACATATTTAGTCTCATGAAGGAACACATGATGCATTATATTATGGTGAAAAGTACATGTAGGTGTTAAGAATTCCTGAAATCTTAAAGGATTGACTAATGTGAAAAACAATACTTTGAGAAGTACTAAATTACTTGATATGATAAGAATGTAAGGTCCTATAATTATTCTCCTAGATAAGACTATGTATTTTATCAGAAAGAAGATAGTGAGAATCTAATTAGTCACATTATAATCATATATATCAACTTAGCTTATAGATAGTGATGTCTTTATGATAATTAGAAACTAATATAATTTATTTTATATAATTTACTTAATTATTATATACACACTTTTATTTATTATATGATTGTTTTATAATATGGCTTAAGTATTTTTTTTCAACATTTTCTTTTTAGCATTATTGATTTTCTCAAGCACTTGATTAGAAAATTTTGACCAACATTCTAAAACATAATATCCATACTTATTTTGCTAGATAGCGTTAGCGCACGCTGCGTCCAGGTACTTTATCTGTAGTTTCTCTGGTTAAGGTTTACTATTCATTTGCACGCTCTGCGGTGCACTGAGGGAGACAAACTTTGTCTGTGCAAATTTGAAATTTGCAATTTGCAAATCTTAAATTCTGGGTTAAATTTAAATGCGCGCGATGCCGCTGGGACAGTATTAAGTGGCTACACTACGTCGTGAAGAAGAATACCCTTCCCGTAAAAATCTACTTGCAGTTATTCTCTACGCGTGGAACGTTGATGTGCACTGCTGCTTTGGCTTGCTGGTGCTGTTTGGGTGTATTATTGAATGTGGGTGTGATTCCAGTGACATCTAGAGCTGTGAATGACTTGAAGCTGGAATACGGAGGGCACGATGGGGAAGAAAAGTAATAAAAAACCCATAAATCATGCAAGTGTGTCTCTAGAAAGGGTTGATGATGCAAGTGCTTTGGTTAAGTCCAACACTGATACTGAGAAAAGAGATCTGGTTATTGTAAGGTCAGGAACTAATGGAGACGAGGGCTATTCAACACATGAAGTTGAGACTTTAAATAACTCGGTTGCCTCTTCAAGTGGCAATGCAATGAAGTACGCAGACACTGTGGACTCTGCTTCACCTTTGTCGCATTTCGCAAAGGGCCCTTGCGCGCTGGAGGATGCCATTGAGCACACCCCGAGTGGCGTTGAGGGTGCTGGAGTGGTAATGTTCATTCAACAGATATTGAAATGATTGACATAGGCACAAATGCAAGTATTGAGGTGGTACATGGGGTTAGCACGTAGCTGGAGGCACCTACGAACTCCTTACGCTATTGTGGCAGCACGGCAGAATGCACTGGTCCTTTGACTGATACAAGCAAGGTGGCACATGAGAACAAGGTAAGCTTCAAAGAGGTGTTAACTGCTAAGACAATTGTCTCCAATGGGCTCGTGACTCTATTTGTCAAGTCGGCTATCATTGATGTTGCTGAGAGAGCTATAGGGTTGACTGACTGTGTTGCTAATGACGTTGTTACTATGTCCAATGAAGCATGCCAACGGCGTAGAGAATTCCATAGATTTGACTTGGTGGGCGGGTTTATGGGGGATACACTTCCCTTTTTTTTGTCATTGCGAGGGTGTTGCATAAATGTTGGGGACACTTAAAAAATTTCAAAATTCTTGACTTGTCTGCTGGCTGTTTTTACCTATACTTTGACTCTATCTAAGACAGAAATGAGATTTGGCTCGATGGGCCTTGGCAAGTTGTTGGCCAAGCTATGGGGTTGGATATATGGTCTATTGAATTTAGGCCTAATGCTCAGATTGCTATGCGTGCCCTAATGTGGGTGCACTTCCTGGAGCTCCCTTAATCTATTGGGATATTGATAACATTCTACGAATTGTTAAGTCAATCGGTGAGTCGATTTTGCTAGATGGTTGGATTGTGGATATGCAAAGATCAACATACATAAGAGTATGTATCAGAATGGACTTATCAAAGCCTCTAAAGTTAGGGATTTGGTTAAGTGGCAAACTGAAAATGACTCACCAGCCCTTCAAATACGAGGGATTACCATGCGTGTGTTTTGGATGTGGTCATGTGGGCCATTTGGTGGAGCAATGCAAAGATGGGAGAACTTGGGGTGCTGTGTCTACGCAAGATGCTTGGGCGATGCCAACTACTCTCAATGCTTTTGCGCAAGCTGAACAACAGGTGCACATTAAAGGTAGTGCACGTGCGTTGCCCACGCGAGATTTGTTTGAGCGGTTTGTGACAAGCGCCTTCAACGTGCCTACTTCTGATGTTGGGCAATTGCTGGACCGTGAGACTAATGGGGGGAAGAAAGGTGACATTCCACTGGCTCAAGTGCAGAACTTAGAGGATAATAGGACGATAGAAGGCCTTGGACCATGGATGCTGATGCAGCAATAGCAACGGCATCCACCCATAAATTCATAGAGAAATTATGGCGCCAACAGTGTAGGGTAGAGTTCACGCGGGTTGTCATGGGGACCTATAAAGGGCAATGGAGGGGTTGGCTTTTATGGTAAGAGGAGCACATCTAATATAAGGGGTGATCCAGTTAGGAGGATTTGGCATCCTAAAGACATAGGGCATATGGAAACTGCACCACCTCTGTCTAGCTCAAGTGCTGATGAGTGGATGGGTCAGATGCAAATGCAGTATGGGACTGATATCAAAGGAAAGAAGCCGATGCTGGAAAGGGGGTATGTTATTTATAATAACATACCCCGTGATGAGGTGCACAATGGTAAGCTCTGAGAGGATTATGTTGGTGTTGCACATTGTGGGGTGTAGAAAACATTATGGTAGGGGGTTTCATAAATGTTGGTGGATCTATGTTGAGGTATTGAAGGCATAGATTATCTCTTGATGGGGCGTGGCTGTGAGTTTTGTGTTAGCGGATGCACGCCGAGTGACGTGGGGGTGTCATGTGTTGTGCTGGTGGGTGGAGCACTTCGGGGTAGGGCTAGGCATTCCCTCGTGTGGTGGAGGCGTCATGGTGGTAGTGTTAGGAGCTGGGGATGCTATTTGTGCTATTGGTGGGTGCACTGTTTAATGTGTCAATCTGCAAGCGCATGTGGGGTTCTGCCTGTTTGCAATCCTGGTTCGTGCTCACTTGTGGGCATGGTCACCTCTACTTTACATGGGGGACCTGGTGGGGGCAGCTAATTGGGTTATATCAATTCCTTAAATGATCAAACTTGTAGTATGGAATATTAGAGGCATCCGGGACAAGAAGTCCAGGACTTGTAGAGATTTCTCAGGGACATGGTCGTTGATGCTGTGGCCCTTGTGGAAACTAAAGTTCAAAGCTTCACAAGGAATGATGCAGATTGACTGTTAGGTAGAGATTGGAGTTATGAGGTACAGCTTTCGGTTGGGATGTCGGGAGGAATTGTCTTGATGTGGCACAGCTGGCTAAGCATTAAGCTTCTTAGATCGTCAAGGCATGTGATGGCATTTGAGTTCACATTGAAAGGGGACATCAAGGTTAAGTGCTGTGCAGTGTAAGGCCCTAAAGAGCATTATAAGCAAAGAGAGGCATGGGTAGCTCTAAGGAAAGTAACTAGCAGTGGAGATCCTATTGTGGTGGCTGGTGACTTCAATCTTATCATGTCGCAAAGTGAGAAGCAAGGGGGAAAGAAATTCACATATGGAAGAGCACAACAGGAATTCTCGAAAGTATTACAGGAGCTACAGTTGGTGGACTTAAGATATGTGGGAAACAACTTCACATGGTGCAACGGGAAGTAGAGTGGCGCAAGAATTTTTGAATACTTGATAGGGCATTAATAAACATATTGGGGTTATAAATGTTTCCTTGCTGCTCTATCACTCACCTTACCTGGATGGGTTCTGATCACTATCCAGTTTGAAAGTTAGAATCCAAATTGAAATGCAAAAGTTAGAATCCAGTTTGAAAGCATTTTGCTTGATTTTCCACAGACTATAGGGGTGGTACACAATGCGTAGAGGAGGCATAAGAGGTAATAGCATGGAGGATCTATCAATTAAATTCCACATGTCGCTTATTGCTTTGCGTAATTGGAGCAAGACCGAATTGGGAAACATCATAAGAAGAAATGCAGAGCTGGAGTGTATCCTTAACAATTTGCAGATCAAGGAGTCGCAGGTGGGGTTGGATGCTACAAAACATTCACATCATTGAAATTGATTACGAAATTTCATCATAGTTGTGCGCATGAAGAAAAATGGTGGTGGAAAAGAGCAAAAATTCACTGGGCACATCTGAGGGATGATGAGGGAAATGATGCGACTACAATAGGGAGCATTGGTGTGCTCCTTGCACAATTCTTTGAGGCAAAGTGGTTGGGCAAGAAGCATGTGCTCCCAGCATTGCAGAGTGTCCTGTGGGCGTGTATCAGCCGTGAGTAGGAAACTCTGATGGGAGATAAGGTTATTGAGAAGGAAGTTGTTTTAGTTATTAAAGCCATCCAGAAGAATAAGACGCCAAGCATGGATGAGGTCACTGTTGAGTTATTCAGGGCTATTGGACCATAACTCAAAGGGATATCATTCATGCAGTTTTCACTTTTTTTGAGGAGAAGAGAATGCCAACAAATTGGAAAGATACGATGATAGTTTTAATTCCCAAATCTCAGGATGGTAACAAGCAGGAGCAACTTCAGGCCTATCAACCTCTGCAATGTCATTTACAAGGTCATAATAAAAATTCTTGTCGAGAAGCTTAAGTCGGTTTTGCCTAACATTATTTCAAGTGAACAGGGGGCATTTGTTTTGGGGAGGAGCATCTAAAACGACATATTTATTGCTCAAGAGATGGCCTCAAGGATGCACTCTTCCACTACCAAGGAAGGGCCTATGGCTGTTAAGATCAATATGGAGCAGGATTACGACAATTTCAGATGTAATTTTGTGCTCTACATGCTTAGATTGATGGGCTTCTCGTTGGTGTGGTGTGAATGGATTGAAGCATGTATTATATGTCCAAGGTTTGGGGTGTTGCTTAATGGCACCCGGCTACCCTGGATCGAGGCTCAACATGGTCTGCATCAAGGGTGCCCATTATCGCCCTATTTGTTTGCAATTATGACAGAATATTTCTCCTTGATCTTGCGGGGATATGAGGCGAGGGCTTTGTTGGGTTTTAGGTGTGGGCAACACGTGCCGCTTGTCTCACACCTATAGTTTGTAGATGACATTATTGTGTATGTGCCTGCAACGCACAGGGCCGTGCATGCAATGTGAAGAGCACTATAGGTGTTTGGCGTGTCGGTGGGGCTGAGGGTAAATCTCACCAAATCCAGAGTCTATTTCAACAAAGCTACAAGAGGGAAGAGGAAGAAGAATGTTGCCAGCAAATTGGGCATGAGCCAAGGCGATAATCTCAAATATCTGGGGTTCCTATTTCGACAAATTCACTTAAGAAGGGAGATTTCAATTTCATGATTCAGAAAATCGAGGAGATGGTGACCAAGTGGTGGGTGCAGCCCCTATCTTTGGCTGGTAGAGTTGTCTTGATCAAGGCAGTGCTCAATGTTATCCTGAGCTATCTGATGAGCCACTGTGTTATGCCTAAGTGAACCATCGTTGTAGTTGATAGGATGATCAGAAAGTTCATGTGGAGTGGGGTGAGCAGCATGAACATGATGCATTATGCTGACTGGGATACAATTACCTTATCGAAGGAAGAAGGTGGTCTTGGGTTACTCCAGTTGTGCACTTGGTAGCGTGTGCTGCAAATGAAATAGTGTAGGAGATTGCTTAGCCACGAGAAGAGCATGTGGGTGGAGATCATGAGAAGGAAATATAACACAGCTCACAACATCCTTAGGGCACTGCACGGGGCAGCCCAGGCATGCAGGCTTGTTGCTGGTGCGATGCCAAATGCTGTGGCTAATTTCATATGGAGAATTGGGGAGGGTAAGAGTGCAAAATTCGCAGAGGATAATTGGCTTGACTTCCTTCCAATTAACTGGTGGCCTACCTTTAGACCACTTATTGAAAGACTTTTGTGAGCAAATGCATCATTGATATTGGTGTGTGGGATGAGGAGAAGGTTTGTTAATGGGGTGGTGATCTATTATTTGACAAAATTATGCACTTGCCTTAGGCTCATAAGCATAATGAAGACACACTTATTCAAGCTAATATGGGATTAGAGCAGGTTGTTAACCTTAGCTTTTACAAGCATCTAAGGTACGACACAAATTGTCTAGACAAGCTGCATTCAAAGGAAGCCAGGAAACATTTTAGGGGGATATGGAAATTGAGTGTACTGTCGCGCATTCATATTTTTATTTGGAGGCTTGTGGGGGACTATCTTGCCACAGTTATGTGGTTGTCACACAAAAATTGGCTGACTACAGCTAGTGTATATAGGGATGTGATAATGCAGAGACCTCGCAACATATATTTTGGGAGGGCTCGCACTTACAAGAGCTCTAGAATGCTTGCCATGTGCACGCAACCGTGGATGCGCTAGGATTACCCTTTGAGGAGCATAGCGGGGAGGCCATTCTGCAGTGATTTATCGAGTTTGTGGGATCTCCTGGTGTGCGACAGAGAAATGAAAAAGTTTACGTAGCGACCCTTGCTACGATCATGTTTTATATTTGAGAGAACAGAAATGCAAAGAGGCACAATGAGCAGGCTCTTAACTGCAGCAACGTTTGACGAAAGATTCAAATTAAGGTGTCAACTACAACAAAACATTACAATCAGTACCCATCTGAGTTCTATAGGAACCCTTGCAGCTTCTCAGAGCTGAAGGTAGCCCACGTTTGGGTTCTCTCCCCCCACTGGATGGATAAAGATTAATTGTGATGCTGCTGTTGGAGAGGATGTTTGGGGCATTGGCTTAGTGGCAAGGGATCACTTTGGTAAGCCCCTGCCAGTGGCTAGGAAGAGGCTTTATTCGCATGCCACTGAGGCTATGGAGACATTGGCGATGCTTAAGGCCTTGGAGTTGGTGAGAAATACACTTTCTAAGTTTCATGCAGTAGAGATTCAATCGGATTCGGTGCTCGCAGTGTAGGCTATGCGTAATCTCTTCATGAATCCTCCTAAGGGAGGCTGTCATGCCCTGGCGCTTCAACATGAGCGGAGCTTGAGTGCGCTGACTACTCGCATATTCTCAGAGAGGGTAACGTGCCGATGGACTGGGTTGCGTGTGCTGCTTGTGTTTTGTATTTTGTTTGGGGTTGGGATATGCCCCTCTCCAAGTCTCTCTTGGATCTCCTGATGACTGACTTTTTGTTTGATCTTCCATAGAGGATATTTTGTAAGTTTTGCTAGGCTTTTTCTTATAATTAGAGAAAATGCAAGTAGTGTTTGGAAGTACAGTTTGTAGAAAGCAAAAATAGTGTTTGAAAATGTGGTTTTAAAAAAAAAATAGTGTCTAGAAAAATTTTGGCTTTGAAATGTTCAAAATTGTGCAGCACATCGTCCCCAGGTTGACTAACAAAAATTATGATAATTAGGGCATTGAATTTAAGGCTTTTCTAGGTTTACAAGAAATTTGGAAGATTGTAATCGATGGTTTTGAATAATCAAATGCTACTCATGTTGAGAGGAAAATGTTGAAAAAAAATAAAAAAGACAAAAAAAGTCATTATTATTGATATATCAATGGCTTGATGAAGCCACTTTTGAAAAGTTGCATAAGCCATAATAAGACGTTTGGAATAAACTCAACACAATCTTCAGAGGTGTTGAGCATGTGAAGTGTGTACGTCTTCAAATCTTTATAGACGATTTTGAGCAGTCAAAGATGAATAAAAATGAGACTATCTCCGATTATGTCTCATGATTAGTTACTATTGTTGGCTTGATAAAGAGAAATGGAGAATAAATTGATGATGTGTGTGTGATTGAGAATGTACTTTGTTCTTTAACTTTTATGTTTGAGCATATGACAACAATAATAGAAGAATTAAAAGGCATAAGTAAATTATCTATTGAAGAATTAATAAGTTCCTTACAAGTGCATAAGCAATGACTAAAGAAAAGAGTTGAAGTTGCACAAATTGATCAAGCATTAGAGTCAAAATTGAATTTTAAACAAGATGATACCTTGAAGAAAGAGAATTCAAATTCAAAGGGAAGAGAACAAGGCTCATATCAGGAGTGCAAAAAAGGTCATTTTCAACACAAATCTCAACAGAAAATTAATCAACCTTACAGTCAATGTAGGCATGGAAGGAATGATACTTCTCGTGGTTGAGGAATGGGAAGAAATGTCGAATGTTATAATTGTCATAAGTTTGATCATTATACTTCTGATTATTGGCATAGGGGTAACCAATCAAACTATGTTATAACATCACAAGAAGAGTCAATATCATTATTGGCTCAAAAAAAGTAATGAAAGAGAAGATATATGGATCCTTGACTCAAGAGCAAGTAATCATTTGTATGAAAAAAGACATTTATTTGATACAATTGAAAATATATAAGCAAGTATGAGTTTTGGAGACTCATCAAAGTTAAAAGTTAAAAGCAAATGTAACTTAAAACTTTACAAAGAGAATGTATTTTTAATTGTTATTTTAGATACATATTTTATTCTTGATATGAAAATTGATTGAGAAAGAATACATTATACATATGAAAAATAATTATTTTTTTTAAAGATTCAAAAGAAAGGAATATTACTAAAGTGAAGATGTCGACAAATCGTATGTTTGCTCTTCAATTAAAGTGAACATGTCAAGGTTGTTATCTTAAGCATCTTTCTAATAATTCTTTGAAATGACATCTAAGGTATGGTCACCACAAATTTGGAGGTTTGAAGTTATTGACAAAAGAATGAATAGCGAAAGACTTTCCTTTATTATATTATCTAAATTATATATGTGAAGCTTATATACTTGAAAAGAAACATCGTCTATCCTTTCAAAAGAATAACTCATGGAGAGCTAAAAGACTATTACAGCTTGTTTATATAGATATTTGTGTTCTTTGAAATGACATCTAAGGTATGGTCACCACAAATTTGGATGTTTGAAGTTATTGACAAAAGAATGAATAGCGAAAGACTTTCCTTTATTATATTATCTAAATTATATATGTGAAGCATATATACTTGAAAAGAAACATCGTCTATCCTTTCAAAAGAATAACTCATGGAGAGCTAAAAGACTATTACAGCTTGTTTATATAGATATTTGTGGTCCACTAGTGTCATTATCTAATGAAGGTAATAAATATTTATTACATTCATAGATGATTTTAGTAGAAAAATATGGATATATTTTATTAAGAAGAAATCTACTATTATTTATATATTTAAAAAGTTCAAATACAAGATTGAAAATGAGAGTGAGATATTCATTCAAAACCTTAGGTCTGATAGAGATGGTGAGTATATATCAAATGAAATATGTATGCAAGAATGTATACAACATCAACTCACCACAAGTTACACTTTATAACAAAATGGAGTGGTTGAACAAAGAAATTATACTATCTTTAATATGATAATGGCATGATGAGAGAGAAGAACATGCTAAAAGAATTTAAGGTAGAAGTTTGGAGTGGATATAAACCAAGTGTTTCTCATTTTCACATATTTAGTTGTATTACGTATATATGGGTACCTAATGTACTAAGAAAGAAACTAGATGATAAAAATAAAAAATACATATTCATTGGATATAATGAGGAGTCAAAACCTATAAACTTTATAATATTTTAACAAAAAAGTGATTATTAGTTGTGATATTATGTTTATAGAAGAAGATACTTAAGAGTAGAAGGAAGAGAATAATGATAAAACAATCACATTTGTTTAAGAAGAAGAAATTCAAAATCAACAAACACATGATTTGAATTCTCCAATATGCTCTCCCTTAATAACTAATATTATTTAAAAGACAACACATCTTATTAACTCAAGTAGAAGGATAAAAATTTTATAAGAGATATATGAGCAAACTTCTAAGTATCTTAACTTATTCTATTATTTTGCTAAAAATAAACTCATTTTTTATGATGAAATAATATAGGATATAAGTCGACAAAAGGTTATGGATGAAGAAATAACATCTATAGAAAAGAATAATATAGGAGAGTTGGTTGATCTTCCCCTTAAAAAAAACTCATAAAAGTGAAAAAGGTCTACAAGATCAAGCATAGAATGGATAGGACAATGAATATATATAAGATAAGACTTGTAGCAAAAGGTTTTAAGCAAAATATGGTATAGATTATAATAAGGTATCTGCTCTAGTTGTTCGATTTGATACAATAAAATTAATTTTGGTATTTGCAACACATCATGGATGGAAGGTATGTCAACTTATTATTAAATTTGTATTTTTTTAATAGAGTTTTTGAAGAAGTATATGTTGATCAATCTGAAGGTTACAAAATAATGAGTGATTTACATAAAGTTTATCGTTTGAAGAAGGCTTTATATGGACTGAAACAAGTGCTAAGAGAATGGAATATCAAGATTGATAGATATCTTCAACAATGAGGATTTCAAAAATATCCATTTAAGCATGCACATTATACTAAGATAATTAAAAATGATATTCTTATAGTTTGTCTTTATGTAGATAATGTGGTTTATGCAGAGAATTTTTTTGAATTATTCTAAGGATTCAAACGAACCATACAAGAATTTGACATAAAAAATAATAGTAAGATATCATACTTTCTTAAAATAGTAGCGAAGAAAATAACAAATGGAATTCAAATCTCTCAAAAAAGATATGTTATTAAGCTTTCAAAGAAGTTTAGAATGAAAGATTAGAAATTAATGACAATACCACTTGAAGTGAAAATAAAAATAAGGAGAAGAAAAAAAGCTTTGACTCTTGTTTGTTCAAAAATTTTGTTGGTAATCTTTCTTGCCTCACTATCACAAGACCTGATATTTTATATTCTGTTTAACTTATTAGTCGATATATAAAAAATTTAAAGGAAATATATTGGATGGTTGTAAAAAGAATACTAAGGTACATCAAAGATACACTTGATTGTGGTTTATATTTTACTAACCAAAATGAGACTAATTTATGTGGATACTTTGATAATGATTGAGAAGGAGATATAGTGAAATGAACAGTACAATTGGTTATTGTTTCTTCTTAAGTTCATCGATATTTATGTGGATATCAATTAAATAAAATGTCATTGTTCTTTCATCTTGTGAAGTAAACTATATTATAGCTTCATTAATGGTTTATGAAGTAATTTAGTTGTGAATTTTATTGCAAGAGTTACATCATCAACAAGAAGAGTTGACAACTATTTTTATTAACATATGTTAGCCATCTAATTAACAAAAACCTGATTCAATATAGAAGAAGCTAACGTATCGAGACAAGGCATCTTTTTCTTCAAGACCATGTCAACAAGGAGATTATAAGCCTGATACATTATAGTACTATTGAACAAGTAGCTAATATTTTCACCAAATCGTTTGGAGTGAAGATGTTTGAAAAATTATGAATTCAATTAGGCTTGAAAATACTTCAAGTTTGGAGGGGAGTAATGTTAATAAACTTTAAGTATTTAAGTAATTTTAATTTTTAATTTGATAATTATTGTATGCATTAGGAGCAGATATTCAAATAAGAAGAGGATATTCAGATGATTATTAGTCTATAAAAGAGTGTAATTATTTATTAGTAATTATGAGAATAAAAATAAATTTTTGTTGCTTCTGTCTTCCTACACCTTAGGGTTTCTATCATTATTTTTTATTTCTTCCAAATAATTTTGAATTCAAGTTTACTATTTGCAACTAAAGATCTACTTTATTCCCAATTTATTTCCATCAAGTGAAGAGAGGAGGCGATGAGGAGGAGGATGGTAAAGATCTACTAAATTGATATAAGATATTTTTTATGGTGAAGAGTTTTTATATTAAACAAAAAATATATTGAAACTATATTTTTTTATCAAAATGTTTTATAATATAATTTTTTTATTTTTTTCTATTAGAAGTAATGATACATAACTTGCAACTGATTGATTGCTTACATGTGCTTCATACATACCATGAAGTGGGATCTATTAACATAGGATGGCATGTGTGATATTGATGTCTTGCTTTTAAAAATCATCACAAAAAATGACATATTAATGTCACCTTTCATGAGGGTCTTACACTCTACAAATGGGTGAGAAGCCCATTACCCTCATGACTTTGAGTTCTTGTTGATGTACTCCAATTGACTAAATTTAATCCTGACTTGATTGTCATTTGAGGAAGAAAATTTTCACTATTGCATTAATTAAAGTTTCCTCATATATATTCATACAAATTTAATGGATGCCCAAATTATGGGAAACATATTTTTAAATTTTCATAATTTTAAATATTTTGAACATATATGTTTTGAATATTTTTATTAATTTATAGTATACTTAGGGTCTATTTGGGATAATTATGAGATTCTAATATTCATTTAAATTTTACAAAATTTTATTTCTAATCTTAAAAACTCAAAAAATAATTTATTTCTTGTATTTAGAGGATTGCCAAAGAGAGGGTGCACTATTATAAAGCTATTAATGCAAACATAATTTTTTGGCTAATGTTATGAGATCGATAATTAATTGAATTCTTTTCATAGTTGATGTGGTAAGAGAGCATGTGCTTTGGTAAATGATGGCAGGCTATGTATATGTATATATTAACCGTTTGTGCTAAGGTGTTTAGACTACTTTTAAAATTTTAATTTCTTAATGGAGTGAAGACTTTTGTTTACTTGTGAGTTATTTAAATTGTTGCTCTCATAATAAATGATTGTAAATTTAAGCAAGCATGTGTGGGTGTGCAAATTTGGTGAGCACTCACTTTAGATCAAATGAATTGGGCGCCTTTTTGATGAAATAAATCTTAGGAGAACTCGGGAATCAAGGACTAGCACAAGAAAAGAAAGAAATTCTTTAGTTATATTCTTAGTTGGAGATCAAAATGAGCTAACATCTTATGACATCTCGATTTTATACTTTAGTTAAAAACTTTTTTAAGTTGAAATTGTGAATCTTAACTTGTAATTAGAATATTTAGGAATATTTAGGATAGTAAAGTTTAAATGTTAAAATAACTAATGAGTTAAAATAAAATAATATTATTTCGATTTTCTCTTTAATAAATATACAATTATATAAAATTGATCAAAATATCAAATTAAGCATGTCAATATGTAGAATTTATGTATTGACTTTTGATTAACAATTTGTTAAGATCAACCAGGTTTGTTATAAATTATGAAAATTAATTACAAATAAAACACACATAGGAAATGGCCTAAGTGGTAATTAGAGTATTTTGATTTCTAAGAAGGTTCTTAAAGACTTTTTTCTTGACCACCTTGATAATAGTAGTATAAGATAAGTTTTGAAAATGAGTTAGAAGATTTAGCTTGGAGAATAAATGGACGCTTCAAGTCCTGTGAGTGGAGGGTTTTAAAAGAAAGAGAGTAGAGAAAAAATTAAAAAGAGTTTGAACATGAGTTAAACTTGTAATAACAATAACAATTGATTGGTTTTGCTCTAACAAGAGAAAAATGTTGGAGGAGGAAGATAAAGGAAGTGAAAAAAAAGTTGAATAAAGAGAGAAGACAACTCAAGTAAACTTAATGAGTAGTTTTTATTGTTAGAAAAAAAATGAACAGGATAGGGATTGGTGCTTTAACCAAGTTGTTTTATTTAAAAATTATTCTTTCTTATTTTAAATATGAGTATTATGTTTAAGGGTTGTAGTTGGATTTGTGTATGGATTTTGAATAGTTTTAAGGGGTTTGAGTAAAGACAAGAAAAAAATTAATTCTTGTAAAAAAAATCAATTATTTTTTAAACTTAATGTATCATATATAGAAAATTGACATTAAAAATATGAACTATTAAACGCATAAAGGCAATAAAGCAATTCATATTTTGCATGGAAGTGACAAAGCCAATCATAAGTGAAGCTGAGACAATAGAGCCAATCATATGTGAAGTTGAGATGACAAAGCCATTTAGAGGTGTGAAGGAAACATTGATGAGAAGAGATTTTAGAGATCAAATATAAGATTTTAAGGGATTCTAACTTATGAATATTTTTCTTAATATTTGGGTGAGCTATTACAAATAAAAGAGAAACATTTTGAATTATAATAATGTTTTATCTCATTTATATAGTTCTATTTAATTTTGGATTTAAAACTTTTTATTAAAATATCTACTAAAACAATGCTTTTACTTAATTTTTAAACTTTTATACAAACAATTAAAAATTAAAATGCTAGAATTTTTTTTATAATCATCTAAAAATTAGATTATAAAATCTTTCATGTTTAATTTTATAAAAAGTTAATTAAGCTTTAACATCTTTGACTCCCTCCCTTTTTCCCACCTCATCAAAAATCCAAATCTCTATGGCCACATCGTTGGAATGAAGTGTAACGTTGACCAATTTACTAAGAATATATTTGTAATTTTTAATAAATTAAAATGCTTTCAATGTATATTTTTTCCTATTATTTATTGATACAATTCCTAGGACTTATGTGGGACTATTTTATAATGTTAGGTCAAGATTCTAATATCAACTCAAATTTCATAGAATTTTAATTTATTTTTTTTACATAATTAATTATTATATTTATATTTGATTTTTAAAAAAAATCAAAGAAATGATTTTTTTTTCTTCGCTTTTGCAAATTTTGCGAAGTTTTGCTGTTTGTTATTTTTTTATTGATTATATTTTTATTTTGTTTTAATTAAAAAGATCAAAAATAATTTTTTAATATGATAGTTTTATTTTTAATTTTTAAATAATAATTTATTACGCAATTGCAAAAGAGAAGGAGCACTACTGTAAAGCCATTAATGCCCTATAATTGCACATATAATGTTAATTATTGTTTTGGGTTATTTTTAAGGTTGATAATTAGTTTCTTGAATGCTTTAGGTAGCTGACGTCATAAAGATCATGCATTTTGTTAAATAATGACCGGCTATGTACATATACATATATTAACCATTTGTGTTGTGAAGTTTAGACTACTTTCTAATTTTTAATTTCTTAATGGAGTTATCACTTTAATTTATTTATGACTTATTTAAGTTGGTGATTCTTAAGACATGATTGTAAATTTAAGAAGCACGAGTGTGTGCAAGTTAGGTGAGGACTCGTTCTAAGTCAAATAGATAAGATCTTTCCAAATAAAAATCATTTTAAGAACTTGTCGATGAAAAGGCACAGACTCAAGAAGATAAAGTTGTTCTTTAGTTCTGCTCATAGTTAGAGATTGAATTATAAATGAAATTGTGATTTGTGTTTAACGATTACTTGAAAATAATGTTAATTATTTCTAATTAATTAAATGAAATATATCATATCTAAAGTTATCCCAAATGGTGCTAATTTTGCCATTAAGTTGATATTTGCCTTAGGTTGTGAATATATATTATGATCACAAGTAGTTATATCATATGAAAAATTTTAAGTGATTGATTCGACTACCACTCTGTCCTTAACATCAATATTTTTTCCACAAATTTGAGATAGACAAGAAGTCATGCATTTTTTTTACCAGAATAGTAGAAGATTTTTAAAATATTTTTGTTACATAAATCAGACAAATCAAAATAAAAGACATGTGAAAAATCAAAATGAAAAAAACCACGTGATAGTATAAGTAAAGAAAATTCACTATAACCCCCTTTAACTACGTAATTCATGGGGTTCAACTGGATAGTTCTTTGGCACGAATGAATTCAAGACAATATCAACAATTTTTATAATCCTATTGAAATTAGAATGTCGTAAAGGCACCTATATTTAGCTAATGTGAAACCCATGAATAAGCACACAAAAGTCATTATCAATACAAGGTTTAAGTATAGGACAACACTCACATGCTTAACAATATAAGGTTCAAGTTTTGGCAACACTTGCACATTATTTAATCTATGAATTGGCTCTCTCTTAGTCATAAACCAAGATGTAAGATGTCTATTCAAATACTTAGCAAATATAAAAGTAACCTAAGCACAATTTTGATAAAAAAATATATAATGATAGGTTATAAAAAAGTAATTATTATATTACATATGAAACTCATACATATTTTATACCAATGATTGGTATAAAAAGGTATTTATTCTACAACATGTGAATTGAAATTTATTTGACACTTAAAATTAACTTAAAAGAGATTTAAAATAATATCGTTACATTCTATACTTATAAGAACAAAGAATAAAATGTGGTAATAATATTTTTCATAATTTAATACATTGTAATAACTAATCAACAACATGGTTAGTTTGAGGCTTGCTTAGGAAAACTTTGAGTGTTTTGGTGTTTAAAGAAAACTAAGAATTTGAAAACTTCTTGTAAATAAAAAAGTGAATTTATTATGATGAATTGTATATAATTTAATTGTCTAAGAAGTTATACAAAAGAAGAAATTACAAAGAAAAATATCTCAAAAGAATCAAGTAAATTAAAATAATTATGATGTAAGTTATTATTATTAACTTATGAATAATACATTAATATATTCATGAAAGTAAGATATCATGTGATATATGCATATAAATTTTGATAATAAATGACATGTTTATTAGCATTAACTATTGTATTAAATGAGAATAAGATTGTTAGATTTATGTAATTTATTTGTTTGCTACAAGTATCAAAACATGATAAGATAAAAAATATTAAAAAATAAAAAAAGTAACAAGAAATATGAAATAAATAAAATTTAGATATATAAGCCTTATAAAATATGAGATGAAAAGATAATAGGATATGCTATAAGAAATAATAATTATTTTTAATGACATTATTCTACATCTATCATATTTGATGAGTTGAATTCTATTATCGTTAGTACTTACCATAAGGCTTAATAAAAACATTAACATTAGATCTCTTTCTTAACTATTGCTACAATATTGTACAAGGTTTGATGCTATGCTCCATTATTGTTACAACTTTGTGTAGAGCTAGATAAGCAAAGATGATATGATATTGATATTATTAGCACTTTTTTCAATACTAAATAAATAGAGAAAATATTATACTATTATTACTAGCACTTTGTGTAATACTAAATAAATGAAACAATATGATACCAATATTTTTACTGACTAGATAAGTGAAAATAATAAGATATACCAATAAATTATGGTCTACATATAAGATGATAACATTCAAAATAGTTATGAGATATAATGAGACATCTTGGATATAAGAATAATGGTCATTTAAGAAAAATAAGACTCAAATTTTGAGAATGATAAGAATAAAATAAAAAAAATGATTAAAATATAATGAATAAGAGAATAATATAGTTTAGAAAACATGATATGTTTATATACACATATGTATATATGGTATGCATTATAGATTTATGACAAGCTTTTACTTGGATAGTTCTTAGATGTGATGTATTTGTTACAACTTATTTATTATTATGGATAATTCTCTTTATTATATTTTGTATTATTTTACTACTTATAATTATTAATTTATCTACTAAGTTATTCAAAGAGTGTGAAGAATGATCACTAAGTGATATCTTAAAAGAAGAATTATAAAATAGAGAGAGACTTCTAACAAGATTATAAGTAAAATGTTATAGAGATAAATAGTCTTACATTAATTACTTAGATATTAGTTTTTATCTTTATATGATATGTCATAGTATTTAGATATTAAGATATCTTTTGAAGGTAAAATTAAATGTGGGTTGGGACAAGATAATCTAGGAGGATAATATCTCAATATTGTAATACTATGATCTCACATGAGCTTTAAAGCTCATTATCTACTTAAATTGTGGGTAAAACCATAAACATGTATAAAGATGGGAAACCAAATAACCATTATAATAAGTAATTGAGAAATAGGATTTGTGGTGAATTTGGTATGGGAAATCTATTATAAATTGTATAATATGGATTTATTTTTGGATAAGTTTATACTCTTGTAATTTGTTAAGAATATATTAAACTAAGGCTTATTCATTAGTCATGGAAAATGGTTTTAAAATCTATTTTATTGTCATATCTACTTAAATAATTTAATAATATACTTTATTTTGATGTTTATTATCATTTTTCTTCATGTTTTATAACAATGTTATATTTTATCGAGTAAAAAGATTGTTGGGATGGTAATGATCTTGGAGGCATTGAACTAAAAGAGGTTGTTTTCATTATTTTAGAACTATTTTTTTTCTTAACTTGTCATCTTGAAACAATAAGAGCTAATCCTCTCCTCTTTGAAATTATATATGCTAGAATCTATAGTATTTGCTTAAGGGTGAAAGCAAGATGCTCTTCTTGTTTAGCTTCTTCTTTATAAAAGAAAAAATTAAGATTTTTTGCTCCTAAACCAAATTTACCAGAATCTATAATACTTGCTCAGGTGTAATAGATGACAACTCTTCTTTTCTCTTTTAACATTTATTATTGCTAGTCCCATTATATCCAATACTTTAATCTCTAGGTTTTATCTTATCACAAATTTTTTTAGTAAAAACATTATTTACTATATTTAATCTATACACATATGCAAGTAATAAGCATGTGCAAACATTATTTAATGTGATGATGCTATACATGAGTGCATCCCTAATTATGATAGTTTATTTTTTTTAGTATATTTTGGGAGTCATATATATATATATATATATATATATATATATATATATATATATATATATATATATATATATATATATATATATATATATATATATAATTTTTTATAAAAATTATTTAACCTATTTTAATAAAAACAAGTGATATTCTCATATCCATTAAGAACTAAACCACATATATTTTATTCATTTTTTCTTCTTAAACTTTTAATAATTTTGCATGAACACTATTTTAATATGCATAACCAACTTATCAATTTTAAATAAATAATGTTTGGAATAAAATCATTCACTTTTTCATATATATATATATATATATATATAAAACATTCCACACTAATAATATTTACATGCTCATTATTATTCAAATTAAAAATCACACTTTAAAATTCATAATATATGATAATACTTTAATAATTAAGAAAACAAATATTCTTAGAATTTTAAAATTATAATTGTGTAGATATAAAATATAGATGAACAAATTCATAGTGTGATTCCATCCAAACTAAGAGTTGATAAAAAATACCAAACAAACACCAAAAGTATTATAAATGTATCGTGCTTCCAGTCCAACATAGGTATAATTGGCTCAATATATTATATGTTAGCTTTGATGTATCAAATGTCCAAGCATATTGGCATACCACACTTTAAACAAGGTATTGTATGCATAGCTTGACAAAACTAATACCAACGTTCCTCATAGCTTCACCTAAAGAATTTCCTCCAAAACACCATGCAAAGCTAAAACCAAGAATGGAGAGTAAATAAATTCCAAGAAGACACATCAAAATAAGAAAAGCTAAAAGAATAACTTTTCATTACTACCTCAAACTCAATTAATCTAACTTTCTTTGTTTCTAAACAAGTTTGACAATGAAAGTAAAATAAGAAACAAAGATTGAGGAAAACTTAGGTAATACCTTACCTTGCTCAATCTATTAATGTATGCATCAATTCAAAAGTTTTTCCTTCAAGATCCTTTGATATAGCTAATGGAATTCTCTTTAATTTTTTAAATTTACTTTTTTATTTGTTGAAATTATAATAGAACCCAAATCCCTTCTCTAGTTTTACTGGTTACAATAATTTGCTTGATTTCACATTACATCTATACTAGTTGTTTTTCCGAAACTATCCCTTTAATTTCAATAATTTCTAATAGTACTTATAATTCTTCTTCTTGATTTCCTCTATCATAGCTTTTATTTCTTTTTTTGCCCTTGATATAACAGCCACTCTCACATGTAACATGTATTTTCTCTTACTTCTCTAAATTGTTATTCCCTTATAAACACAATAACACCTCTCCTTGACATCCACTCTAAAAGCAACTAAATTCCTACCACTTTTTCTTAGTTGTAACAGCCAAACACTTTTAGGAAGACTTTCATTCAAAGGAGCTACACTCATCACTACCTCATTAAAGTAATAACTATCATGTTCCAAAGCTCATGATTACTCTTTTAATTGCTTCTTCTAAGGTATCCCTTGGTATGTCATTAGTTAGAAGCTTTTCATTTAAGGAAGCCCTCATAATCCTTGGTTCTAATCCCAAAGAAAATTTAAGATAGTTCATTGGAGCAAAAAGATAATAATACCTCCATTATTAGCTACTTAAAATGAACAGGAGAAAAATCATCAACTTATATTAAATAAAACAAAAAAAAACCCTTAATTAGTAATAAAAATATTTTAATTTCTCTTTCAATTTCAACAATGCCTAATAAATTCATTTGGTTGACAAACATACAATCTGCATACCAATAGATTTTTCATGATGAGTTTTATCTAAACATATGCTCATCATTAAATTTTGAAATATTTAATAACTAATATGTTTCTTGAAATATGTCTAATTATTAATATTTTATCTTGATCAAAATTATATATCAATTTCATAAATCAAGATATAAGTAATATAATATCAAATAATGAGATCATTATACTAAATAGAAATTTAGGATGTTCCATATTATTTATTGGATGAATTAGGACAAGTGAAAAACAAATTAGTTGCTTTACTTATAATGTTTATGTCACGATGCAAAATCCTTTATTTTCAACCAATAGTGGCACTCCTCTAATTACCTATGATAGGTTCCCACATCTTCATCATAATTTGCGATATGAGAATATATATAATCATGCAAGGGGAAGATTTTATATCCTTTAATATTATTATAGGTACTTTATTTCTATAACCTATCATGGTCATATTTGATAATGATGTATTACTTTCATTCATATCCATTAGATTTGATTACAAAATTATATATATATATATATATATATATATATATATATATATATATAACAAATTTTAATATTATTTGAAAATTATAATATTATTTTATTAAAAAATTCAAATTATAATTCTAGTTAATACTAAATCTAATTTGAAAATTATATATAAATTATGACAATATAAAGACTAAATATCACATAAAAATTATTCCTACATGATTTGGAAGTCATTTTGTATGGCCAATATTAACAACTGTGATTTCCATTATTTTAATTAAATAAAAGTTATATTTATAATCATTTTCCCCTTACATTTATCAAGCTAGTAACAAGAGACAAGCTTCAACAACGGAAAAGCTTCTTGAATCCTAAGAGAGCCAAGTGCAAGAAGAACAAAGGAGACGAGAAAGTTTTACATCTCAAGAAAGAGATCAATAGCAAAGGAAATCATGTAGAGGAAATTAGTTATTTCATAAGGTAAGTTTTTTTCCTAAGTATTCCTTTTAAATGTCTAAGATGTTAAGGAATCTATGAGCTCAAGATAAATAGTGAGCTTAAGAAAGAAGAGAACCCAAACAAATATATTAAGAATTAGTGCTAATAAAGGAAGAAGTGTTGAAAATATTTGGGATTGAAGGAAATGACTCCTTAGTAATCATTAATCAATTCAATTGGATGATCAAATAAGTTAATATCATCATGAAAATGAGAATGCCTCTATGAAAGGATTTGATGGCTGTTTAATGTCTCTTGGATAATTTGACAAATAATGTAGCTATATGTCAAAAAATATTGTAAAGTACAAAATCCTTAGTTTTCATAGTTTGATAAAATTAGATGATTTGATATGAAATCAAATGATCAGATTCTCATGGAAAGATTCAATAAAATGGATCAAATATTTTGATGGTGTTTGATGAATGGTATGAAAGAAATAAAATAAAAATAAAATTAAGAGAGTTAATGAGACTAAATAAAATACAATTAACATAATACAAATAATATATCAATATATGATAAAGATATAATATAAATTTTATGTATGATTATAGGACAAGAAAAAAAAATAAGAGAGTAGAATATTAACATGTTTAATAGCTGAGATAAGCACGTGACACTTTTTATATATGCATTTCATTAATTTTTTTTTTATTTTTTGAGGTAAGAATATGACACATTTTTTATGTGCATACTTTTTTTACATTTTATGTTATTGTATAGTGTTGCTAAGCACATTGTACACACACCATTATTTTCATATTAACATCATGTGTTGTGATGAATGTTGAGTTGGTAAATGATGGCATATGGTTAGCTATGAACTTACATGAGAAGTAAATATTACTCTTTGTTGTAAAGTGAATTTATTAACTTAAGGTAAGACCAAAAAGCTATAAGAATATGGTCTAATCCATATAAAAGAACTCTATTAGATGAATATATCCTTATCTATAAGAAGAAATTAAGAAAAAAGTTTATTAGATGGTAATGACTCAGCCCACATATGGGATTGAAAGTATTATGAGACTAATATTACCTAATTATGAGTTGAGAAATTCCAATAAGATAATAAAATGAGTTGTTCATAAAGTAAACTCTATATGATGAAAGAGTATCTTATTAATGTAAAAAACACCTAAAATGTCAACTAAATAAAGAGTAAGATAATATAATAAAATAAATGTTTTACAATATATGTTCATTTTTTATTATAAATACAGATGAGTATATTATGATCATGATTTTTTATGTTGCATAATAGAAATGTTAATTTTTTTATATATTTTTATTATTGTATTATTTTATTTATTCAGCTTATGATAGTTGACTCAACTTTTTTTTTTCTCATAATTTTTGGAGCATTAGATGACACATAAGAATTAGTGTGAGATAGCAATGAAAAAAAGATATGTTATGTAAACATTTTGTTATGTGATGTGTCTAATATAATTTTGATATTTATATTAATAAGATGTTGATATAATAATTAATTGATACACTTTTTATTATAATATATCTTTTTTAGACTAAGCATTCTTAGAATTTGAAAATAAAAATGTATTTGATATCGATATATATATATATATATATATATATATGTCTAGTTATATATATCTATGAGTAAGAGAATTTGATGTCGACAAATAAAATATTGTAACAAATCCTCTTCAAATTGAATTGCCTATAAAAGAGGAGATGAGAGTGGAAAGAGTAAACAAAAAATTGTTTAAGCTTTAAAGGATAACTATACCACTAAAAGTATTTGATATAATCTTGAGAATAGATTAGTAATAATGCTTCAAGCCATTATTGATTATGAAGATAAAAAAAGCTGAAAATCTATAAAGAAAATAACATGTTTGTGATATACTATGCAAGAGCAACAAAGTATCCATGATCTATGCTATTGAAAGATTAAAGCTTAGAAAGAAAAAGGTGCGAGTGCTATTTAGCTTTGTTATAGCACTCAAAAGCTTAGAAAGAAAAAAAATCATCAAAAGTTCTTATAATATATTCATTTCTAAATATTTTCTCAAAAATAATTATCAAAACTATTATGTAACAAAAAGATTAAACTTGTGATTGACTTAGTACCTAACATAGAATCAACATATAAGAAACTACATAGGATAGCACCCCTAAAATTATAATACAATGAAAGAACTTGTAATTGAGTTATGAATTTTATCAAACACTTTGCCTTCATTGATAACCTAATAATTTAACCACAAATATCTTCACATTATCCCACAAATCCAAAACAAAGTCGAAGCCATGCGATATCATTCTAAAACAAACCTAAGATAAATCATATTAGTTTAAAGCAGATAGCCCTCCGGAGCGCACCACGTGCCTCTCTTTCGATCCGTTAACCTTCAAATTGGTAGCATCCTGGAACACCAAACAGCAAACGCGATCAACTAAACATCGTACAGCTATTTACATGCTTGTCCATTCATCCCCCAATATGCCACGTCATCAACCATTAACTACGACGCTAAATCTATTGTTGAACAGCGAGGTATACAATCCCTCCAAAGCTAACGGCCAGCGTAACGGCAGTTAGGCAATTTCTCACTTCCTCTGTTAAAATCGAAGCAGTGCCCTCATCTCCTCACGTTCCCATCCTAATGGCCGCCCATCTCCTCGCCGTCCTTCTCCTCGGCGGCCTCAGTCTGGCAGAACCCGCCTCAGAAGACCGCGCCGCCCTCCTCAAGTTCTTCGCTGGCATCGAGGTCAGCAGCCGTCGCGCCCTCCCAAACTGGGGCTCACCCATCCTCTGCAACTGGACCGGTGTCTACTGCCGCAGAACATCGCTGCCCTCAACCGTCGTGATGCTCAAACTTCGAGGCCTGAATCTCCGGGGAATCATGACTCCATGGATCGCCAACCTTTCCGCCCTCGAATTCCTTGACCTTTCCCAGAACCTCCTTTTCGGGAAGATCCCCCCGCAGCTCGGCTCCCTAGCAAACCTCCAAGTGCTCAGCCTCTCCTCCAACCTGCTCGACGGGACCATCCCGCCAGAGTTGGGCTTCTTAAGCCATCTCGTGTATCTCAGCTTGGGCGGCAATCGGATCGCCGGCGAAATCCCAAAAGCTCTTTTTTGTAACTCCACCAATTCGATGCAGTACATCGACCTCTCGGACAATTCACTCAGGGGAGAAATCTCTCTTGGCATTGATTGCAACCTCGAACATCTCCTGGCCCTTCTCCTTTGGTCTAACGAACTCCATGGCCAAATACCGCCGTCGCTTTCAAACTCCTCACGTCTCGAATGGATCGACTTGGGGTCGAATTATCTCGGCGGCGGTTTACCGCCACACCTCTTCGACAAGTTTCCGAATCTTCTAATACTGAACCTCTCTTACAACAACCACACCTCTGACGACTTGGATCCTTTCCTCGTCTCCATGAGCAACTGCTCTAAACTGCAAGAGCTCCAGCTAGTGGCAAACAATCTCCATGGGGTGATCCCACCGTCAGTGGGAGCACTCTCCGTCAACCTATCGAAGCTCCACCTCGAGGAGAATTTCATCGCCGGTCCGATCCATCCCAACATCTCCAACCTCGTAAACCTCACCTACCTGAATCTATCGAACAACGTCCTCAACGGCTCGATACCACCGGAAATCTCCGGACTTCGGAGGCTGGAAAGGCTCTATTTATCCAACAACAGGCTCACCGGCGACATCCCTTCGTCCATTGGCGAAATCCATCATTTGGGTCTGTTGGATATCTCCGGCAACGATCTCTCGGGTACCATACCCGACACTTTCGCCGAGCTCTCCCAGCTCCGGTGGTTGCTTCTGCACCACAACCGGCTCTCCGGACCGATACCAGTCAGCCTCGGTGGCTGCACTAATCTCGAGAAACTCGACCTCTCCCACAACCAACTCACAGGCAGAATCCCTGCTGGGGTCGCCGGATTGCAGAGTTTGAAGCTTTATCTGAACCTGTCAAATAACAAACTGCAAGGCCATCTCCCAATGGAGTTGAGCAAGATGGACATGGTCTTGGCTTTGGATCTTTCGTCGAACAACATCTCTGGTATCATCCCTCCTCAGCTCGCCAGCTGCGTCGCGTTGGAGTACCTCAACCTCTCCTCAAACGACATCGTTGGCCAGCTCCCGCGCTCCATTGGTACAATTCCATTCCTAAAAGTTCTCGACTTGTCCTGCAATAGAATCACCGGCGGAATCCCGGATTCCCTAGCTTCCTCCTCTACACTTCGGAAGCTCAATCTCTCCGTCAACAACTTCACCGGAATAGTTCCAAAAGCAGGAATATTCAACTCCCTTCGCTTCAGCTCCATCGCCGGAAATCCATACCTCTGCGGTCACATCGCCGGAATGAAGCCATGCACAACCAGCCCCTCTACCCACCATCACTCCTTCCTTCGAATCCTCGTCCCCGCTATCGGCACTCCATGCCTTCTCCTGTTTCTTCTCGTCGGATACCCGACCATGAAGAAGCGACCGGGAATCCGCAAATGCCACCTTCCCAGTTTCCGCCGCCCTGTTCTCGAACACAACGGCGACGCCGAAATATTCCACAGGTAGTAAATCATTATTTGTCCCTTTTAATTCCCTTATATTAACTAATGAATTATATTTAGTCGGAGTTATCGACGGATAAGCTATCGGGAGCTAGTCGAGGCGACAGGCGGGTTTTCGGAACGATGTTTGGTTGGTTCAGGGCGGTTCGGTCGGGTTTACGAGGGTACGCTCCGCGGCGGCGAAAAGATCGCCGTCAAGGTTCTTGACTTAAAGACCGGCGGTGGTGACACCGGTGGGAGTTTCAAGCGGGAATGCGAGGTTTTGGGGCGGACACGTCATCGAAACCTTGTTGGGATTGTGACGGCGTGTAGCCGGCCGGATTTCAAGGCGTTGGTTTTGCCGTTGATGCCTAACGGGAGCTTGGAGAGGTGGTTGTATCCGACGGGTGGGGAGAGGCATGGGTGGAATTTGGAGGTGGTGGTGAGTGTGGCGACGGATGTGGCGGAAGGGATGGCGTATCTGCACCATTACTCGCCGGTGAGGGTGGTGCACTGCGATCTGAAGCCGAGTAACGTGCTGTTGGATAGGGACATGACAGCGGTGGTGGCGGACTTCGGGATTGCGAGGTTGATGAAGGAAGGAGGCAGCGGGGAGAAGGAGGAGGGTAGTGGAGATACCCCGAGATTGGCGTCCGGCGGTTTCTCCACCGGTGGCCTTCTGCATGGCTCTGTGGGCTATACTGCACCCGGTGAGTATATGTTAGATTTTTTCTTAGAAATTATTTTTTATGAAAAAATTGAGTTTTTTTTTTATAAATTGTTTTTTCATTTAAAATTATATGCCCACTAATTCATTATATTTTAAATAAATTTATTCTAATACTTTTTTAAAATAATGTTAAATGTTTTATGATCTAAAGAATAGATGAGCGAATGTACATAATATCCAGAAATATTCAATGATATTTCTTCTAACTTGTCAAATGGATATAATTGTGCAAAAAAAAAAAAAAAAGATTTTTCTTATTTTCTTGCAACTCTAAAAAATTGAAAAATTTTTATTTATCGTTAGATTTAGAAATCTGTTAAGATTAATAGATGGTAATTTTGGAAAAGAGTTTTTATATTAAACAAAAATATATTAAAATTATATATTTTTATTAAAAGGTTTTAAAATATAATCTTTAAAAATGTATTTTTTTTTCTATGAATATTAATGATATGTGACTTCTAAGTGATGTATTTTTTAACACATGTTTCATGCAGAATATGGATTGGGAGGGCAACCATCAACACAGGGTGATGTGTATAGTTTTGGTGTCTTGCTTTTGGAGATCATCACCGAAAAACGACCGACTAACATCATCTTCCATGAGGGTCTTACACTCCATGAATGGGTGAAAAGTCACTACCCTCACGATCTTGAGTCCGTGTTGATGCACCCCAATCAACTAAACCTAAACCCAACTCTATCGTCCTCTGAGGAAGAAAATCTTCAATATCTCAAGAAGGTTGAGAGAGATATCATCATTAAGCTCATCGAGCTAGGGCTTGCATGTACTCAATACACACCCTCCATGCGGCCAACCATGGCTAACATTGCCCAAGAGATGACTGCCCTTAAGAACAAGTTAACATTAGTTATTCAGTCTTGAAGACAACTTAATTTGTGAAAGTTATGTATATTTGTAATACTTAAAAATTTTCTCATACAACTTATACACATTTAACTTGTGGCCAATTTAGTAGAGATATATTTGTAATTTTCTATAATTTTATGTATTTTTAGCATATATATTTTTTCTTCAATTTTTGTTAATTAATGCTATACTTATGGTTTATTTGGGATTACGATCAAGATTCTAATGTCCATTCAAAATTTACAAAATATACATTTATTTTTTTTTATATAATTTATCATTATATATGTTTTTTTTAAATCAAAAAATTAATTTATTGTTATATATTTCTTTTATTTTTAATCTTAAAAATTTAAAAATAATTTATTTCTTCTATTTAGAGGATTATTAAAGAAAGGAAATATTATTATAAAGCTAGTAATGCCCCATTATTGGCTATAAATGTTTATTTGACTAGTGTTATGAAGTTAACAATTAATTATTTGGATGCTTTTTAGGTAGTTGATGTGGTAAAAGAGCATGCCCTTTTCAAATGGTAGAGTGTTAGGGTGTTTAGATTATTTTTTAATTTTTAATTTCATAATGGAGTAATCACTTTTGTTTACTTTTGACTTTTTTAAGTTGATGTCTCATAAGACATGATTGTAAATTTAATCAAGCACACATGGATGTGCAAATTTGATGAACACTCACTCTAGATCAAAAGGATTTGGTCTCTTTTTACAAAAAAAAAACTTAAAAAAACTTGTGAATCATGGGACTAATTCAAGAAGAGAGACAAGTTCTTCAATTATATTCATAATTAGAGCTTGAAATTAGATAATATTTTGTGATGTCTTGATTTTTGGTTAAAGACTCTATTAGATTAGAATTATGAATATGAGAATGTAATTAACAAAATTTAAATGTTAAAATAACCAATAAATTAGAATAAAATAATATTATTTTATTTTATTTTTAAAAACTGTATAATAATATAAAATTGATCAAAATATTAAATTAAACATGCTAACACATAAAACTCACTAAAAGAATGTATTGACTCTTGGTTTATAAATTCTTGAGGTGAATTGGGTTTGTTATAAATTATAAAAATTAATTGAATGTAAGAAAAAAATTAGGATAATTTTAGAGGGCCTTTTAGGATCTTTTTCTGAATCACTTGATAATAATATAATAAGACAAGCATTAAAAAAGTACTAGAAAATTTAGCAAGGAGAAGAAGGGGAGGTTCACGTCTTATAATGGAGGATTTTGGAGGAAAGGGAGGAGAGAAGATTAAAAAGAAGAGTGTTAACATATGTTAAACTTGTAATAATAATAGCTGTTGATGGTTTTGCTTAACAAGAGGAAGGTGCTAGAGGAGGAAGACAAAGAAAGTTAAAAAAATAGGAAAATAGATAAGAAAACTCAAGTAATCCTAAGGAGTAGCTTTCATTGATATGAAAAAATGAATAAGATAAAGTGTTATGTGCTTTAACCAAGTTTCTTTATTTAAAATTGGTTTTCGTTCATACTTCAAGTATGAGTAATATTTTTATGGGATGGAGTTGGATTTGTATGTGAATTTTGAGCATTTGAAGTGTCATGGTCCTCTTCTTTCAAATTTGGGATGAGTTTAGACATGAAATATGATTACATCCTATTAAAAAAATTATTTTTTGTACTTAGCATATTGTACATCAAGATTGACATATGGGATGTGAGGTAAAGAAGAGGTAGAAATCAATTTCCTTAGGAAAATAGATGATATATTAAAATTCAATGTAGAATACATTTATTTCAAGGGTCAACAAAAGAAGTGTATAGTTTACTAAGTTGAGAAATTAGATGTCGAGTCTTAACGTATCATACCTAAGTAATAACTAATGGAATGCCAAGGGTATTCTAGTAATCTGTTGATGTTTTCAAGCTGTCAATGGTGAAGCCTTTCTAAAGTTGACATATGGTATATGCACCCAATGTACTATGACAAGGGTAGAATATGTCTTGTAGATTGGAAGGAAAAATCTTGGGTGCTAATGTATCATACACTAACAAAGACAAACGGAACATAAGTACTAAAGTAAGGAGAAAATAAGAGAGCTTATGATTAAGTAATATAATATGCAACAAATATGTAGGGAATAATGAAATAAATTAGTTATTGATCATTTTACTTATAGATTTTTGATGCAAGAAGAAAAAAAGAATAAAAAATTGATTGAAGTATATTCTCACAATTTCATATAGATAAATAGCATATTGGTAATATAAATAGCAAAGGTGATTATTTTAAAAGAATGTATTTGTTTGAACATATGCATAAAATCATGATATATTTATTTTGTTTATGAATGTATGCTTGTGTGTATGTGTGTGTGTGTGTGTGTGGCTCATATTATATAAGATAAATGATATATAATATAATGGATGGATGATATATATTAGATAGGTTAGGTAAGCTAAATAAGTTACCCAATTAAAGTAAGCCATATATATATGTATATATTATACACATATTCTTATATTCCTTAAAGAAATGAGAATAAGAAAAGAAAAAGGATATTATTAATATTTTTGCATACCAAATAAGCTTTGCTTTCACCTTATTGTTGTATATGATATTTGATAAAAAAAAAATAATAAATAACTGAGGAATGAAGAAAAGGATTTTTCCTAATACACTATCCTATAAATGATGATAGAAAAAGAATACGACTCTAACAAAAGATGCATGGCATGATGAGTCATTAGTTGTATATTACACTATGAGTTGGTTTTAAAGTCTTCCATCTTCTTTAACTTTAGTACTTTATATAGGGCTTTTGATATATAGAGATGATCAGATTAACTTAGACACCACTAGCACTTTGTTTAGGGCCTCGTGATACTAAGTCTTATCATTACTAACACTTGGTGTAAAGCCTTAATGTATAGATATGATGTAATATGATTATTGAAAGCTATGATATTTCATGGGCAAAGATCTCATCATGATATGAAGCTAAAGGAAAATGAAATAGAAACAAAATGGAAGGGAATGGATTGAAATTTTGTGGAATGGAGATTGTGAGAAGACTGGCTACTATTAGGATTTTCGACATTCAAGAAACAATTAGGCACTTACTGACACTTTTAGATGATTAAGATATTTATTTTTTATGTGCAAAATTAAGACAAAGCCTAAATTTGTATTAAAATATCAAATTTGTGACTGGGACATAAAAAAAACCATTTTCCCTATTCCTATTGGCTCTGCTAATCATCGCCATCTCCACCAACCATCATTGGGCCAATCTATCTCGATGATTGCTAGCTTAAATTGCTTAATCAAAATAGTTTGATGAATGAGTCTTCCTGGCCCATTTCAAATCATAGGCTAACATGACCTATGCATATGGAGCCGCCAAAGATACCCCAATCTGCCAATCCAACATACCAACAAAACATTTTATGGACCCATAAACACACATAAAACTATTGATGCCCACCAACCCATGAGTCCAACTCACAAGCAAGATAGTTCACACAACCCATGAATGCACATAGAACCTCATACACTATGCCAATTCGTGAATAAAATAGTTTTGCAATCTTTTAAGACAAATAGAATTTACCACATTTGCTCAACCTACTAACCTAACCCATGACATAGTGACTCAGATTGAATGCAACCTACTATGACACACAAAATTTGTCCATCTGTTTGACCCATCAACTTGACTTGCGACACTCCAACCTATATTCGATCCATGAGCATGAATCTAACTGGCACAAAACAAAAAATAACTTCTCGAAAGTTATTTGATAAAATCCTTTAACTATAGATTTTAGTATTTTTATTTTAATTTTTACTTTTTTACTTAAGATCTTTATTAAAGGGGATGCTTACCCTTTGGAAATCATGAATCTTATAAGAGTGTTGTTTTGTTGTTCCTTTGCATCTTGTTAAGGTATTATGGTTAATCATAACAAAAAAATCTAACATGCTAATTTATCAAGGCTTTATTATTAGGAGGAGAGGTGTGAAGTCTAAGTAGGGTGACAATGTGCTAGTTTATCTTCAACTTCATGACAAAGTCTTCATCTATTGTCAGTATAATAGTTCCTTTTCACTTCATTATTGTAAGTTTTTGTTAGACGTTATTTCCAAGTTTTAGACCTTCTTTGCTTACAACTACTTCATTGCTTTGGTTTTCCATGGTCTTTAGTAAAGTTCTTTCAATGCTTTCAATCTGCATCAATTTAACCTTTACTTTGCTCATTCCTTTATTGTAAGTTTAGTTTAATTAAAGCCTTTTTTGAGTACCTTATCTCAATGTTGTTGAAGAGATTGTAGGCTTAGCATATAGAATGACATTAATGTTGCTCTCGTTTTTTTTTCTCTTAGCTAAGATTTCCTTGGATGGGGTATCGCTTATGTGTTTCCTTTTTGAGTCTCTTGTATCTATCTCTTACATTTTCTTTATTCCTAAAATATGTAGATTAATTTATAAGTTGCTTATTATAGTTTACAACACCTATTCGACATGAGAAGATAGTGGAATTGAGGAAAGATAAGGTCAAAACTTTGAAAATGCATTTGGAAAAATAAAGAAATGGAAATAAGAAAGCAAAATAAGTGATACTTTAAAAAAATAAATATAGTGTTGGCATATGAATTTTTGGTATTATACTTCATTCTATTATACTAGAGTAGTAATGACCTTTTTTCATACATATTAAGCATTATTGATATAGATTGGATATTATGCTAGTAATGCCATGTTTTATATAGGTTGATTTTATCATTTCTTTGTCACTCTAATTTTTGTGTGTGTGTGTGTATATCTACTCAATAACTATTTTTTGCTTATAAAGAAGGGTAAACCTTAATGGCATGGGGAGTAAGGCTTTACTTATGTTTCTATGTGATGCTCAGTGGCATAGTTTTGGATATTTATGTAGCATAAAAAATTTTAGTATAAATTTTGTAAGGACATATTAATGAAATGATGCATTTTTAACATTATCTCTTATAATTTTGGAAAAGTGAATGGGTTGATAGAATTGTTTTTCCACCATTCACCACATGTGGAGTTGTAATGTCCTCATTTTTTGCTACAATTATTTAGAACTATGTTATTTAATTAAGTAGGTAATCATGTTAGAATTATAGGTAGGGTATGACAAGTTTGTATTAGAGTAGTTGGCATACTTAAAAAATAAGTTAAACTTCTAAAACTATTGAATTATTGAAATGCAATACTCTATATATTAAAGTCTAGCGTGAAAAATAACTAAGTCGATTAAATGGGGACATTGACATAGTATTTGCATCATATGCATATATATAACCAAGAAATTACTGATTTGGTTCTTTATGTATAAAAGAAATAGTGGTTCAGGAAATGATAGATGAAGTAGATTCACACAAAGCTAAGTCTCATATGTTTAGTAAAGGAACAAAAGCTAAAATTCAAAATAATCCTATACATCTGGCCTCTTTATCCTTGGTACCTTCTATTGAATAAAGGGGAGGAATATGATACAGATAAACTATTGATTGGTTTCATTACATGCATCCCTCTCATTTTAAGGGAGGATCCAATCCCTTAATAGTAAAAGGATTGATTAAGAGAATGAATTAAGTTTTTAATGATGTAAAGTGTCCAAAAATAAAATGGTGTCTCAAATTACTTCGGTTTTTGAAGATATACAAATTTCTAGTAGAAATCATGACATTATATTAGATTTAGATTAGACCTTTGTAACATATAAGTTGAAATAAATTTGTTGAGGACTTTAAAAAATGGCACATTCTTATATTAGCCAAAGAGTAGACAAGAGAAAATTTAATGATTCAAGGATCAATTATAGGTGCATTCAATTATCAAGCAATCCACAATTAAAGAGGAATCAAAGAAGGATACTTATGAAAAAAAATTTGTTGTTTGACACCATCCTTGCATAGCAGCCCACATAAGTCACATAGTTGGGTGTGTAGTTACATGTGAGAAATGCATGTGTTAATGTAGCTACATGCATGATAGGTCTAGGACCTACTACTACACACAAAGCACATGTCATAATAGGTACACTAACCATGCACATAGGTCTTACACACATGGTGGGCACACTTATCGATGCATGTGATAGGTATGCAAATAATTTACAGCTAAATAGATGGGGTGAATTGTGAGTTTTAAAGTTTTTGTTTAAAAAATAATGATTAATTATTTTAAAACAATGGATTACTTTAATCCTAAGGTAATGATAGTAGTGATAAAACTTGATTTGAGTATAATGATATAAAGTTTATCATTAATTAAATCAATTCAACCAAATTTATTTTATTTTAATTAACTTTATTTAACTTTCAAAGCACTTGATTATTGATTAGATAGTAAGTACAAATTTATAATAAAAAGAAATAAAGTACTTCATGATCTAAGGTAAGAGATGCATAAGATTTCAAGTGATTTAACAAAACTTTTACCTGTATCTATCATCGATTGACTCAATTAGGCTTTCACTCTAATTGTCATTTACCAAAGTGATAGGTAGGCTTAATGATGTAGGGTAGATTTAGACTTTTATTAGGGTCTAAATTAGAGCTTATGATATTAGAGATATTTAATATATTATTAAAAAAATATGAAAATATATTATGCACTAATTAAGATTAGGTGGTATATGTGGTATTTTAAAATTATTCAAAGATTGATATTCTAAAATTGTAATGTGGATTATTAAGTTGAATATGTGACAATACCTTAAGTATTAACTATAAAATCTTATAAAGTGATTTTTATCACTTCTAATTTGACACTTGTAAAATAGAGAATTTAAGATAAATTTTATGTGAAGTATTTTAATAAAAAAACTCTAACCTTAGATTACTAAGAAAATAAAAGTTGCTGAAAGATGCACACCTTTGTGACAATGATGTCTTGTCGTTTCGTAGACATTAAATTTTTTAGCACCAAAGATAGAAATGGTGATATGATGGTGATTTGGGTTAGTAGAAAAGCTTGGGGTGTTAATAGAAGCTAGAATTTATTTAGTTACCAACTCTCCTGATGAAGGTCTCTTACTTTTGATTCTTGTCTCTCATAAGGGATTTGGTTGTCGACTCTCCTAAAGAAAGATCTCTCACATATAATCCTTGTCGCTCATAAGAAAAGTTGGAATCTCTCTAACTAAAGTTGGGCATGCACACTTTGTTCAAAAGATGAAAGCAAACAAATAAAATAAAATTTTATTTTATTATTCTTTTCTTCTATAATATAGTGAATATCCTTATTTATAAAGACATCAAAGATTCATCAATAATATTTTTAAAAAAATGAAAAAAAATAATAAAATAATAAAAACTATAAAATTAATTGAATTAAGTAACTCACAAACTAGGCGTGCATTTTGAGTGACGATAACGAAAAGTGAAGAAACAATGAGCAGTGAAATGATGGGGAGAGCAGTACGATGAAGCTGTCAGTTGATTTTTGGGTAAGCATGGGTCAGGCAGAGTGGGTTGGTGAGCTGGCACAGGTCATCGTAGGTCATCACAGGTAAATGTGGGTCGATCAGTGTTCCTGGGTCAATTAGGTCTTATTGATGTGCGAGACTGCTCGAACAACGATAACAGATGGTGACGGATGGTGGTAAGTAGCAAAATCGATAAAATATTCAATTTTAATCATTGTTTAAAAATTGTTTAACTAAAATTTGCATTGATAAATTTGTGAAACTAGAGTGATGCTAATAGATGTGTGTATGTGAGTTTATGTTATATACCTCGATGTCATGTCTCCCCAAGTGGGAGAGAGCATGGCTCTGTGGTATCAAGGTGATGGGTATAATAGTATTCTAACAGGTATAACATGATATAATATAGGTCATCATAGGTAAACCAAGAGTTCTCAATCGAAGGTTTGTCATTCTAATGAACTAAAAAATTTTGAAGTTTTCAATCTTTAATTAAAATCATCTTATGATCTAAAATTTTCTCCACATTATCTTTACTTACTTTTAAGGCTAATATAGTTGCAGGAACAAGTTTATTCAATATAGGAGAATTAGGCTCAAATAACTCATTAGATATTGGATGTGGTTCCTTATAAGGGACTAAGTTCTTAATATTAAAAATTGCATTAATCCCATACTCTTCTAGCAAATTCAATACATGCACAGTAGTTCTCAGTTTTTGAATATTCTTAAAAAGTCTAGCTTCATGCACTTGTAATTTCTTGTAAGCTCCAAAAAGAATTTATTCTCACTTAGGTCTAATTATAACATAATTTCCTTCATAAAATTCCTTAATGTTTCTTTGAGCATCTACTCGTTTCTCATATCTTTTATTACTTAAATTAGTTTTTTAGATATTATTTTATGAAAATAGAGAAAAAAAGTAGAGATAGAAGTCTAAAAGTCTTCTGGTAAGAGAATAAGATTAATAGGTGCCATTGGCTTATTACCATGATATCTATGTAATAGGTCATGGTTTGGTAAGATGGTAATTAACTTCTTAATTACAAAAAATCAAACTAAGTCTCTTTGATCGAGAGTTTTCTTAACATGGGGTAATATGATCAAGCTTAATGTCTTTTTTTCTTCATCCATGGGCTTAGAATTTTCTATAAATTTGTTAGGCTTAAGTGATTGGGATCCCTCATGAGATAGAGCAAGGTATAATGTGATAATCTTTTTTTCATAAATAAAAGAACACATGTTAGTCTTACCATTCAAAGTCATATTCCTATAAAAAAATCATGATCTTTTAAAGATAAGATGACTTATTACATAGGTATGATATCACATAAAATCTTATCGCTATAACTACCCAATTTTAAGAGTACATAATATCATTATTTAATAGGTTTAAAGGTTTTCTCTTTCTATGTCATAAAGTAGGGGTTTGAGTGTTTCAATAAAGAAGCTCATATTTGATTAATGACTTTAGAGAATATTACGTTAATGCAAGTACCATTATTTATGCTGGTGTTAAAGATATTAGTGTGCTTCTAATTGTCTTACAAATATGAGTTGTAAAGGTGCACCTAACCATGAAATTTTCTATGTTTTCTAATTCTTACTCAGCTTTCTCATTAGATATTATATTTTCATATTATTCTAACTCTTCTTATTTATTAATACTTTTAAGTTTATAGTTATAAATCTCTTTAGATAATTTATAGCTACATGTCCTTTTTCATAGTACTTAAAATAGGTGATTCTAAATTAAGTGGGTTGGCATAAAGAAGATGGTGGTAATATGGATTTATGAGGTTTAAGAATTATAGTGGATAGGGAAGATGAAGTACGAGTATGAGTGGGTTGGGAAATTATGGTGTTGACCTTTAAAGGTTGTGGTTTATCATTTCTTTTAAAATAAAAAATTCTATTTTTTTAACATTTATTACTATGCGATAGGTTTTCTTCAAAGTAGTAATATTCATCAAGTTAAGCTCAGTCTATATGTATTCCCTTAAACTTATCCTAAAATGGGATAATACTACACACTCAAATTTATCTTATCGTACCCAAGTTTATAGTCCTCAAATTTATTAATGTATTCTTCAACAGATCTACCACCTTATAAAAATCTTTATCATGTATCCAATATTTTGATAACATAAGTTATTAGAACAAACTTGTTGTATAACCTAATCTTAAGGTTTCTCCAAATTTGGGATACCTCTTCAGCATTGTTAGCATATTATCACTCTAAGTTTTTAAGAAACCTATGGATAGTACTGGTGAGTTTAGTCTTAATAAATTGATATTTTTTACTCACGTATTTGGTGTCAATCAAAATACTTATTCATATTAATCTGCTAGTTGATATAATCTTTAGGATCATAACTATAAAAAAAATTAGGGCATTTAGTTTCATATTAAAGATATGTTCTATATCTTGAAGCCTCTTAAGTCTTTCCTCCTTACTAAACATATCTAAATCATCATTTTGTTCTGACTCATCTAAATGTTTATTTTTTTATGGTCATGATTTTTTTGAATATCTTGGTTATATTTATCAAAAGAATCATCATATCTTTTATAGTTTTTGTCTTTTAAGGTTTTCTTCTTATAAATTATTAGATGTGATACTTCTTCTCTTATTTCTTTTTCTCTTCTAGTATTTATTTCACACTAATAGTTTAAGAGGATTTGTCTTATTATTTAGATGAGCTAAGCTATTGATTGAGACATTTTAGTGTAAAGTCTTAGTTTAATTTTTGTCTTTAATTTTGGGCTGATTCTTGGGTTTGATTTACCATTTGATAAGACTTATTAGATCTTGTGGTCATTCAAATGTTTATCACATAAAGGGATATCAAGGAAAGTAATTTAAGAATTTTTTTTATAAAAAATTATGAAAGCAAAGCAATCATAGCTATAGCTCACCAAAGCTAAGATGCATGTGCTTCCAAGAAAATGACGAGTAATTAGGGTTCCATTGTTTCTTAACCATCTCCTAGATAGAACCAAATAGTTTTAAAGATGACAGAGAGTTGTATCACTATTTTATACCACCTCTTAAGACAAAGTTTACCTAAAACTAATTAAGAATTCTTTAAGCAATAAACTTACTAAAAAAGATTTTTTTCTTTTTTTTAATAGTAAACAATATTATGTAATACCAAAGTTAATATAGAATATAAAATCATATTCTTTAATACCAAACTTGACTACATTAAATAAAAAAATACTTTTTAGTAGAAAATTATATCTTTGATACCAAAGTTGATATAAGACATGTTTAAACTTCTATTAGGGTCTAAATTAGAGTCTATAAAATTAGAAATGTTTAATAGATTATTAGGAAATATGAAAATATATTATATTACTAATTAAGATTTGGTGACACGTGTGATATTTTAAAACTATTCAAAAATTAATATTCTAAAGTTACATCATGGATTAGTAAGTTAAGTGACAACATTTTAAGCATTAAGCATAAAATCCTATAAAGTGTTTTTGTCACGTCTAATTTCACACGTAAAATAAAAAATTTAAGAAAAACTTTATATGGAGTACTTTAATAAAAAAGAGTAACTCTAACTTTAGATTACTATATGAAATTAAAAGTTACTAAAAGATGTACACTTTTGTACTGATGATGTCTTTTAGTTTTGTAGGCATTAGAATTTGGAGCACCAAAGATAGAAAATGATGATGTAGTAATGATTTGTGTTAGTAAGAAAACTTGGAGTATTGGTAGAAGTGAGAGTTTGTTTGGTTATAAGTTCTTCCATAGAAAAGTCTCTCACATTCGATCGTTATCTCTCACAAGGGATTTGGTTACCAACTCTTTCAGTAGAAGGTCTTTCATCATTGATCCTTTTCTCTTATAAGGGAAGTTGAAATCTCTCTAACTAAGATTTAAAAAATACACTTTGTTCACAAAGGTAGAAGAGCACAAAAAATAAAATTTTATTTTATAATTTTTTCTCTCTTACAGCTTAATGAGCATCCCTATTTATAGAGACCTCAAAAGTTTATGAATAATATTTAAAAAATGAAAAAAAGAAAAAACGAAAAATTAAAAATATTAATTGAATTAAGTAGTTCTCAAACTGGTTATGCATTTAAGGTAGCAATAATGGTAAGCAGTGAAATGGAAGGTGACAAAACAATATGGTGAGTAGTGCGATGTAGCTATTGATTGATTTTTGGATAGGCATAGGTCAGGGAAACAGGTCGACGAGATTGGTGGGCTAGCGTGGGTTGTCATGGGTCATCATAGTAATGAGTTGGCACGGGTTGAATAATGTTTCTAAGTCAATTAGGTCACTTGGGCATGCAGGCGACGACAAACAATTTAATTTTAAGAATTTTTAAGTAATTTTAACCAAATTTTATACCAGTAAACTTGTAAAATTGGTACAATACCAATGGATGTGTGTACGTGAGCTAATGTTAGACACTCTTATGTCACCTAAACTTTCACTAGACTTGATCAATATAATCAAACATAGCTTCATCAAATTTAAAATAGTAGCCCAACCTGGTTGTACACATGACAATAACTTCATTGAGCTTACAAGTATAACTTACAAGGCAACACACATGCTAACTACTTGATACAATCACAACAGTTAAAATACCAAGATATATAATACTTTAAATATTTTGTACAATAGATTATACTTCAATCCTTCAAGAAAAAATATTGGCACAATTATTAAATAAGTAAGATAAGATATTACCATTATGAACTAAATAATAATGAAATATAAACTGAGCTTAGATGATGTCGTAAGTGAATTCTAATACTCTAATTATAAGTTATAACATCATCAATTTTTTTGTATTTTATATTTATTTGTATAAGAGAGTGAAATAGATATGGATTAAGAAGTTGAAATGGCTAAAATATTATTCTTAAAAAGCTCTTACTAACTATTATGCTCTCAAGATTTATATCATATTAGTATGTTAAGATATCGTATCATAGATGAGATCCATATAGTGATCTATTATACCTTTGATCTTTACACTATTTTTTTTATGATAATAAAATAATTATATTATTTTTTACTATTACTTTTTTTAGTGTGTTTTAGATCATACTTCTTAAGATCTAATAAGAATTACTCAATTAGAGAGCTTGATCAAATGTTTCTTGAAACCATATGTGAAGACATGTAAAAGTGTGTTAGTGGTTTTTCTTAACTTAGCACCACTTACATATCATAGAGCCATTAGTTTAGCTCTTATTGGAGTGGTTGCCCATCAAGAGCTTATCATCTATAATTTATTTATGTTAGAATTATTAAATCTATGACACATAGGGCTTCATTAATTACTCATGAATGATTGAATTTGAGATATCATTAGGCATACATTTTACACATTTTTTACACACATAATATGCAAGGATGAACATTAATTATATTGATTTTCATGGGCTAAATTGATCAACTTTCATATTTTACAAAATGATTTAAGTAATTCATCATTTGTATTTTTATGTTTGTGTTGATTCACAATCATACAATATGATATGCATCATATGACATTAGATAAGTGTAATCTCAAGATATTTGCATAGATTACATAGTTTATATTAGTATAATATTTCTATTAAACTAGTATATTAAAGAACTACCTGACAAGTGTATGTTGAGGTGTGGAAAATTGGTGGATCATACATTATGATACCATATTTCATATAGTATGATATAGTTTTTAATTGATTGGATCAAGCAATTAAGTATTTGTGCTAAACTCATAATTTGGTATAAATATGATATGATTTTTGTATTTATATGATCAATAAGTTATGTACTAAGAGTTGAATACTTATAATATAAGTAGGCTAAACATATCATATATGTATGATCTCAAATCATATAAATACGATCAAGTTAATTAAGTTGAAATATGCATTGTCATATAAGTACATTACACACTTCATATAAAAATGATCAATTTAACAAGTAATAGCTAGTTTAGGATTTAGACAATTTTTTTTATTGATTTTTGTCATATCAATACAATTCCATTATTTTACTAGTACAATACATATTTACACGATAGCTTGCTTTGTGAACTTAGCCATTTGTTGGATAGATTAATATTGGTATAATACATTTATCATACTAATATGATCATTCTTGATCAACACTATGAAGTTCTTATACAACAGATCGTATTATATGATCCTACATTATGCAAATATTTTTTGAGAGCTCTAAATTTTTTGGTTGGACTAATTTATTCATGTTTTATAATATGATGTATCCATCATATAAGTATGATTTCTTAAAGAATGTAAAAATAAATTGACTATACAAGTGTGTCACATGGGTCATTCGAGTGTAATACATATTTTTTTGTATGATCCTATAATCGTTACAATACTAACAGTTTCTCAAGAAGATAATGGCTAGTTCAATAGTTTCAAGAATAGGGTTTTAATCATTAAAACTTCTTGATACGTATATATTCTTTTTATTCATATAAATAAAAATTATTTTATAAAAGAATTGGATAATGAATCAATTATTAAAATTATTTTACAAATGGAACAAAGTTCATAGCCATGGGTTAAGCTTTAAATGAGAAACTTATTCTTATTACATTATTTTGATGTCATTTGCATTATTTTTTAGTTATTGCACATAAGAGTTTAGTATTTTGATTAGTAACACCCTTCTAATTCATTTAGGTATTATGTCATAATAATTGCTCAAATGTATTATGACACCTTATTTTTGCACCAATTTTACTTTTTTGGGGTGTAATTAGACCTTTGCATTAGTCATTATATTCAATTAACCACCTTTCATCTTTTGAGCTTAATATTCAAATTGAAAGTCATGATTTCTTAATTTGATCATCAAGGTCATGACATGCCACCTGAAATGAACCATTTTTTTGCTCCAATTGAGTTCTTAATTGGATCAAGAAATGGTCAAATTTAGGTTAGATAACCTACTAAGCACAATAGCATATATATATAGTACCAAAGTAGTTTATACTTATAAAAACTATATCCATATGATACATAATAATCATAAATGATCATACAATCTATATCAAATCCATCATATAAAAATAAATCACATAAATTATATCCAAAAAAACATCGAATATAATCTACGACCAATATAGATACTAGATATAGTCCAGGTCCAATAAATACATCTTTTTGTTAAAAATAAATAAAATTATGACTAGGATATGCTAAGACACTAACTGGTAAAGGATCTGAGGAGTGCTAACTCTAAGTCCCACTCTATGTCGTACCAATAACTAGCTTTTTATACTTATAGATAATATAAAAAGGGTGAGTTAAGATCAATAAGAACACTTATGTCTTACTAAAAAACATGAATTTAATAATATAATAATAGAATATAATCAATAATATATTAAGAGAGGATATCATAACCTACCAAGCTTAGTTAATACATAAAACCAGAACCACTGACCCTATCACACATCTATTTAGGCCTATTAAGTATAAATGGGATCATAATCAAGATTAATCCATAGAATGTATAGTGACCACTAATAATTCCATTAAAGCTTTTTAGGTACTTGATGTAAGTATCACACTCATGTCTCATCGTATAACCTGGCTCTCCCTCACAAGAAACTATAGTTACATGGCTCACACTATAGGGTTATAAGAGTCATCTTCAATCATGTGACAATATAACAAGTAATTTAAAATATCTATGGTCTCTGAAGATGTCCTATAATGTACTTGGTTAACTTGGAATCCTCCATAATTCTAATCTAAGCTTTGTCAATCACATGGACCACCCCATATGGCTTAAGAATTCCTAAACAACGTGGTGTTCTATAAGCTCTATCACCCCATAAGCTCAGGCACACCCACAGTCCTCCTATAATGTCTTAATAAATGAGACCTTAAACTTTCATACTCAGTGGGAGTCCTAACAACTACTTTATCCAACTCACTTAGTTCTTATTAAGGAGTTTGTCAACTAAGGTCCATTGTGTCTTAGTCTATGTTATTATAAAATAGACTTACTTATAATCATTTATATGGTTTCATTCATAATTATCCAAAGTTACCTAACCCTCACTTATCATTTGAAAGATCTTAAGGTTTCTTCAAAACCTTAACCTATTAAATAAGCCATTTGAACCTCTTTAAACTTTACTTTCTAAGCAAACTTAAGATACCAAACCTTAGTATGCCTTTTTGGGGTTTCCCTCAAAACCTTACTTTATTACTTGAGTACCTACTCAAGTTATAAACCTTTGGTTCAAGCCCATTTAATTCATAGTCTTTAACTTTAATATGGTTTCACATGAGTTTTGTTAATGCCTCTCTCTTGCCTCACATGCCAACCTAAGTTACACCACCCTTCTTAAAGGTCTCACTTAAGCCACATCCAATGTCTAATAAAGAGTCTCATCATACCATAATCATATCATAAGTATGCTCAAGGTCTTATAAAAGGGCTTAATAACCATAGCTAACCCTAATTCTACCTTGAGAGTTTTTTTTTCATATAAATCTTAGTCCTTAAGAATTATACTTTCTTAACACCTACGCTATCCTTAACCTCATCCATGGTCCTTTCCTAAATTTCTACGCTTAAACCAAACCTAATCCTTTTTATTATACTTAACTAAGACCTAGTCTTCTATTAGCCTTCTCTTGAGGTCAACTCAAGCCCCTCAAGACTCCTCACAAGAAAACTCGAGAGCTTAGTTACCTTGAAAACCATTTAAGATCATTTTAGGTCCCACGTTACACTCTAAAATCTATGACTAAGCCTTATACCCAACCTCTTGGATTAATCTTAACATTCTAGTTCATTTAAGTAACATAATTCTCAACTAATATTTGACCTTTCGAGTAAGAGAAATTATGCAAGTTCTAGGTAAGGTTTAATGACAAACTTATGGTAGTTGTCAAAAGACTTATTTTGAGCTAAACTCTTCCTCTTACTAACTCAATGAAGACTATTACATTATCTTAACCTTCATTTAGGGCTCAATCAAGACTCTCAAAAACTCTTCACAAGGCACCCAAAGAGCTCTCCCTCACATTAAAGCCATCCAAGATCTCTTTTAAGGCCTCTTCTTATTTTTGTACCTATAACCATGCCTTATCACCCAACCCTTAGGCTTAACCCAAGGCATTCATACTCTTTTTGTTGTAACTTCCACTCCTACATTTGGTTCTAAGAAGAAATATTGCTTATGTCATTTAGTGTCTTATGGTATATTTAAATAAAGAAATTCTTAGATTAAACTACTAAAATTTTACTAAATATTATTAAACAAACTTAGCTAAATTTTATAACCTAAATTTATACTAAAATTGAGTTCTTCCATGCCATATTAGTTGCATGTACATATAATAATCCTTTCAAGGGATTATAACAACAATGTAAGAATGAATGTATATTTTTCCCTTGTGTGTCAAGTCACGATCTTCTTTACTTTTGAGCATAGATTGCAATTCCATCAAAATGGCACCATGAATTCACATTCAACATCATAATTCATCAAGCCATCAATTTATTAAATTAATGATAATCTTTAGCATGTAATAAAAGGATCTAAATCAATAATTGTCTTATTAATCATAAAAATCATGCTTTATGTGATTGATTATATTCTTATATTTTTATTCCTAACAAACTTTAAGAATTTACTTCCACAAAACATGAATTAACTAAATAATCGTCATTATTTAGTACATACAACTCTTAACTACTATGTTTTTAACATCAATGTCAAATCTGTGCATTCCTAATTAACATGTTTTAAATTCTAACATGATTAGATATAAGCCTCCATTCTATATCATAAGATCATCATTGTAAAGTACACAATCATGGGGATCATATTTAGGTTTGTAGATATCTTATTTTTTGTTCACTTTTATTGAAAGCTATAGCATGAAAATTACAACAAGATAATGCATACACTTCATATTCTTTATAATTCTAAGGGCCATAGCATGTAAGCGTAGAAGTATATTGCATATATCTCATGTTCTCATAATTCTGAGAGCTACAACTTTTGTGATTAGCAAAACACTACCTAAATATAATGTTTTTTTAACAATCTAAGCTACAATATACAATACTAGGAAGACATCACACAAATCTAATGTCCTTTATCATTCAAAAGGCTACAATATGTAATATTAGCAAGATAATATCCAAATATTTTGTTCTTTATTAAACCATGAGTTTCAACATATAAGATAAATAAGGTAGTGCATCTATCACATGTTCTATATTAAAACATGAGTTACAGCATATAGGATCAGTGAGATAGGATCTCATATTTTATATTAAATCATGAACTACAACGTGTCAAGGTGTTAGTACAATGCATGTATGTCATATTATTTTACAAACAAAAGAATTATAGAATAACCAGCATGCAAGTTTAGCAAAATAATGAATTTTAATACCTAACGTGCTTCTACGTTTAGTTGCAAGGCATGAGAATCTTACCTCTTAAATCAGGTAGAGGTCTACCCAAATTGAAAGTCCTTTCTCTTCATGGATTGAGCTTGAAATTCTCCTCCCTTTCTTTTTTACGTGCAACTTATCTTTCTTTACCTTTTATCTAGTAAGACTTTTTAGGAGCATCCATAGCCAAGTTTTGCTAAACTTCACTACCTAATTATAAGTTAAAACCTTATATAACCATTTAATTAGCCCTTTAATCATGGAATGTTTATTAGGTCAACTTAAATTTCTCTTGTCTTATCTTAAGATTCATGCTTTCTAGAGTGTCCATATATTCATTTTCTTTTGCCTAATGGTTACAATCAAAAGAACCTCAAATATGAAACTTGATTTATTGGGTGTCTATGAATCGTATCAATACTATACATATATTATACTATATGATATGATAAATTCTCTTTTATCTCTTAACAATTCCATTGATCGTAATTATATGAGAAAATATTCATATTAATATGATACACTGCTCAACACAATCAGCCATTATAACCTGAGATCTCTTATGTGATGCCTCTCTTAGTTGATCATTTATATGATTACTATAATGCCTTTTCTTATTACCATACTTGTACCACCCTTGCCTTGGTAATATATGATCACAACATTACTTAAATTGATTCTCGTCCTTGTATAATGGAGCAATTAGCTTGGTACTATCCTAATGTTGTTTTGTGTCTATTCACATTTGACTTTTTATAGTACTTGATCATATTATAAAATGTGTGGTTGTTGTATTATACAACACTGATTATGACACTATCATATTAATATAATAAATGTCATATTTGTACTATCAATCTCCTCCTAATTGCTAATGTTCTAAAATCATACCATATGTTTGCCCAATGTCATACTTTACAATATTCACAACTGAGCCTTCAAGTAGGTTTAAGTCCTTATCGTAAAACCTTCTATCATCATATTATATGATTCTTACCAAATATATTTAGCAACAATTTAGCTTTATCACATTAACTTTATAGACATTTAAATGACATGGGAATAACATACCTTGGCTTGAAAATTTGATAAGTGTAACATATATGGTATAGGATTTTGCATGAACTACTTAACACAAGTGTTCTAATATTATATTAGTTTCTATTAAACTTTTTTGAGTGAGGTTAACCTTTACTTAGTTATAATAAAAAAGAAGTAGATTCCACTTGACTATGAGAAAAGGGGAGTGAATTCTTGTATTAAGTTTACCCTACCTAAGAATGACAAATGAGAGGACATTTTAGTAGAAGTTTAGCAAACTGGTTGAAGGTAGATGTAGGCAAAGTTTTGTAAAATCACATAAAAATTATATTGTGTTATTTATTATTCTTATATTTTCACAGTAAATTTTTCAAACTTAAATAATATTTCTAAAATTTGTTATAAGAGCCATTATATTAAAATAAGCATTAGTGATTATTGTTACTTACAATACTCATATAAAGGTTTTGAAAAACTAATCGACTATTCTTATAAGAAATTTATAATCATATTTGTAATCATTTTAAGACAAAGTGCTTAACTAATTCTAGGACTTTGAAGTGATTTGTTTTTCATTTTAGAAGCTTACTACAATTGTTTTAATATTATTTAAGCAACTTATTTTTTTTAAAAAGTTCACTAATTATAGTTTACTTAAGTAGTAGATATGGTTTGTAAAAACAAACTAATTCTATTGATTCTTAATCTTGCATTTTAATAAAATTAAGTTTTTATTTTAATAATTCACCCTCTTGTGATCATCAACACTCTATAATTATACGTGGTATTAAGATAGGATCAAAGAAAACAATTCCCATGAGAAGATATTTGTGTTGTCTCACACAATGATTGATGAATGTGCATATTTGGGTGAGGGTATGTCTTCTTATTGTCCTCCCTTGTTTAAAGAAAATTTTTAATCTTTTTTGAAGAATTAAATGCATTCTTTTGTTGAATCCATTAACATTGAATCATGGGATGTTGTTGAAAACAATTTTGTATTTCCTTTTAAAAAAATTATTGACAAGACTATCAGAAAAGTTTTAAATGAACTCATTTTAGGAGAAAAACATCATGTTCATTTGAATTTTCATGCTTTGAATATTTTCTTTTGTGGTTTATCTAATGTTTTATTTGAAAGGATTATGAATCTTCACATTGCTCATGATGTTTTCTATAAGTTGCAAAATCTTTTTGAGCATAAGGATATTAATATGCCTCCAATCTTGTAGAGGATAATGCTTTAGATTACAAACTTAATGGTTTATGTCTTGTTGGATAGGAACATTGAATCCAAGAGCAAAGGAGAAAGAAAGGATGCTATGGCACATTTTTTGAATGTTAGGAAGTAGGACAACTTCACCCCTAGTATCTAATGTTAAAGGAAGAGAGAAATAATAGGAAGAAGATCAACAAAAAAGTGAACAAGTCCAACAAGGAGACATGGAGTGATTCGAGTCTACCATCAACACCTTTAAGCCATTAGGAGAATGAAGAAGAGAGAGTTGTTTTGTCTCATGGCATATCACCATGATTATTGATCCAAGAGCAAAGATAATGAGGTATAAAAGCTCTCTTATAGTGATTTAGAAAATTATTTTCTTAAACTAATTGATGCTTTTAATTTGGTTTCTAAGAAATATAAAAATCTAAACAAAGAACACAATCAATGTCATTGTTTGTGCAATGAATTTGTCACACCTAATGTTCTTTACCACAGGATGCAATGACACTTTACTTATTATTGCATTTGATTACTCACTATTTTCCTTTCTTAGCATGATTTTTAAATTCGGAGTCATGTTTTCTCTATTTGATCACCAAGCTTACATTTTGCTACCTATAATAAACCAAGCTCCTTTATCATATGATCATCCACATGACTTAGGAATCAATTCATCCTGAGCTAGGGTAACTTTTCAACAATAATAACATATACAAGATACTAATATAACACATAATATATAAATAATCCACATACACAAAACTATAATATTTTTCATCCAAACTAATAAAGAAATAATACAAATGGAAATAAAATATTCATTAATGATTTTAATATAATAAGTTTGATACAACGAGAGTCCATCAATAAAATCTAATACAATATAAAAGTCCAATTATTACAATCTTAAACTAACATATTAACATCATATCACTAAGTAAAGTAAATAATTGAAAAAACTAAGTGATTGACAATTGTCCCAATCATAGGCTCCTATGCAATCTCTTACCTCCCTGATGCTACATGTGAACAAATAAGGAAAGTGAACCAAAGCTTAATAAGGAGCTCTCAAGTCATACAATAAATATTACATACAATCTAAGGTACTAAAAAAATAATATGTAACCAGTATAAACTAAGACCAAATTAATATCATAATCATACAAGTTAAGTAATAAGAAACTAGAATTTCAGGTCCAACTAGATGAATACATGATTCAACTAATTTGATGCTTAGTAATCCAACAAAATTTGGAACCACCTTTATGCTTATGAAACCTAAGTTAGGGTCTATCACCATATAACCTAGTACTTCTTTTCTAAGATATGTTATTACCAAATAAACTAACACTTCTTTTCTAATATATGATGTCATTGGCTTAAGGGGTTTCAATCTTGGGTCCACTATATCAAAATATTCTCTTATTAAAATTATCCTACTTATCACATTGACATTAATTCAAAATATCATCATTCAATATCTTGGTATTTTTAAATTTTTTTAAAATCCCTAAATTAGTCATCTATGAACCTTACTATCATTTGAAATGTTCTAAGATTACCTTTAATTCTTAAATATAATTTAAATAATCTAATAAATCTAAAAGTTTTTTTTATTGATTAGCCTTTAACCTTAGCCTTATTTGGAGTCTTATCTAGAATAATTTTGTTTATCTAGATGTCCTTGGGGTCTCACCCAAGTCATATATTAACTTTTCCCTTAGGTATCCTTCCAAAAAAGCACTAATATAAGTTCACACGAGTCCCATCAATAACTCTTTTTCCATCTGACCTAATCTAAGTCACTATGCCCTTGCAAAGTTTATCTTGTGTCACTCATACAACTCCTTAGATCACTATCTAGGGTGTTAACCCATGGCCTAAGAAATAATAAGATTACTTGGTATCTTATCCAAATCAAACAAGTCATACCTAAGGTTTATCCATCATAAGAACAAGTAACTTTTTCCTTGGCCTTTCCTAGCATTCTTTCTAAGGTTTAAATTGAATCCTCATTTCCTTATCCAAGGCTTTACTAGGGGACTTCTCCATCTCAAGTCCTTATTACAAGCATGCATAAAGCTCACCAAGTACTAAGATCCATAATCTATTACTATGTTCATATCTAAGATCTTCATTTAAGCGTAATACGATATAAATCTATTTATAACCAACCTTGGTCTACCTAAATTTCATTCTATGTCAAGATTTAATTATAAGCTATTTAAAACTTATATCATTCTTAATTAATTTCTTAAGAGTTTTCAAAAAGATATAAAATTCATGTATTAGGATTTACTTCAAATCATAAACTAGCTATCAATTATTTAATCTCACCTAACTGAGGCCCACCCAATTCTTGCAAGATTAGACAAATTTTCAACAAACTTAGTCCTCTTCTAACAAAGCCTCATTAAGATTTTTCATTAAAAATTGAGGACTTCTCTTAACCTTAGAAGCCATCTAGGTAATTCCACAATCCAAATTGTGCCTCTTAATGACTTAACCAAGCCATGTTGCTAACTTCCCAAGCAAAACTGAGATATGGTAATGGTTGTTCATAATAATACCTATGGCTTTGACTAAGTTTAGGTTTCTATCATAGTATCCAAAGTCTTAATCTAAGTTTAATTGCATAAGAATTGTTCTCAAATTCATTATAATGATCTCTTACATAAGATCAATAATTCTCATCAAACTATAATTCAAGTTGAAGATCATCATGTGCTAATTAAATAAGTCTCCACATAATTGTAAATATTTAAAGCAATACCTAGTGGTCATTTAAAAATAACTTTCATATGACATGATACTCTAGAATTGGAGAATAATTAGAACATATTACTAGTAATTCTCAGTTCATAAGTTTCTCTTAAAATATTATCATGATCATAAGTCCTTAATAACATGTATTTGATTCTTAATTTCATGCAATTACTTCATGACCAAATCATCAATATAAAATAATTTAAAAATATACCATTCTCAATTAAGGTGATTATGCTAATTTAAATTATCTCAAAGTTTACAAAATTTCATATATTCCATGCATCAATATAAATCTCAACTTGGACAAGCATCTAAGAGCAAAAACCTAATAACAATCTCTCGAGTAAGGGGAATATTTATCATGCTTTACTTTTAATAAACTTTCATAAAGAGATTCATCAAGTGATAGTTAAAACGTGATCTTGACAAATGCCAACAAGTCTTAGTTAAGGTATATTTTATCAATGTATCATTAGGATACATGGAAGGATGAAAGTCATTCAAAGCATAATATGAATCTACATCAACCATAAATAATTACTTAGTAAGTTAGATGATTAATTACTCCTAATTGGCTAAATTTATTTATACAATCTTGATGTTAATCTACCTTATGATTTGACCAAATGCCTTCATCAAAAGTAAATTTTTCTTCCTCTAAACCTAGAGATCCTTCTTCATCTTTTTATTCACAATAGTTCTTCTTCACCTATGTGCCTCAGTTTGATGGCTAGCTTTCCAAGTTAATTAGAAAATCACTTAATATATAATGGCCACAAAACCTAACTCCTCTTTTAGGCTTCATAATTAGGACTATATTATGATAATCAAATGGTCAAATTCATTTAATCCTAATGCAACTACCTCTAATTAGGTCATTTTTCAACCCTTAGATCTAAGGCACCAAAGTTCCAATTTCTAGGATCAAGAATAGCTCAATTACAATTCATGGTTTATTCTAAATCTTTACATCATCTAGTAATATACTAATATCATACTATATGATGAGCTAAATCTACTTTTATTAACTAATAGTTTCTCTTATCATATTTATATGATCCAATATTCATATGCATATAATACTTTGCTTATCTCAATCTCTTATTGTAACCTAATTGTTCCTATGTCCAGTGTTTCTCGTATCTTAATTGTCCTAATATGTTAATCATATAATAAGATATAATATCTTTCTTGTGCTCATCAAACTTAGAATATTTTCTTTCTTTTATTATTGTACTAGTACAATTAGTGGCTTTTTACTAGTATTATCATTCTATTACTTCGACTGACTCTTTATTTTTATATTGATATCATTGTATAATGATATGATTAATTTTGTATGATCAATTATCAAGTTTTGTGTCTGACTTCATTTTCTCTCTTATTTAATCATATTATTGATACGCCAACATTGTACATGTATGGTATCAAAACATTTTCATTATCATCTTACTATTAACATCCATGATATCATTATACTTTTATGAATACTGAGTAAAACTTGTATGAATAAAAGACTCCTATTCACACTTATTCTCTAAGTGCTTCTTTTACTCAACTGTAATGTATGATCATCCAATGTCTTATTATATGATATTCAAAGTTGAATCTTTTGCTAGATTTCTTTCTCATCATATCATTTTCATAGTCCCAAGCCACTTATTTCATATTGTTTCTTCATGCCTTCTTTGAAGTTTTTAAGCATTCCTTCATTACTTACCATATACATCAATTCATCAACATATAAAGAACGTATAAGTATATATTATCCTTTTCTCTTTTTTAAAGATTTGATTCATGCTTACTTTTTCTGAATCTTAAATTATTAAAGTATTTATTTATCTTAATATAGTAAGCTCAAAGGGCTTGTTTAAGTCTATATAGAGTTTTCTCTTTATAGACTTTACTTTCTTCTTTCATAATTTCAAATCCTTAGGTTTTTCAATATAGATATCCTCTTTTAGAGTACTATTTAAAAGCTAATTTTAAATCTAACTAATATATTTGTCACATCTTTTATGTTATTAAAGTTTTTATGGTCTCAAGTCTTACAATTGGTGCAAATGTTTCAAAATAGTTAATTTCTAGTTTTTTCTATAAATCCTTTTGTAATAAACCATGCCTTATGCTTGTATTGATCCATCCAATTTTTCTTGATTTTATATATCCACTTTACTTTAAAAATCTCTTTATTCGTTGGCCAATCAAGAAGTTCTCATGTATGATGTTTTTCTTTTATTTGAATTTTTTCTTCCATTACTTTAACCCACTTCTCTTGTTTAGTACTTCTTCAAAATTCTCTAGCTTTATTAAACAAAATTTACATTCTATATATATTTCTCTTGATGATCTTACCCTTCTTAAAGGAGATTTTGATGAAGATGATTCTTTAATTTGTTGGATATTATTGATGGACATTTTGCATTGTAGTAGGTATTGGAGTTGACAACTATTATATAATAATTTGAGTTTCAAGAATTTTTTCTTCTCTCAAATTTGAAAAGTTTTTCTCATCAAATATTGCATATTTATGGATCAATAATCTTTTCATTTGCAAGTTATAAAGTTGACATCCTTTTCTACTTGTACCATAGGCAACAAAGATGTATTTTTCACTTTTGTCATCTTGTTTTGCCCTTCATTTATTTGAAATATTAAAGTAATAGATGAATTCAAAAAACTAGAAATGACTAAATAATAGTTCCATGCTATCTGAGATTCATAATGACTTGCTCCTTTTATTGCTTTAGTTTGACATTTATTATGGATATAGACACCATGTTAATACCTTTAGTCCAAAAATCATTTGGTAAACATTTTTCTTTTATAATTATTCTTGTAATCTCAATTATTATTCTATTATTTCTTTCTATTATCTTATTTCGTTGTGGCCTATAGATTATTGATATATGTATTTCTTTACTTTCATAGTATTTGTCAAATTTTTTTAAAGTGTGCTCTCCTCCTCAACCATTTTTTAAAATTTTAAGATCCTACCATTTTGTTTTTCCACAAAATTTTTGAATTTCTTGAATGTTTTAAAAATTTCTAATTTTTCTTTGATAAAACATACTCAAGTCATCCTTGTATAATAGTTAATAAAAAAATGAAATATATGCTTCCATTAAGTGAATGATTTCTCATTTTTTCACAAACATCTATGTGCATTAGTTCTAATGGAGCCTTAGCCCTCCATGCTCTCTCTTTTGAAAAAAAGTTGTTTATGTTGTTTTTCCATGATACATCCTTCACATGTGTCCACATTTGTGAAAATCTTTGGGATCCCTTTTAACCATTCTTTTGTCTCTTTATAATTTCATATCTTAAAAATAAAGATGACAATCTCTTTTAGTTATAACCATATTTCTTTTACTTTTTCTTCTGATGATGCATGTTTGGGAGGGATGTTTAACTGAAGAGGAAATTCTTATTTCTTTCCATCTTAAGTTTTGAAATCTTTTTATTTCTTTTATCTAATGCAAGCCCCATTTTCATAAGTTATGTGGTATCTATTTTGAATCAATTGTCATATGCTCAACAGATTTTGCTATAGTTCTAGCACTAGCAAAACATTCATTATATACTTTACCCTTTTTTAATTGTTTCAACTACCATTGTCTCTTTTTGTTTACTTTTACTAATACTCAATTTTTTGTTTTAAATATTGATATAGAATTATCTACATCTTAGAAAATACTCTCATTTATTATCATATAATTACTATAATCACTATCAAGGTATCAAATATTTTATTTCACTTCTTGCTTCTTTTGACATGTTTGAAATTTGTTTTTATCCTCTTTTTCTTTGGTAAAATCTCTTTGGTTATTATTATCTTCTAATATACAATCCTTCTTTGTTGTCCAAATTTCTTGTAAAAGTAATATTGAGATTTTCCTTTCTATTTGCACTTAGATGTGCTATGATTTACTTTTTTACAAATCTGGCATGGAAATTTAGGATGTGATGAATTTGTTCTTTTGTACTATCCTCTTGATCTCTTCCGTTCTTTATACCTTCTTTAGGTCACAACATTTTAACACTAGTATTTCATGAAATACTTTGGGATCTAAAATTTAATTTTGTATAAAAATGCATTTTCAATTGACTTATTTAAATGCATTAACTTTCTTTACTCAAAGATCATGTTAACACTTGAATTGGTGGCTTTGATTCTTTTATTATTGTGATGATATAATCATAATTTTTGGTAAATTGATTGGTATTTTTTACATCCCTTTGCTCACTTATATTTTTCTATATGTCCTCACTTGGTTAACTTTTCCTATTACTTTTGAAAAATGCTCTTTCATTGATTTTCTATACCTCATTTTAAAATTTTCTAATTCTTTATGAAGAAATTGAATTTTGATAGTCCATACCTTGACAACAATTTCAAATTCTCTTTATTAGATTTCTCATGTTTTCTCGACCTTTTTAGCTCCCATGATCCTTAGGAATATATTCATCGGTACTACTTATTAAATGATGAATAATGTCCTTCCATCTTTGATTTGATTGGAATGGATTTAATTTTCTCTATTTTTTGGATAGAGTTAACCTTAATCTAATAGCTTTGTAAATCTCATACAAATAATTGTCTATAACCCTTGCCATTAGAGCATAGTATTTAGTTTGATATCCTAAAAATTATAATTCTCACAATAAAAAATTTGAACTGTAGAATGCATAACAGTGATAGAGCTATGCAAATTTTACATGGCAGTGACAGAGACAACCATAAGTGAAGTTAAGGATATAGAGTCGACCATATGTGAATTTGAGGCAGTAGAGTTGTCCATAGGTGTGAAGGCCACAGGGCTAGGCATATTAGAATAAATTGCATTCTATCATAATGAAGCTTTGATACTACTATTAAATAATTGAGGAACCAATGAAGGCTTTGGGAATGGAAGAGATTTTGAAGATTAAATACAAGAATTTTAGGGAGAAGAAGAGAATCAATTCTAACTCAAAAATACTTTTCATAATACTTAGATGAGTTGTCACAAATGAAAAGACACATCTCTATTTATCAGTGTGTTTCATTTCGTTTATATCTTTATATATAATTCTAAAGAATTCTATTTGACTAAGATTTTAAAGAGATTTATTAAAATACCTCTTAAAATAATTCTTTTACATAATTTCTTAAACTTTCTATAATCAATTAACAATAGCTGTTAAAAAATTTTATAATCATCTAAAAATTAAATTTTACAATTTTCTATTATTAATTATATAAAAAGTGAATGAATTTAAGGACAAATAATCCCCCTACCAACCACCATTATGTCTTTCAAATCCTTATCTCATTTATCGACACTCCATGCCTCCTCTTGTTCCTTCTCATCAGATACCTTGTCATGAGTAAGAGAATGTTAATCCAAAAATGCCACCCTCCCACCTTCTAACAGGGTTTATGAGGGTACACTTGGTGGAAGTGAAAAGGTCACTGCCAAGGGTTTTTACTTGAAGACTAAGTAGAGATGATGGCAAGAGTTTTTAGAGGTAATGCAAGGCTTTGGGTTCGACGTGACATCAAAACCTTATTGAGATTATGATGGTGTGTAGTTATCTAAACTTCAAGGAATTTGTTTTGCTGTCGATGCCAAATAAGAGCTTGGAGAGGTGCTCATATCTGACGAGTGAGGAGAGGTAGGGCTGAAGTTTGAAGGTAGTGGTGGGTGTGGCCAGGAATGTGGTGGAAGAGGTGGTGCATCTATACCATTATTCAACAGGAAGGGTGGAGCACTACAATCTAAAAATCAAGAAACACATTGTTGGATGATGAAATGATGGTGGTGGTAACTAACTTCAAAATTGTAAGATTGGTGAAAGGAGGAGACGACAAAGAGGAGGAGAAGGGTGGTGAAGATTAGACGAGATTTGTTAAGAAATGAATATTATTAAAAATAATCAAAGTTAGTTGGCATGAATAATTAGATAATTAAGTTGATTATAATTAAAGTTAATTATAAGTTATATGATTAGTTAAAATTAGTTATAAGTCATGAGTTTAGGATAACAATAATCAAATTTAGTTGATTCATTACTTGTATATGTATTTGTTAAATGTTATTTAATATGAATTTTTAGTAAAGTTTAATTTTTTTTCTCTCCACCATGATTATTTTCTCTTTACCTTAAATATATATCATTATTTGAAGTATTGTTCTTACTACAAGGTTGTTGTCTTGCAGTTTCTCCATCATAACACTTCTACATTGCTCCATTAGCTATAATACGCCAGGAAAGTATATGGTAGATTATTTTCTTCATAAATATTTTTTATAAAATTTATTTCTCATAAAATGATATACCCACCAAGTTATCATCTATTAAATAATATTTGTAAAATAATGTTTTAAAAAGTATCAGTGAATTTTAGTAATGATAGTTGTTTGAGGAATTGATCAACTGACATAAATAATATCTAAATGATACTCAATCATATATCCTTTAGCTTATCAAATTGATATAATTATGTACAAAGAATTGAGTTTTTTAAAAAAAAAATCGAACTTTTTATTTCCTTTTTTTTAAGAGAGATAAAATTGCATTTGCAACTTTAAAGAAAATATATTTTTTAACATTAAGTTTCATAGAAAATAATTTCAGAAAAAAACTTGCTGAATATAATTTTCTTTGAAAATGTCATTGCTTTATAAAATGACAATATTTTCTAGAATAATGTAATAGATATAAGATATCACCCAAAAAATAAATATAAGATATTTTTAAGAAAAAGAGTTTTTGGTTTCAAAATATTTTATTTTGAGTTTATATTAAATAAAAATATCCTAAATTTTAATATTTTTATTAAAAAGTTTTGTTATAGTATTTTATTTTAAAAAAATAATATTTTTCTATTAGAATAAGTGATGTGTCAACTATGACTAATCAAATCCTTATATATGTTTCAAACAAAATATGGATTAAGATGGCATCCATCTACATAAGATGATATGTATAGCTTTGATGTTTTACTATTAGAGATCATCATTGAAAAATGATTGAATGGCTTTATCTTCCATGAAGGTCTCATGCTTAACAAATGAGTAAGAAGCTACCACCCCCACGACCTTAACTCTATATTGATTAACTCTAACAAATTAAATCTAACCCTAACTCTACCCTGCTCTAAGGAAGAGCATCCCCATTATAGCAACAAAGTTGAGAAAGTCATCATTGTCAAGAACTCCGAGCAAGGGCTCACATGCACCGTAAGATGACTACTCTCAAGCATGATTTGCCATTAGGTGTTCATCCTAAAAAAATTACTTTATTTGTAAAACATAGTTATATAAGTTTACTAAAAAAAATTTTGTTCATACATATACAAAAATGTGTGACTTATGACCAATTTATTGAGAGCATATTTATAATTTTCAATATATACCTTTTTTTGTCCTTACTATTTTAATTTATTAATACTATCTTAAGTTCATGTGAGATTATTTTTTAATATGTCAAGATTCTAATGTTCACTCAAATTTCATAAAATTTTAACTTTTTGTATAATTAATTCATATAATTATTTTTTATCTTTTAAAAAATAAAAAGATAAATTTACTTTTACATAATAATAAAAATTATTTATTTCTTCTATTTTGCAAATCTTTCAAAGGTTTATCGGTTTGTTGAAGATTATATTTTTCATTTTTGAAAAACTTAAAAGTGATAAAAAAAATTGTTTTTTTTAAATACACTAGTTTTATTTTTTAATATTTAGATCATAATTTACTATGCAATTGCCAAAGAAAAGAAGCAATGTTGTAAAGCCATTAATGCGCTATTATTGTCCACGTGGTGTTAATGATTATTATTATTTTATTGTTATTGTTAAGGTTGATAATTAGCTAGTTGAATAGTTTAGGTAGCTGACGTGTAAAAGTGCACTCGGTTTGTTAAATAATGACCAGCCATGTATATAAATACATATATTAACCATTTGTGTTGAGTGTTTAGATTACTTTTCAATTTTTAATTTTTTAATGGTTTGATTGTTACTTGTGATTTACTTAAGTTAATGCTCTCTTAAGACATAATTATAAATTTTAGAAAGCACAAAGTGTGCAAGTTTGGTGAGGACTCACTTAAATCAAAAGAATTAGATTCTTCTAAATAAATTTTTTTAAGAACTTGTAAATCGAAAGATTTCAATTCAAGAAGAGAAAAGTCATTCTTCAATTATGTTTATAGTTAGATGTCAAAATGGGCCAACCTATGGCCTTTGGAAGCTGATTAAATTGGGATTTGTTGAACAATTGTCTTAAAACAACATCAATTATTTTTAATTAATAAAATGAAATAAATCACATCTAAGATTACCCCAAATTGTGTTAATCTTGTTACTAAGTTGATCTTTAGCCCTAAGATGTTGTGAATATATGTTACAATCCCAAGTAGTTCTATTAAATGAGAATTTTCAAGTGATTAATCTAATTACCACTCCACCCCTTACATCAATATGTTCTTTTTTTCTTAATTTTGAGATAGTAAAGAAGTCTTGCACTTTTCCTTTACCAAAGGATTTATAGAGTATCTTAACAATTCCATCAAAATTAGAGTGTTATAAAGGCACATATATTTATCTAATGTGAAATCAATGAATAAGCTTACACACAACTCATCGTAGATAAAAAGTCTAAGTGTGGGCGACACTCAAGCACTTAACAATAAAAGGTCCAAGTCTTAGCAACACCCGCACACTATTTAAGCTATGAGTAGGCTCTCCCTTACTCATAAACCAAATATAAGGAGTCCATTCAAATACATAGCAAATGCAAGAGTAATCCAAACACAATTTTAGATAGCAAATGTATAGTGATTGGTTATAAACAGCAAAGAAAAATATCAACAAGAGCTTTATAATATGTGGATGAATTCAAATAAAAGCATTCACTTTTTTATATTTTATCTATTTTCTAATTAAGATTTTATGTTTTGAAATATTTTTAAAGATACTTTTTTTATTATAGTCTGAAAAACACTTTTTTTAAAATATTGGCTTTTTTAAGGAAGCATTAAATGAAGCCCAACTTTTCTTTGGATATAGTTTTGAAGAATTCGAGATTGATGTTTCTTCTATATCAAGTTTTCTTATGAAGGAAAAGAACTAAAGAAATAAGGTGAATAAGGTTTAGTTTCAATTCAAGTGAGAGAGCTAGTTTCTTTAACAATAAATCTGGTTCTCACTTATTATCAGATGAACTCAGCTTGATTAGATTATGGTTGGTTATTCAAGTTAGAGGTGCTATTATTAAATTATAAAATTCAATTATTGTTGGTTTTACTATTCAAATAAAGTTTTAATTAACAAGTCTTGAATATAATTTCTTCAGTACCAAAAATGAGTGCATAAAATCATTTTAGTGTCAAAAAAATGAATGCTATAAGATATTATGCAAAAAACATTTGAAGCTCCGCCATTTGATAAGAATTCATCACAATGAAGAGTTCCACAATGTGGCTAGGTAGATGATCTAAAACAATTAAGTTGCATTCACATTATGAGATTATTTATAAATATGTTGGAGATCTCTTAAAACATGTAATAATTAATTAAAAAAATAAATCATTTCAAAATTTATAATAAAAATATTGTTTGGTAGAGCATGTAGAGATAAGCTCAATGACATTTTTTCATCTTAATTAGAATCTATTTAAATTTATTATTGATTTTTTAGTATAGAGATTTAGTAAGAAATTTGTTGATAAATAATTAAAATTTATATTTACTATATATACCTTGAAACTTAATTTCTCAATTTTGACCCAACATCATATTTTGCCTTTTGTTTCTCTTCTCTCACACTCTCAACTAGCCAGAAGAAGAATCATTAATTAAAAAGTAGCTCTTATACATGATTTGTAGTTATGAGAATCATTAAATAAAGAAATAAATATATAAGTTGGTATAAATTAAATTAAAAAGGTAATTATTGTATTACTTATAAAGTCATTTTTGTTTTATACCAAGGCTTGGTAAAAAAAGATTTAAAAAGATATTTATTGCATTGTATTTGAGTTGACATTTATTTGATAATTAGAATTAGCATAAAAAAGAATTAAACTAGCATCATTACATTCCATACTTATGAGGACAAAGAATACAATGTGATAATAACATTTTTTTATAATGTGAGAACATTGTAATAACTAGTCAACTACATGGTTAGTTTGAGGACTATCATTATTTTGGTTTTTGTTTTAAAAACTCTTATTTACTTTTATTTTAGATGGAAAAATATTATGACTTTATTCCTCTATATTTTATATCTATCCATTTATGATTTCAAGCTATTTGTTTTCTCTATTGTTGAAGTACTCTCACAGATTGTGAATTTGAATAAGAATGAGTATGAAATATTATTAGCGAGGGAAAGTCAACAATTTTTAATGGAAACTTTGTTTGTTTAAAATTAAGAAATTGGTCATACATCTTAAAATAGTGTTCTTGTAAGATGGTTACAAGTTTAAAGAATAAAAAAGGAATAAAATATTTATGATTTAGTTCTTGATGAATATGAGAACATCACATGATTATAGTAAAGTTAGTTAGATATCTTCTATATATATATATATATGTCAAGCCCTCACCTAACTAAGTACCATTATATAACAATATTATCATAAATTTACTTAGCTGTTACATCAAGTGAGGACAAATAACCAAACCAAAGGTAGGGACTCGACGGTAAGGCAAACACCAACTCCAAAATCTAAAATAGATATAGGCATGTTTTCAAAATATTTAATCACACTAAAACTTTTTTTAGTTTCACACATCTCTTGACAATGGCTCTTCTGTAACAGCACCATTCCCATCTCTCAGTGTAGTGGTTCCATGGCCTGTGATGTAAGCACTAAATGAGATTTTATAAATCTCAGTAGATAAATTCACATAATTAACTAAGAAAATAAAAGGCATAACAAATACCATTAACAGTAAAGATGAATGTCATACATACATATAAGGTAATGCCAAATGAAAACCATAAAGAAATGCCAGTTCTTTATATGTGTATTATTATCGGGCCCAATTCCCTTTGACGCATTATCCTCTGGATCCAAACATCATCAATAAATGACCTCCAGCCGGCATCCAACCAAACACATAACACTAGGCAGATATCTGATCCGAAGATCGATACCCTGCAACACATGCTGGGCCTAGTGCCACCAGGCAGGTATGGTACCATACCCTGCAACACATGCTGGGCCTGGTGTAAATCATCATGGAGTCATAGCACATAATACCAGGCAGATATCTAATCCGAAGATCGATACCCTGCGACACACGCTGGGCCTAGTATAAACACTAGGCATATATCTGATCCGAAGATCGATACCCTGCAACACATGCTGGGCCTAGTGGTGAGGATAATGTTCTCTGGGAATCCGTTTTTACTATCATTTCCAATCGATATTCCAAACAATTATGCCATATCAAAAGACATTCTTTCCATATTGTTTCTTTCTTTTGATTTCATTGTCATACCACGTTATTTCTTTCTTTTCAATTTTTCATGCAAATGCATAAATAATCCACACCATAATATTCCTTTCTTTTTATACCATAAACATATGCAACAATCACAATTCTATAACAGTAAGAAAAACATGTAAAAATACATAATATTGCGCTACATCACAGGGTTAGGAATTTATCTACCTGAATTTGTTGTACCAACTGTCTTACTCACTTCTGCTTCTTCTTGATGTCCTACAAGCCCGTAAAATGCACAAACAATTAATTTAAATATGCTTATTAGTCAAAAATTGCTTTCTAAAAGCTTTCCCAAACACACCCTAAAATAATCCCAAAAGATGGGCTTACGCGGCACTGAACCGCCCGCTGGACCGCGCGCACATGCTCGGCGCTGGACCGCCCACGCAGAAAAGCTTTCTAAAAGCTTTTCCAAACGGCATTTTTCCCAAAATTTCCTTTCGCGGTGTTGGACAGCCCGCTCCCAGCGCTGGACCGGGCGTGCTCGGCGCGCTGGACTGCGTGTGCTCGGCGCGCTGGACCGCATGCTCGACGCGCTGGACCGCACGCGCTCGGCATCCGGTTCAGCACCGTAACCCGGTCCAAAGCCTGGACCGGTTCACGCCGCCCTCTTTCTCTCTCTCTCGCGTTCGGCGAAACCGAAACCTTTCGCCGGCGAAATTAGAGACCTCCGGCGTTTCCCGCCGGCCAAATCAACCCCTCTTGATCTCCGTCGCTCACCAAAAAAAAAACCCTTACACAACCCCGAAGACGAAGCAAAATTTTTCTTACCTTGCGTATCTTCGCCGGCCGTCACTGTTGCAGGCCGGAAATTCTTCGAAGAGTACGGCGGCGACTGCCAAAATCTCGTCCCTAAGGAATTCTCGCTGCAGTTACTGTTGCAGAACCTCGCACTCCGGAATCTCTCCTTGCAGCCGCATGCAGTCGAATTTTCGCAAACGTAATTCCCCCCATTAGCATTTATAAACGCTGCAGATACGTGTCAAACTCTCCCGAAGCAACGGCCAGGTGGCTCGTAAAACAGCTCTTTTGCATAAAACCCCTTATCAATTTTATATTTACAAATATATCCTCTGCCAATCGGATTTGAACTAAGCCGACATTTAAAATTTACAGATCTATCCTCTACGTTACAAATTTATCCCAAATCTTTAAAAATTCATAACTTATGCATTAGAGCTCCGAAAATTACAAATTAAACATCGTTGGATTCGTCTCACAGAGCTCTTTCTATAAAAATATAAAAATACAAATAAGAGAAAACTAGGGCTGTTACAATATATATATATATATATATATATATATATATATATATATATATATATATATATATATATATATATACATGTATGTATATATGTATATATATTTGACGCCAAATATATATTAGAAGACTAGATTATCATAATAGGGGATGTTCTCTCATAGAGCATCAACATAAAAAATAATGTTTGCTCATGCTTATTATATGCACATGTTTGTAAATTAAATATAGTAAATTATGTTTTCTTAAAAGAAAATATGTGATAAGAAGCTATCTAGAGATTAGAGTTTTATAGATAATGAAAGTAGTAATAATAGAGATTAAAAAAAAGAAGAGTTATTCTTATGAAACATGAGAAAGTATTATAGATTCTAGTATATATGGTTTAGGAGAAGGAAGTCTTAACTTTTGTTGTTATAAAAGGAGAAGCTAAACAAGAAGATCGAAAGAGGAATCATTAACCAAGGAGTGATGTTCTATGTTATGCTTCTAGGTGACCAAGTAATAAAAAGAACAATAATAAGAAAAAAAGGAGCGAGAACCATGCCATGTGGAGAAAAGAAGAAAGAGAAAAAAATAAAAGAAAAACAAGAAAAGAAAAAAGGGGATCATTGACCAAGGAGTGATGTTTTATGTTGTGCTTCTGGGTGACAAAGTAATATTAAAGAACAATAATAAGAAAAAAAAGGAAAATATAGAGCCTTAACTTCCAAAACTAATGAAGCAAGGGAGTGAATTATGAGTGATGTATCAAAGAAGGAATCACTAATTAAGGAGAAACTCTTATATAATGCTTCTAAATAAACAACTAAAAAAATAAAAATTATAAACTAAAGTGATGAGGACAATTAAGGTGTTTATTTTTTATGTGCAAAGTCAAGATAGAGCTTAAAATTATATTTCATACTCAAAATTCACACTTAGGATGTAAATGAACAAAAAAAAGACTAAATGGGTAAATTCTTAATGGCTTTGTCAACCATCATAGCCTCACTTGACAGCAATCAATCCAACTTGACCTCGACCTGACTTGATGATGGCCTGTCAAAATCTCTTTTAGTGAAAACTATTTGGCCAAGACCCATTTTGGATGATAGGTTGTGCAACTTGCAAATGTACATGGATTCATCAATGTTGCATTAACCCATCAATCCAACTTCCCTCTTTGCTAAGATCACCTTGGATGGGTATCTCTTGTATGTTACTTTTTTAGGTTTTTGATATTTTTCTTTTGCACTTTTTTCTTCATAATTTGTGTTTTTTAATCTCTAAGTTACTCATTATAAAATATAATTTTTGTCTAACATCATAAAGAGATAAAGATATATCATGCCCTGTATATCCTTGCCACATAATCATATAATTATCAATGTTAACTAGATTATAATATAATATAAAAGACACTTTTAAACCATCTAGGAGAAGATGATGATGAAACTCATTTGAAAATCTTTTCCATAATTAAGAAACCATATCATACAAAGTAATAATAGTAACTTTTGTACTTGCATATCAATAATCTAGTATAAGTATATGCTTCACAAATATAACTCTAAAAGATCAATGTAATACAAAAACATCTCAATAAAACTAACCACAAATCTCTCTCTCAAATAATTTATCTCATATGTCACTATATTTCTTATCTTTATGTTTATCTATGATATTACCTATAATGTAAATGATTTCCCAGTATCCCTATAATGTGCATATTTGTTACCTAAAATTATTAAGACAAAAAAATGCTAATGCAACTTACATAGGCTTAATAAGAAAAAACTATATGATAAGAATATAAAGTAGTACATAATTGGGTCATGCTACATGCTAGATCAAAGTAACAAAATATATCATTAGAAGTAAAGTAAAACTGTCCAGAATGTAACTAACATACCAATGCAATGCTTTCTCTCTTTAAATATTTTTTACGATTATTTTGACCCCTCTTTTAAAAAAATTCTCATTTGACCCTATAGTTCTTGACCTTTTCTTTATTCAATTTTTTTCCTATCCTTTCTAATATTAGTTATAGTTTGTTACTTAAAACAATGTTAGATATCCTCTTTAAATTATTTCCACCTTCAAATGATTCCCCAAAGTAGGATACAACTTATCATTAGTTTGATTATTATGTTTCGCTTTTGGACTATACTTTAGAGCAAGATATATCAATTTGGCAATACAATGACTTTTCCTTTTAATATAAGATCCTTATCCCTAATGATTACACATTTTTACCCTTTTTTTTCATTTTTTATGCTTTTTAATAAATGTCGACTTGGTTGTTTAATTTAAAAATCTTGTTTCCCATATTTTCTTAGTTCCATGAAAGAAGGCAATATATGACCATTGTTTCAATTTGGAAATTATTGAAACCTTCCTTTGAAAATGAATCTTGAAAGATTTGGCATAAAAATCCCAAATGTTTTGTGCAAATTTACAAGCACTAAAAGCATGATCAATTGTATCCTCCTTAAGAAAATTAATTCATTTTGAGACCAAGCAGATGTTCAACTTTTTGAGCTATTCAAGAAAACTTAACAATTTGTTAATGATCCTCCAAAGTAGCATTGACATAGTAGTTGGATATTTAGAATCTGAAATCTTCTTATAGAACTTGTTTTCTAATAAGTTTTGCTTGATTACCTTCCATGCTGATTTAAGACTAAAGTAGCCCTCATTGCTTTCTTTTTGATAAATTTAATTAGATACTTTTGATTTATATTTAAAATTTTCTATTATTTCTCATATTTTTCCAAAGTAATTATACTTGTCTAAATTCCTTGTCCTTTAATTACCATATTGCAATACTGCATTCATCACATCTACTCATAAGTTTCACTCTATGATCAACTTCCAATTCCTTTTTGTTGTGTAAGAATTAATAATCTCATCTAGATTTCTTGTACATAACCCATTTTTTTCAATTGGGTGGCATGATTTGTTCCATTTTAACCAATGATGTCTTTGAATGCTAACATAATACTCCAAAAGAAAAGAGTTCATCATTACTATAGTATATGAATAATTTATTTAAAAGGGTGTATCAACACAAGCAAATAGACTAGATTAGAATTTAGAACATATTTTATGAGTATCAATCTACCTCCTATTAATAGCAAGCTCTTTTTCAAACAAAAAACTTTTTTGCACTTTTTTAATGACATATTGAAAATATCTACATTTCTTTCTCTCATTGAAGATTACAGTACCTAATTAAATAATTGATAACTTATACTCCTTAAAACCTAAGATATTATCTATCCTTTTAATCATAGTTGATGACATTCTACTATCAAGGTAAAACCTAGATTTGGTTTAGTTAAGCTACATTCCTATCTAAAGATAAAAGTGGTTTAGGAATCTATAAGAAAATTTTATAGATTTGAGATATATCTTATTAAAGATGGTCACAATATTTGTGAAATTGAGGTGAGTAATTATAAGATAGACCTAAAATATGGCATAACATTGAAATTTTTGTCTTCCAAATTATTGTTTTAGAGCCCCATTGAATGCTTGGAATTGAGCTTCCATTCTATTCTATTTTCAATCTAATCACAATAAAATCTCCCCTAACAAACCAAGACAGATTTATATTTTCACTAATTTTGTTAGTTTGTTCTAAAGCTGACATGTTTGACATCTATTATATTTCATACATATAAAAGTATAATCCATATTAAACTAAGATCCTAGATCCTAAGCCTATAACTGCAAATATTTCTCCCTTTATGAATTGTGTCAAAATTCAATTTGTCATTCCATGATGCCCAAATTTTATTTGTGGAGTTTCCCCATGAAATGCTTGAAACCAAGTGAAGTTGTTAGCTCTTGTAATTTACTTGATTACAAAAGAACCAATGATAACTTGTGTTCCTTGACTAAGTGTTTGAGGCATGCCATAGATTTGTAATTCACAAGATTTCTAATATTTCATGCAAAAATATTATCCATTAAGGTGTGAACATCAATTCAAATTAATTTTGCCATTCTTCGATTACCATTGAAACTTTTCCTACTCCATGACTTTTTTGGCTTTTCTTTTAGATTTTCTTATTTAAATAAGAGTAAAATCACTTGAATCTTTGAATTCATCCATTGTTAGTTAATCTCATGGGAAACTCCCTCCCAAAAACCTTTAATGATTTCAAAACTACAATTCTAACTTTATTGTTTTTTTAGTCCCATGACCTCTGAATTAAAAGTTGCTATGAAATTTTGATGCTTATTTTTCTTTTTAGTGATTGCTAAGTCATTTATCAAATTAAATGAGAGTGAGTTTCCAATAAATTTGATTTAATTGATCAAATCTTTGTTTAGGAATGCAAACCTTTCATGACTAATATGATTAATTTTTTCATGTTAGTTTGAGTTTGGTTATTCATGAGTTAGCACTAAATTATTTTGCTCTATCCCCTAACCTCCATTTGACTTGTCATATCAATTTGTTCCACTTTACCATTTTGATTTTGGTTTCCTTTATGTACATTCAATACTTCCTATTAGTTGGTCATTTTATCATCTTCAACATTTAGCATTAAAGCACTTGTCCTTGAAGTATGTTTGCATAAGGAGATTATTTGTCCATGTTTATAATAGTGTGAATAGTAAAGTGGTAAGTTATTATATTGAACCATTTTCAAGATAAGCCACCCTTCATTATTACACTAATTCTCTTTGAGTGCTTTTAAATCATATCCACTTCCATGTAGACCTATGTTATGCTCAGAATGGTAAGCTTTATTGTAGGCATAACTACTTTTAATTTTTTCTTAACAACAAAGGAAATTGAGAATAAAGTCTCTTTATTGAATAAATGGATTGGTAAGAGCTCTAAAGAAATCCAAATGTTGCTAAGGAGGATTCCATATTCAGGAGAAAGCCATGACCTCATTTGAAAACTTGTATTTGGTAATTTGTAATTTTCCAAGAGCGTCGTAGTCAACATGAAAGAAAATTTTCTTTTGTTTCGAATCACATTGCTACATGTCTTGTGTCCAGGGCTTCCATTTTGATCTCATCTTGAAAACCTTTCACATGCACTCCTTTATGAATAGCTTCCAAACTTGGCCTCCCAAACAAAAATTTTCCAATCAATGCTAATTTGAAAGGTTTTACCATTTTTCCAATTTTTGAAGCCTCAAATACAACTTTAGGCTCCCCTTTGTAGAAATAATTCATTTTATTTTGATTGATGATTTTTTAATCTAGCCTCCTAGCACACCAACAAATGACTAAGGTGGGAATGACTTTGGCCTTTCCCACTCCAACCTAAAATCAGCTCAACCAAAGCAATTCAGATTGTGAGCATACTTATTGGCTCAAAACATGCTGAAATGCACAAATTTTTTCCCCTAGCAATTTTAAGTCCTAAGGACGAAAACACCACCCTAAAGAAGATTAAGACTTTCTCAATCCTTTCAAAGTTGGATGAATGATCACAGACAAAGTATGACACAATTGATAGGTGAAACTATACCATCATCCAATCTTATTTTTGCTTAACCACAATGCCATTATGAACCATATAAAGTTTTCCTTATTTAAAGGCTACTAAACTATGATACAATATGCATCAAGTTACATAGCATGCCTTTCTTAATTCAAGTTATAATGGTCAGGCCAAGAAGATAAGCATAAGTTTTCTCTTCTTATTTCTTTCTTTGCTCAATTTCTATAGTGAAATTCTCAAATTTCACTTTATTCCAAATGCAACAAATTTTTTTCCCTATCTCTCATGCATAATGGCCAAAAGACTAATTCTACATCTCTATAATTTTCTTTACCCATGGCTTACCTAAATTCCTAAATATTTTCTCCAAAGACCTTTTATGGATAGTTCGACCCATTTTGTAGGTTTCTCATCTATCACTTCTCTCAACATTTTTTTGTCCTTGAAAACATCATAATCCAAGCCTTAGCATATTGCTAATTGCATCCATTTTGTTGCATTACTCTTGATTTGATTATTGATAAGATTTAATGGCTATTTTGCATCCACTTCCTTGCTTCCATTATTAGGGATTTATATTCATTAGTTTAAAATTAAGAAAAAAAATTAAGTTTAAACTAAAACTTTAAAATATGCTAATTTCTTAAAATTTTCAATCCAAATAGCCTCTAATAATTTATCATCCATATTTATATAAAACTGCTCAATGAGCTCTATTTATCATTAATTGTTTATAATTTTAATTACACTTTTGCTTAATAATTTTTCTTCCTAAAAATTCCATAAGTACTAAATGATTATTTTTTTAAGAGTTTAATGTCTCATTTTATACTTCATATGCACCTAATTTATACAAACATTATATTATTAGAGTCTTGAGAAAATGTATTTTATATTTCATATGCATTTAGTATATTTTATACTTCATATTTTGTTCAAATATTTTTTTTACTAACTTTGTAAATTTAATAATTTTCACTCTCTCAAAATCATATAATTTAAAATTATAATATTTTTCTATAACATTGGCCATTTTGTTTTATGCTCAATTTATTTCAAAATTTTATTATATTTGCATTATTAAGCTCATAATAATTTGTATTTCACCATTCTAAGCTACCCTCTCTTTTTTAGTATCATGCCCATTTTTGGCACTTTAAGATTTTTGTAAAAGAATAAATAAATTTTGAAAGTTTAGAAATAATCAATAAAATAATTCTCATGATAAGTGTATATATATATATATATATATTCATGCAAATGAAAATAATAAACATAATGGAAGAAAATACTTATGTGATATGATAAAGATAATAAAAAGAAAAAGAATGAAAGCATCTAGACTCTAAGCCTAGTATTATATGAAGATTAAGTAATGTTGAAAAAAATACTTCCCCTGCAACATTATTCTATAATGCCACTTGTTCTATGACCTAACGATTATTGCTTGTTATTTGATCTAACAGTATTAGTAGGAATTGGACCTTATTGATTGAGTTTTCTATTGTTTGATCAAGAGCTACTGCTTGTTGAGTGATTTGATGCTTGAGATCTAATGGAGATGATGTGTATATATATATATGTAACTTATTATGTGATCTAACAGTTATTGATTATTGTGTTATCTAGTAATGGATATGATGAGATCCTAGGAGATTTGAGATAGGAATCTTAAGAATAGAGCCATTAAGGGAAACTAGAGCCTTTATTATTTGAAAATATTTTAAATAAAAATGAAAATGATTAAGTTTTAATCAAATTCAATATATATACAAATATAAGTTATTTGTATATATGGAATTTGAAAATGATTGCATTATAAAGATAAAATGTTATAGCATGATTTGCTTTGCGTTTAAAAATATTTTTGTATTCTCATAATGTTTTAAAGAGACAATTTTCACTCATTTGATGTTATAAATCTTTACACAATACTTGAGGCTAGATATATTTTATTACATATTCATTTTCTTACCAGTTTGTTTTTATTATCAATTTAACTATTGAGTCTTTATACTCACTTTCTTAATTATATTTTAGAATATGACACAATAATAAATTGAGTGGGATACATAAAGATACATGAGTAAATAGTAAGGCATAGAAGTAGTATATTTTGTAGATAATTGTTAATTATTATGTATTATGATGTAAGAAACTTGTTTATGGACTTCTAGGAGACTCTATGATGTAGATTTCCTTTTGGCGATATGATTTTCTTTATCCTATTGATGTAGTTTTATCATAGTATTGTGGCATTTAACATGATAATGAGGTTTGTATATTAGGATGTAGTTTTATAGTGGTATTATGGTTTAGTGATAATTTATCTATTGTATGTATATACTATAATTGATAAAATTACAAAATTGAACTATATATATATATATATATATATATATATATATGAAAAATGGATAATTTCTATGAAAATTCTATCTTTTTGTTTTCTAAATTTCAAAACATCCCATTAATCATATTTCGAAGAATTAGAGTATTAGAATTGATTTTAGAGAGGGATCAATCATTATTCATCTAAGTTAATAATGTCCTCTTCATAAGCTAAGATTTTATTCTTTTCTTAAATATATTCAAAGAGGAAGGCATTAGAAGATAGTGGTTAGGTGGGACTTGATAGCTTTCAACAACTTTTTTAATATCACTATATCAAGACCATCATTATGGACTTATTGTGACAACAACTCATTCAACTGATTGGATGTGGATTAAGTTATCTTTTATACATCTTCTAAGAGACATATTGAAGAAGTGAATTATTTAAATGTTAGGGCTTATCTTACTTAGCACTTCTTGAGATATATTATTATGTCTAAAGGGGAAGATAAGTAATGTATCACCACATAGATATATATGGTAACTTATCATTTCTTTAGAGGTGAGCCCTTTGATCTTAAAGAAATAAGTTTTATACTAATGAAGAAAATAATTCCATTAAAGGTCTTACTTTATAAAAAGAAAATGAGTTTGAGTTATGGGCATCTCATTGTCGTTATCTTGAGTTACAAATATAATATTAGGACTGCTAGTATAAACTTTAAGAAAGCAAACATGAAGTGATTATAACTTTTTGCACATGAGCATTAATGCGATGAGGCTAAGAAAGAGGAATCTCAAGGCCAATTAGCACTTCAACCATTTGATCTTCTTCCACCTATTGAGTCTTCATAATAAACTTCATCTACCTTTGATATTAATATTAATGACAAAATTGCTACACTAGGAGCAAGCTTCCAATAACACTCAATAAGCATAGATAAAAAAACTTTCAAATTTGCAAGAGTAAATTAGAGACCATAAGATGCAGTCTCAAGCCCAGATTGTTTCTTTTGTTATTGTAGTCATAGATTTCATAACAAGAATTTTGAATATATTAAAGAAAGATGTAGTGATCATGAAGATTAAATATGAACTTGGTTGGAATGATGTCTTAATTTTGTAAAACAATGGCTTTCTTGTTTTATTTTGTCTTTAGATGATGTCAAGAGCACTTTATAATGCTTTTTGTAAAAGAATGTTCACATTTTAATAATTGATGCTTTCAATTTTCTATGCTCATTTACACATGGTTGTTTGTCAAATAGAAAATGATTATTGCCTATTTTTGATAATTGTAAAAAGGGGGACAAATTTATGCCAAAATATTAGGAAAGCTTGTATTTAAGGGGAGCATGAATGTAGAGAGAGCTACTGTTTATGCCAAAGCCAATTGCTTTGAAGTGGCAAAGATGTTTACAAATTGTAGTGTTACAAAAAAAACTTTGTTTCACATTTAACTTCTATTTGTTTAAGATATTTTATAGTTGATAATTTGATTGAGATATTTTATCTATATTCATACAACTTCAAATGTTCTTTTATTGATTCTAGCTTTAGTTATTATCATCATCAAAAAAGGGAGATTATTAATCATGTAGTATGATGTAATTTGATAATGACAAAACCATGCATTGGTGTACTAATGAAGTTTGCAAGATGTGGTCAATAGGTGCTGAATGTAATACTCATGAAATTAATGATAAAAGACTTTGATAGCATTGGTCAAAGACTTGTTGGCTCAACTTTCATATGGAGAAGTCACATAATCTTAGCTCTTGGTGGAGTGGCTTTCTTTCTAGAGTCAACCTTTACATACTTTACTTGGTTAGAATATTAAAATCTATGCTAAAGAATCCTATGGCAGATAAGTCAAGCAAAATCTTCATATATTTCATTTTTATTCATACATTAATTTCTTATTTCATACATCATATGCTCATTCTCATACTTATCTAATAACCTTTAAATATCAAGATTGAGTGTTAATTTGCATTGTAAAACTAAGTTATACACATAGCAATATGCATTAGTAGCATCATAGGTTCAAATAAAATCGAGTAAATTTGAATAACATAAGTTTTACAATGTTGATGTCGTGTTTATTGTAAAGTATGATGTCATTTCATACAATATGACTAGTTTATATGTGACATAGGATTTGATGTGGTAATTCATGTTTGAGTTGATTTGCTAGACTATTTGTACAATACAATTCTTACTTTATATGTGTATAATCTTAATGTTAATAGAGAGGTTAATGATTGTTATCAAACAATACAACATTGATTGTCATACTTGTATAATTCTTTTTAAAGTCATGAAGTGTAAAGATAACATGTGGTAGAGCTAAAAATTGCATACAATATGTTGTTGGTCAACATATTAATTTAATCTAAAACAAGAGAGTTTTAAATAACCCTTAAACAGATATGATAATAAATAGCTTTATGCAAAATGATCATGAGCATTGTACTTTTACAAAGTACATCATGTCAAATAAGTATAAATTGGGATTTAGTCATGTGAAGAGTTAAACAGATTTGTAAATTCATTATGATTTATCACACTTGTATGATTCATATGAAACCAATGAAATGTAATCAAGACTTAGGCATGTGGAACATTGAATGGCATCATACAATATGATGGCTATCTTTATACCTATATGATCATTCTTAACTATGTGCACAAGGTTGATCGAATAAGTGATGGTATAACAAATCATTATATTATATAATATTAGATAGTTGATCTCCTAATAATCCTAATAGTTGATTAATTTTATTAAAATAAGGATTTAGTTATTAAGACATCTTAAAATAAAGTTTTAGCCTTTTATACTAGTATAAATGACACTAAAATAAATTTAAGAGAATTCATGAAGACTAATATGCTAGATGTGAAGATTGGAGGCATCATCATGGAATGATGATGTCCAAATATGAACAACGAGACTATTGGTATGATGTATTTGTTTGATGCATTAGAGAAGAGACTGATGCAATTTTCACATCATTCAATAAAAGTACATTTTCTTTAACCCTATTTTATAAGTGTAATATTTACTTAATTCTTCCAACATAGCAAAAGAGCTACATTGGCATTATTATTCAATATTGTTCTTCCTTATTTACATTATAATAATCTTTAGTAAAATAAGTTCAAATTTTCTTATATTTAGTAGTGCAACTTGATACATAAGTAACAATTGTAGGATCATTATAAATGTTAATTGTATTAGTGTTGTAATTTCTCTTTAGCCATTTCTTGTATTAACTCTCTCAAGGAACTTGTTGATTCTTGATTTGCAATTTATAGAGCTCAAATGGATATATATATATATATATATATATATATATATATATATATATATATATATATATATATATATATATATATATATATATATATATTAAAGAGTAGTTATGTCTCATTTTTATCTCCACATTAAAGGTTTGGTAGTAGTTGAAGTAATAAGAGAGGCATTTGGATGAATCTTAATTATAGAAAAAAAGAAAGTTTGAGAGAGAGAAAGCTTGGCTTGAATAGATGGAAAAGCTCAAGAAGAAAGAGAAAAGAAAGAAAAGGCTAATGGCTAAAAGATAAGAGCTATTGTTATGGCTTAAGTTACTCTTTTAGGAAAAAGATAAGTGTAAGAGAAAGAGAACATCAAGGAAGGAAGGACTTGCATATGAAATAATTAGGCTAGATTAAAGTCTGGAGTTGTTATATTAAAAAAGAGAAAATGATGAGAAAGGTTGGTTGTTGAATGTTGAATCAAATTTTTTTTGTTCCTCATTTCCTTTCTACAACAAAAACACCACAACAAAAATAGATTCCAAATATTCTTTCTATAAAACATGTCAAATTATTAAAAGATAATATATTTTAAAATATAAAAAGAATATCAAATTAGATAGAACTAATTGAGATGAATCTAATGATACTTAATTTTGTCTTAATTAAAGTTTGTTTAAAATTATTGCAAAATTTTGAAGTTAAAAGACATAATTTAATAATTAATAATTATATTGTTGAATATTTAATATAGAAGGAAATCCTTAATTATACAATTTCAAGTTTACAACCCCTTTCGATCCTGGTCCTAATCCCAACTTTTCCTGAGAGCATACAAGGTTCTTTGCCACTGACCACGTGAATTTAAAGATTTCTTCACAATAGCAGTAAGGGATTTGAACTTATTTTTTTGTAGGATCACCATGCAAAGTGAGAAAGAAGCCACAATAAGGTCTACAACAAAATTGACATGCAAATCTATGAGTTTCCAAACTTTAAGAATTAGGGTTTTGTGTTTTTAAGCTTCTAATCCCTAAATCTTTAAACAAAGCTTATCATTCTTAAGCCTAATTGAGCATTCATTACATTTTTAGATACATTTTATGTTTCAACTAATAGCTTAAGATTTTAGGGTTTAAAAAAGTTCAAACACAAGGAAAGAGAAAATGTAAAGGATCAAATTAAAGTTTGGGGATGGAAGCTAAATTGAGGAATCAAAATTATCACTAATTAGTGAAGTGAGTTCATTTTCACCTTAAATATGTTGTTGATGCAATTACAACCATATAATAATTTCTTATACTATACTAAAGTTGTTATTGTTTGATAGGTGAGATCAAAGGAGTAGGAGATAGATTTGAGCAATAAATATCATGCACAAAAGACAAGGATACCTTAAAGTAGGCACTCTAATATGATTTATATGAAAATAATTGATTTAATATTGAATGATACATATGACTTAGTGCAAGTGTCTTACATAGTCTCTATGATTCCTTAATGTATTATTATTATGCATAAATTTATTGGACTACGTAGTAAGTAGTTATGGGATTGTGATTATGTATGCATGTTGTACAGTCTATGCATATTTTTGTATTGATTGATGTGTTGCTTATGTTGATTGCATGTAAAAGTAATATGTGACAACTAGTATGCTTTTAAAATATATAAATATTATATTCATTAGCTAAAGCATTTAAAGTAATGTTATATTTAGTGAAAGTATAGGTTGCTTCATATTATTAGCATGCATCTAGTTGTATACTGTGAATAAGTCTTGTTCCAAGCATTGTAATTTTTGAAACATGTGCATATGAAACAAAAAATTGAAAATTCTATTTTAAATAGATTCAATGATGTATTGTTTCTTATGTGACTAAGGGCTAATATGTCACATGACTGAGATTTGTTGTTATGATAATAGCTAGTAACCACTATGTCTTATGATTGAGATTTGTGTCTATGATTGTTGCTAATATACCACATAATTAAGATTTGTTGTTATGATAGTGGCTAGTGACCAGTATCACATGATTAACACTTGCCACTATGATAGTAGCTAATATTTAGTATATCACATGATTGAGGTTTTTCATTGTGATAATGACTAATGGCTAGTGAGTCACATGAATGTAATTTGTCATAAAAAATAGCTAATGATTAATGCTAACTAATATTAAAGACTATGCATCTTATGAATAGAAATATGGAATAAATATCTAATAAATAAGATTTTTTAGTATAATAAAGTAAACTAAAAAGATGATGCTAACTAACAATCCTAAGAAAGAGTATAAGCAACAGCATAAGGTTTACCAGGTATTAATAAATAATACCAAATTAAGAAAAGATGTAAAGAATCAAAAGATCACATTTGTATGTTTATTTCTTTTGCTCTTAAATGAGACTTTGGTTGTTTATTCTTTTGTTGATAAGTTTGCTTTAGACTTTTCATACTACATGACCCATTGTTTATTTTTTTTTGCATATATTTACTATTATATACAGCTTGTAGAGCCTGTGCTAGTTTGCTCAACCTATTTTTTAGAAACTAACATTTCATGTGCATCAAAATCATAGTGTAACGATAAACATAAATAGAAAAGAACATGCTAAGAAGAATTGCTATGTAAAAGCTTTATAAATAAACTTAACTTTTAATTCATATTATTTTATATCATTTTTTATATTTTATCCATATATATCTACTTGGATATTTATAGTGGATAGATATGCAATTGTGTGAATGTGGACATTAAAATGCATGGATATGTGTAGTTGTGTGTAGTTGTGATATATATAACTGCATGTGATTCTTATAAATGATTTATATTTTGAATAATTATTTATGTATATAGAAAATGGACAAATTGCAAGGAAGACTATGAAAATGTAACAAAATTAGAGTTTAATTAGATTAGAATCAAGAAATTAAACTTAAATTTGGGATGTAGTGAGTTAGGTCATCACATTGGTGCTCTAATTATATTGAAGTTTCTTAGCCACCAACTCTTCTCCTTTCTTCCTTGCTCCACAACTACTAATAAAAAGACTTATTCTTCTCTCTCCTCCTCTTCTTCCTTCTTGTCCTCCTCTTGAAGCTTTTTATTCTTTCCCACAACTACAAGATAGTGAGGAGATAACTTTTAGCTTGTTATGCCTCATTTAATTATATATATATATATATCAAATCTAATTATTCTTTCCTAAATTCATAATAATTTCCATCAAATTCTAAAAACTTCAAACAAAAAATCAAGTTCTCAATAAAGATGTATTCTCAATGATATACATGCTTTAACATTTAATATCATTTTACCAAATTTTATATTTAAACAATCTCATTATTTTTTAAATTTGAAATAATGACTTGAGATTGATGATTAAAAGCTAATTACATTCCCAATGTTATAACTATAGTATTATAAAATAAAAATAATCACACTAAAGGACGACACAAAGAAGGCTTTTTAATGTCCAAATTATAAGAAGTTTCATGAAAGAAAATTCTAGTACAATGAAATGAATTAAGATGTTTTTTTTGTGGTAGTTTGGGATATATAATGAGGCTTTGTTCTCATATTGGAGTTGGATCTAAGGTAGATTCTAAGCCTCAAAATGTTAATTTAAGTAATAGAAAAGGAAAAGGCATGATACCTACTATTATGTTAAGAGAATATACTAAAGGAAAAAAAGTTTAGGTAACGGTGGTCAACCATGAGCATATATTATATCCCAACAAGATCCTCCATGCTCTACAAATATGAATATAGGTACTCTTTTATTTGAGCATCATCTTGTTATAATGTCATTTGATTGTGAGCTTTCTATTTATTCATATTTTATCATTAGTATGATAAATTACCATTAACATCTCATTTAATAAAACTTGCATTAATGGTTAAATTATCTAATGGTAATGAAGTTAAAACTTAACATGCAAGATAAGTCATTGAAATTCTGAGAAAAGAATTTTTTTACTAAATTGTTATTACTCTCTTTATTAGAGTTTAATATTATTATAGACATGAAACAGCTTTTTGAACATTAAGTTAAAATTGATTGTATGAAAGAGATTGTAAAAGTAAGAACCAAAGAAGGAGAAGAAACTATATACTATAGAAAAGGAAGAAAGGTTACTTTTATATTTATTTTGAAAGCATAGAACATTTTATCTAAAGGAAGAGAAGGACTATGCTTTTGGCTTTTTAATTTTTCTAAGTTGTTAATCTAGGATAATTAAAGTCTCTACGGTTTAGATATGTTATTTGTTAAAGATTAATGCGCTGAATGGGCTAAAATTTTTAATCTATTTTTACTTTATACTATTTTTACTAATTGGTTATTACTTTCCATTCATAGGAGTCCATACGACAAATAGCAATTTTATTTTTGTTTTTTCTATCCTTTTTCCAAAGTGTAAATTTTTAGAGATTTTTCCTTAGTCATTTATTTCTTTTTTCATTTTTTTGAAATAATTGGAGATTTTATCTTTTCTTACCTAACTCCAATAACATTAAAATGATAGTGTTATTTTGTCTTTTTATTATCTTATCTCCTTTAATTACTAGTTCTTTAAAAGGTTTTCTTAAATTTTTGAAAATTTTTATAGAATGTTCTAGAAATTAAGATGCTCATTTTAATGTTGTTTCATTCAATTCATTTGTTATCCTATTATAGTTTTCATATCTTTTTGAATTGTTGTTAATATGTTTTCTATTTTTTCTATAGGTTAGATGTGGCAATTATAATGTTTTTTTGTAGACATTCTTCTAACCTACTATTCCTATTAATTTTTTAGATACTCTAAATGGTTTTCTAATTTTGTGATGATAATGGAAATTTTTCATAGTTGGTCTGCAACTTGTTCTTCAAATTTTTGTTGTATTATTCTATTTATTTAAGAGTTCTTAGTAATTATAATATTGAGTCTATTAATAAGTGGTGGTTTTCTAAATATACATTATGGTGATAAAAAATCCTTACGAGACACCACAACTTCATATTATCTAAATATAATTTCTTTGTTTATTTAAGTTTTAGATCTAGATAGCTTAGGTTCATTCTTGGATTGGCATTATATATATTTTCTTCAATTAATTAAGTAAGAATTACAACGAAGGAGCCAAATTAGTAATGATTTTTTAGTTTTTGTTATGGTCAAAGATGCCTCTCATGGATAAACTAGAAAAATCTTCACCGTTGTTGTATCCTTCTTTAATAACTTACTCATAATGAAAACCTAATACCATTTTTAATTAAAGAAAAAAATTGATCTAACCTAGAAGACCCTATAAGTCCTAAAGGAACAAAAATATATTAAAGACATACCATTAGACAATACTACATCAGGCCCCAATAGGGGGGTCTTAGTAGCTTTAGTCAAACATGATTAAAATCAAGCTATATACATATCTTGAATACTAAATGAAAACTTAGCACATACTTCTGGCTTTGATACCAAGTAAAGAGTTTGGAGGTGTAAGTGAAGTGAAGGTATAAGGAAAATAGTGCATGGTAGAAAATGGATGGAGAAATTATGGATCATCTAAGAGCCTATTAAAACTCTTAAAAAAGAGTGCATAGGAGAGACAACACTTAGACATAACACTTAGGAAAGGTAGACTTGGATACCCTTAATTGATGAAGAATCAGAGTTTATATAGATATAAATAGGTAGGGATTTTGGTAGATGTAACTGTGGGGGGTTTAGGAAATGGATGCATAAGGGTAGTAATTGCATGGTAGGTGGTGGAGAGAGAAGTTTTGGATCATTTAAGAGTCTATAGAAACTCTTAAAAAAGAGTGAGTTGGAGGAGCTCTTTTAGACATAACACTTAGTGTAAGGTAGGCTTGGATGCTCTTTGCTAATGGAGAATGGGAGTTTATATTGGCCTAAACTTAACTATGAATTTTAAGTCCAAGAATCTTTTTAAGATAGGGTCACATGGTTTATTTTTTAGGATATGTCACATCATCTTTAAAATAGTGAAAATTAAATTAAGATGAGTTGGAAAGGATAATTATTGAAGACTAGTGGTAAGATCAGTTGGAAAGGATAATTATTGGAGGGTTGATGGTTCACTTTGTTGTCATAGCCTTTCCCATTTTTCATACTCTCATAGAGACATACACTCTTAGAAATACATACTCAATAATACAAGCTCAGGAATACAAACTAAGGAATACATACTCATAAAGAATATCAAGCCTTTTATTCTAACCTTTCTGCATTCTTTTTATCCATCCATCATATTCTAAACATTGAGTTCCCTAATATCATCTAATCTATTAATCCTTTCAATATCAGGAATTGGTTTCTGAGTTGAGTTGAGCAATGAATCATCATTACCACAAAAAATGAATCCTTTATTGATTGCAATGATTTTGGAAAAATGCTCTGAGATGGTTGTCTATGAATATACAATGTTTTTAATGGCTTGTTGAATATACAATTCAATCTTCAAAGAGTATATAATTTAATGTTTTTATCTTTGAAGATCTAGTCTTTGTAAACTTCTCTATTAATTGTTTAGGCTTGTTCAAAGCTCCAACCATGAAAACAATTTCTAAAGATTTGTTCTTTACTATCTAATTTTCGAAAATTATTCGGATGCACCCCTCATTGAAATTGAACTTTCAAAAAATCTTCATAAAGATTGTGTTTAGCCTAGTCAAGATTTGTGTTTTAATAATTTAGAGGAGTAGAAGTTATCTGGAGGTTGATGAATCCTCCTTCATTTAAGGTTTCTCTTAATGTTGCATGTGATTTAGTCTCTAGAAGATCTATAGTTTTATTAACTAGCTTTCTTTAGTAATGATAAGTCTAGCTACAAAACCATGTTGTAATAATTTTTTTGCTAAAAATTCCACTTCAAGATAAATTAGTTTTTCACTAAGATAAGTCTAAAGATACCCTAGTAACATGGAATCCCATTTTGCAAATACAATGAGCATGTTTATGTTGTTCTTCTTAATTAGCAAGTAAACTAAAACTCATTCATAATGGGGGTTCTTTTATTTCTAAGAGTTCTTAGATGATCTATTGCACCTATATGAGCTCCTCTTATGAAGTTTTTAAGACTTTTTGAGAATATATTTTATAATTTCATTTAGTTCTTTGGGAAATACTTCAAGCTTGTTTGTTCTTTTTTTTTAGAATTTTCCATGTTTCCTCCAAAAAAATCATTTTCACTTTGTATTTCCCCTATTTTATTTCTTAAGTCTTTATTTTTTTTTCATCTCCTCTAATAGAGTTATTATTCAATCATTTTCATTTATCTATCTTACTCAATAAAAGCATTAAGAGTTTGAGGTCTTAAAGGAGTGACATGTTCTATGATTACTCTAGGGTTTGCCTCTTGTTTTAAAGGTTTGATAATAATAATTGTTGATAAGGTAGCAGGGCCACATGGGTCCTAAAATGTAGATTTGAGGATTGGGAATACGAAGTTAAATATGGTGGAAGATTTTCAATGTTTTTGACCAACTTCGTTCTTGCGAAAACTGTGAAAATAATTTTATGAGCTTACGTTTTGCCATTCTATAAGTTTTCTATATATAGTCTAGGCCTTTATGTGAGCTTTTAATATATATGATCTACTCTTTATGTCGGCTTTCAATATATAGTCTTGCCCTTTATGTGGGCTTTTAATATATAATCCTACCCTTTATGTGAGTTTTTGTTCTATAATTTTATATAATTAATCTTCAAAGAAATTCTCACTTCCTTTTATATGTTATATGATCACTTTGAACACATTTCTTATGAAGTAATCTATAAATTTTAACCACTTGTTTTCTTATAGCTTAGATTCATTCCTTTTATGGTAAAAAGAAAAAATTGCTTGACAATAAGTTCTTTACGATAAATTTGATTAAAAAATTATGAAAATTTGAATTTTTCTAAAGCCTTCATGACTGCCAATATTTTTGTGACAGTGGATGTTACTATAATATTGTATATCCCACTATCATATCGACTGCTATTTTCTTCTTTTTAGATAAAAATTTGTTTGCTTGAAACATAAAAGCTATTCCCCATCCTCCGATGCATCCATTAGATTTTATTACAAGATAATTAATTGCCTTGAAGGGAAGAGAGAGTAGTTTTAATCTAATATTTTCTTTTATTTTTGTACTAATTTAATATCTTTTTATTAAATTTTTGCTCTTCTTTTAGTTGAGTTTTAGCATATGATAGGCCAAATAATTTTCTAAGTTATAGTATAAAATTTTAGGCATAGTCTAATTTTTCTAGAAATGATTATAGAGTTTTAAGGTTTTCTAATTCATGAGGCATGTTTAAGATGCTCTCAGATATAGGTGACTATAATTTTATTTTTCCTTGGCTAATTATTATTCTTAGGAGATCTATTCTTCTACATCATATTTTCATTTTTTTTGTTAAGTGTTTGGGATGATTTTTTAAGTCTTGATTAAAGATGAGTATATGGTATATATAGGTGATTAAGAAATCTTGATAGTCTTTAAATATCTTAACCATTTTCCATTGGAAGATTTGGGGTGCATTTCTAAGTCTGAAAAGCATTACTTTCCATTCATAATGGCCATTTGGTATTACGAATGCAGCCCATTTCTACTGCTTTCAAACATTATAACTTGCCAAAATATAGATGTTAAATCAACTTTATTATATGTGTGTATGGGCACGCATGTGTGTGTGTGTGTGTTTAATTTTGCTTATTAGATTTTCTTTATGAGGGAGAGGATACTTGTCATCTTTTATGTTATCATTAAGTCTTTTATAATTGAAAACCATTCTTCTTTTTCCTCTTATGATTTCACTATGCTTATTGATTATAAAAGCTCTTATCCTATGTGGGCTTTTTGTTTCTTGGATTTTTCCTAAATTTATAGTTCATTGATATATTTTTTTTGAACTCATCTTGCTCATATGGAGTTGCCTTAACAATAGGGCATGCTATTCATAAGTCCAGATTTATTATTTTTAAGTTAAATTGCTATTCTTTTCTTTCTAGTCCTTGACTGGGTTATCTCTTATTGTGCCATCTTTACTTAAATCTCTTATTGAGGGGTCTAAGATCTCTCTAAATTCTTCTAGTTGATCAAGCTCTATCTGAGTCCCTAGTTCTTTTATTTCCTCTTCTTCTTTAATTTTTATTTCAAAAGGAATTATGTCATCTTCTCATAAGAGTTCTAAGCATTCTCTACTATTGGGAGTTGTAATCATGTCATCTAATTTTCTAAATATAGTTGCTAAAAGTCATTTTATTATTCATCCACCTAATTCATTACTTATAAAATTAATTCTTAATATTAATTATATACTACTTTTTTGTTTTAGACCTCTCACCTATGTTAAAGGTAGACCATACTTTTGCTCATTTAAAATTATTCTGCAATTTACTAATTTCTTTTCTATGGTGAAATGGTTACCAATAGTGTCTCTAGTGATGGCTTTGTGAAGGGATTTTTCTACATATTTTTTAAGAACTATTTCTTTACTAATATGACTTTTACATGTACTTATGTCTATGATTCCTTGTAATCATAATTTATGCCCATTGTTAAATTCTATCACACATTCAAGGTTTAAGAGGCTATTAGTTCTAATTTCGATTTTTCTAATAAACAGTCTTCTTGTTCTTCTTGTTTAAAAAGTTCTTCTTTTAATTGTTTTTCCTTTATTTTTATGTTTTTCTATTTCTAATTTAAGTTGTTGATTTTCTAATTCTAAAGTTTCAATTCTTTTAAGAAGTTGCTTTTTATGCCTTTATCATTATCTTTTATTTTTGGATTTATTTGTTTTTCTCTACTAAGCATTTCATGATTATATCTTTCTTTTCCATAGAATCTACAGATGACTAAGATGCATGACTCACATATTGTTCTATTTTGTTCTACATGAAATTTATAGCAAACTTCATATCATGCCTGAAGGGATATTTAAAAGTCTTTCCATTCATGGGTGCAATCTATATTTTTAATTATTTTATTTGTTTCTAACAAATATTAGAGATTTTTATTTAATGAAAATCTACTTTCCATTCCAAAGGTCCATAAATTTTATTAATATCTATCATCTTATCTAAATTCTCAAGTTCTTCTTCTCTTTCAAAAGTCTACATATGTCACTATCTTTTTTTGAGTTGTTATCTTCTACACTTATGATATTAATGTCTACTACGAGATCTAGTTCTTCATACATATTAAGTCTTTCTTTATTTACCTTTTTGTTTTGGCATTCTTGTACATAAAGACCAATTTCACAACATACATAGCATTTTCATTCTAGGGTGGCATATGCTTCTTAAATTTCTTAACATGATTAGGTCTAGAGCATCCCTTTTTGTAATACGTGCTTCTCTTAAGTTTTTTACATTCTTGTATTCTTTGTGTAATGTGGGAACATACATTTTATTGTAATAACTATAACTAGCTATTTGCCTTTGGGCCTTTGTCCTAAGCATTTTTCTTTTAGATAATTAAACATAAAATATATGGCTAGGCCTACTCCAACCATATTTACATTTCCTTACTAAATCCATGCTTTATAAATTAAATCACCTAATGGCTATATTAATTTATTGAAATATTTTTTAGTAAGATTTGCACGTACAAAAATTCATCTTGTATTTGGGGCTATAGTGATGTACATTTGACTGAATTTAACAATGTTATTATAATTATCTAGTTGTAATCTTTCTAAGTGTCTTGTGGTAGTATTTTGTAAAATTTTATCACTTTTAGTAGGTTTAGTTCCTAAAATAATTTGTCTAAATTTGGATGTTACATTATAAAGATTATATGTCATTTTTATTAGATTTTCAAAATCTTGTGGGTAATTTAATTTCAAATAACTGAACATATTTTTTCTACTTGTCTTAACAAATTTTTAATAAAACTAATAACCATTGGGTTTTCCATCATATAGCCTACTCTTTTTAATGCATTGATTGTGTCAAATGCCTATATAACTATTAGTTCTAGCCATTTTTTGGGGTGTACAAGACTTAATACTAGCATACTCCCTCCTTTGTTACTATTAAAGTACTTTTTTAATGGTCTTGCATAAATTTGTAGTTTATCTTATAATATGTGAATCTTTTTAGTAGTCTCATCTATAATCTGAGGTCTAAAAGTCTACTTGAACTCACCCTCAGCTCAAAATAATGGAAACCTATACGGTGTTGACCATCCAAAGTGTCATATGGTGCCATGCCAATAGCTAATTTGTAGCTATTGTTATACATGAATTCATAATGGCAAATGCTTAAACTAATCTAAGGAGTACGATTTTACACTAAGTTTCAAAAGAGTTACTAAAGTTGGAATTGTGATATTTAATTTCCCATCAGTCTAGGATGATAAGTTATGCAAAATCTAAGAATAATACCCATTATTTGCATCTAAAATTAGGACAAACTTTTTATCATGGTTTGAAATGATCACTATGGATTTCCCAAGAAAAAAATAAATCTGTAACACTCAAAGCTCTATCAACTTACTTATAGAATTAATCTTCTCCATTATTAGAAAGTGAGTCAATTATGCAAACCAATCCATAATAACCAAAACCATATTGTAGACATTTTTGGTTATTGATAAACCTGAAACAAAATTTATAGTGATTTCATCCCATTTCTACTCTATTATAGCCAAACGTTTGAGTAAATAATTGGGTTTCTAATGTCCACCTTAACATTCTAATAAATCAATCAACTTTTAACATAACTTGTCATATTCTTTTTCAAATCTCTCCACCAAAATTAGGTTTTAAGATTCCTATATATCTTTATTTCTTTAAGATAAATTGCCAATCTATTATCTTGAGTCTCCTTTAATTGGCTCTTCCTAAATCGCTAATGTCAATGAACTCACCATCTACTATAATAAGTCAGAATATCATTTCTTAAGGAAAAGTTTTTAGACTCTCTCTATGTAAATAGGTTATCACTTTGTAAAGCTCTAAGTCCTCTTATTAAAGTATTCTTAGCTCATCAAACCAATTGGTATGAGTAGAAATAGAGATGAGCTAAGCCACCAATGACTACATAACCAATTGATACTGAACCTTGTCAAAATCAAACATGACTACTCTCTCTGAGTCATCTAACAACACGGATAATGGGGTAACCCTGCTTAGAGCATCCACTATTGAATTTTCTTTGCCCTCATAGTAGCTCATAATCCTTTAAGAGTTCAAACCATCATCTCTACCTTAGATTAACCTCCTTCTATGTAAAAGTATACTTGAGGCTTTTATGATTTGAGAAAAGCTCAACTTGAACACTATACAAGTAATGTTGCCACATCTTGAGTGCAAAGACAACTATTGTCAACTCCAAAGAATAAGTAGAGTAACTGTGCTCATGATCACATAACTATCTAGAGGCATAAGACACAACTCAATCATTCTGCATATGGACTACCCTTAAGCCAATGTGTGAAGTATTAATGAACACCTAATAGGGCTTACCCTACTTCAATAATGTCAACACTTAGGTTAAACTAAATTTTCTTTTTAATTCAATAAAACTCTACTCATATTAGCTAAACCAAAAGAAAGTTACACCTTTCTTAGTTGATTACATGAAAGGTGCATCAATTCTAAAGACGAAGATAAACACTTTCTATAATACCTTGTAAGGCCCAAAAAGCTATGAATTTCCAATCTCTAATTTGTAATACCCTATACCTTCTAAGGATTTATTGGAACTCATATTGCATTGATAACATAACTTAAAGAGGCAAATGAATCCAACCAAGAGAAGTATTTTGAAAAAGTTGCATATAATTGCTTCTCCCTAAGCAACTCCAACGCAATCATGAGATTCTTAGCATGCTACTTTCTACTCTTGGAGTACACAAGCATTTCTTCAATAAACATAATGACAGATAATCAAGACAGGGTTGTAAAACACTATTCAAATATCCATAAACACTATAGGTGAATTAGATAAGCTAAAGGTAAAACTATGAACTCAAAATATCTATATCAAGTCTTAAAAGTTGTCTTTTAATGTCCTCCTCCTTATTTATGATATGATAATATCTAAATCAAAGATTAATCTCTAAGAAGGTTGATGCACCTATAGTTGATCAAGTAAATTATTAACAGAAGGTAGTGGATATTAATTTTTAATAGCCACTTTATTCAATTCTTAGTAGTCCACACATATGTGCAAACTTCTATCCTCCTTTTTGATGAAAAGAATAAGAGCTCCCCACAGTGAAGAATTGGGTTTGATCAAGTTCTTATTAACCAATCGCTTACTCAAGAAGTTATAATAAAGCCATATCATGTGATGTCTTGTAATAGGAATGTCTTTGGGCTCCATATCAATGAAAAACTCTAGCTCCTCACTAGTGGCAAACCAAGAAACTTCTTAAAAAACTTCAAAATAATCCCTTATAATAAAGGTATCCTGTAACCTTGTTGTCACAGCCTAGGAATTAGATATGAATGCCAACTATCCATTGTAGAATCAATGAATCAAAGTTAAATACTAAAAGGTTGATATCATAGGAATTTGGTGGTTAACTTCAAAAACAAGGTCAATTGAATTTGGAATCTTGATATAAACCTTCTTCTCCCAATAATTGACCACCAGACCATTCCAAGTCATCTAATCCATGCTAATATAATACCACACAAGAGGTACATAGATAAGTTCAACCTCAAAGCCATGGTTGAGAATAACTAGATCAACTTCAACTCTAAGTATAGTTGGAATCTCCACCCAAAAGGGTAACTTCTCCATCAATGGTGAGTGCAGCTAGTCTTAACCACAACTAACTCTCTCCCAAGCTGTTTCAAATATAAAAGAATGTGATGCACCAATATCAAATATCATAGTAAAGCTAATATCATAGCATAAAAGCATAATAATGATGAAATCAAATGCTTCCATAACTATTACTGAGCAAGTGCACATATATGAGGCTCTATTAAGGGCAGGTCATTGTATTTATTACCAAGAAAACTCTGGAGAAGAAGCAAGCTTCACCTTAATGTGGCTCCTACCAAAATAATACCTTGAATCATCCTTTAACCTTCTATACAATCTACCTTCTTATGATTAAGATTCAAACAACCAAATTTGGCATTCTCCTAATATTTACAAGCACCTCTATTACTCTTGCCATAATGTCAAAATTTTGGGGCATATTTCCTAAACTAATCTGACTACCTCTAACTAATAGGTTGAGCTAGAATAGGTGTTACTTGATTATTTCTAATATATTTCTTCTACTATTTACAATCACAAGAATTGGCATTTCTCTTTGTAAGAATAAAAAATTTTCCTCTTTTTATTAGCCTCACGTTGAGCATCCATATGACGCTCAATCGGCTCCGTTTATCTGATTTCCTACACCAAGTCATTGAATCTAAAAAATCTATTGACCACTTAATCTTTCTAATGTGATGGCCTAAGTCAATCCAAAAAGAGCTTGTAATAGTGCCATTATGATGTCACAAGCTCAAATGAAAATCTAGTCAAGTAGGTGAAGTAGGATGCATATTTTAACTTTGACATCTGATCTTACCTTAAGAGGGTCAACCCTAAGCATAATGTGACGATCATTTAAGGAACCTAAATTATTTGATGAAAATCATGAGACATTACCAATGCAATTATGCAGCTACCTTACCATCCATCACTAGAGTTGTAAGAACAATCTTCCACTCTATTGGGCACCCCAATGCATCCAACAACTATAAGAAATGTGTTATCTAATAATAAACTACTATTAAGTTCATAATATCAATAAAAAGCCATGGCCTTAATAACATAAATGCCTTTAAAAAATGTTCTCCTTGGGTTTCAAGCTGTGTTTGGTTTGTCAAAGCCCTGGTTAGTCTGACATAGGCTCCACTTAGGCATGCTCGCTATCTGTAGTATCTCTTACATAAGTTTTGCAAGTCTTTATCATATTTGCAAAAAAAAATATCATATCAAAGTTCCTAAATGGTAATTGATTAACCTTATAAGAATTATTTTTATTTTATGTGATCATATGACTAACTCTCCCCATCTTAATAATTCTAATATAATATGCTTAAGTAAATACTAACTCTAAACTTGATACCACCTCTATTACACCCAACATATTTAACCATTTTTTTAAAATCATCAAGTGCAATAACCCTTATACTCTTTAATGCATTTGGTTAATCACCCTTTCAGTCAATGGGCTTAATGTTCAAATTAAAAGTCACAGTCACATAATTTAATCACCAAGCTTGCATTGTGCCATCCTTAATGAACCTAGTTCCCTTATTAGATGGTCATGCACATGACTTAAGGATTGATTCATCTTGAACTTGGGCCACTTTTCCACTATAATGGTAAATAAGGTGTCAATATAATATATAACATATAATATACTAATAATTTATGTGCAAACACTATAGCATATATCATCCAAACCAATAACCAAAAAATATAAAATGATGAATTAAATATCCAGTAATAAAGTATATTAAATAAATATGATACAACTAGAGTCCTTCAATAAAGTCAATATAATAGATAAATCTATTTATTATATCATTAAATCAAAAGATCAACATCTTACCACTAAATAAAAGCAATTAATTGAAAATACTAATGAATCAATAGTTATCACATTCAAAAACTCTAATCAAATCTCCTATCTCTTTGATCTTACATGTAAAAAATAAAAAGAGTGAGCCAAATCCAACACGAAATCCTCAAGTTATGTTATAAAAATCACATGCAATCCAATGTATCATAATAATAATATATAAGTGGCATAAATCAATATTATATAAATATTATGATAAGTATAACTAGAAGAATACATGATGCAACTAATTTGATGAATAGTTGAACCATTAAGATCTAAAACAACCTTTAATCCTTTGCAACCTAAGTCAAGGACTATCATCATATAATATTATCACTCTTTTTTGAGGCATGTCATAACCAAATAAACTAACACTTCTTTTCTAAGATATGCATCACTAGCTTGAGGGTTCTAATTCTAAAATATTTCTCTAGAATCTTATAGTAAATCATTCAAGAATTTTACTAGATGATCTAAAAAGTTTTTAATTATATTTAAATAATAAATCTAATTATTTGAATAATCTAATAAATCTAAAAGTTTCTCTTATTAATTTGTTTTTGTCTTTAATGTTAAGTCACCCTTGTATTTTATGAGTCAAGTCTTAAATATTTAACATTTTATTTTAATAGACTTGTTTAGTATGAAACACATTTATTTATAAAAAACAAGCCATGTAGTTTTCAAGTTGGTGAATTACTAGTCTTTAAAGTACCTTGGAGTATTCAAGAAGCTTCAAGAATTGAAGATATGTGCATCAAATTTTAAAAAAATCATTTTTATTATAAAATAGAATATTAGATTATTGATTATAAGGTACGTCTCTATTTATCTTAGTTTCAAATTCTAAGTTAAGCATCTAATTGTTTAATCATCTCCTTGACCATTTAATACTTTTAAACTCTACTTAAATAATTTATTGATTTAAGAAATATAAGATTCTATTTTTTATCATTCTTTCCTTGGTTAAATCCTATTTATACATCCTTGCTAAATTTTATGTTAAATCACTTATAAAACTTTCGTTAAATTAGAAAAAATATTTTTTTCTAAATTTTCATAATAAAAAAATTACTTTAAGCCACATATTAAGCATGTGCCTAAGTGCAAGATTTAAGCTCAAAAGAGCACATGCAAATCTTGGGTCAAGAGATAAGATAAGTGGAATGAAATTAGGTTAAGCACAATCTTGGGTACTACAAATAGAGTCAAATCTATAACCATTATGAGTGAGCTCAAGTGATGAAATGTGAGGCACACATTGAGGGAGCCAACTGAAATTAAGATCACATAATATTCTAATGCAAAAGTTTACAAAATGCAAATTCTTTTCCTTTACTACAATGTGGGACTAATCTTTTGGTGCTTTTTTGTTTCTAAAATCGAGAGGAACTTAGGATCATCTGATTTGTGCATTTTTTAGTTCACATGGTGGAGTTTGCCTCCACCTTTTAAATAGTGATCTTAATTCATCCAACCATGCATTTGATGAGCTGATCTAATGATGATAATTTATTCCACTATTTTATAAGTTTTATACTTAATTAGATGGCCTTGATTTTTTTTTCTCCTTTTGAAATAATCTTAACATGAATTGGATGACCCAGTTTTTTCTAATTTTTGAATCCTATGGCTAAGATTGTTCCCACCTTCACCCTTGTTTCATTGAATGATCTAGAACTCATTCCACTTTATCAGATGACCCAGATCTACTCCATCATGATCCAAACATCCATAACTCATTCACTTTTAAACCTTTTGATCTGATGGCTCAGAATGTCTCCATGAGGATCAAATGATTTTTATCCATCCCTCCTCCTAATGGTTGTTTCACTAGCCATTACTTGTGTCGTTATAGGTAGCATTTCGAAAGAGTCACTTAAGTCATTTGGAAAAACTTTTTAAGTTGTTTGGAAGTAGTTTTTGAAATAATTTTTCTTTTACTTTTTAATGACTATATTTAAAATTTTCCTATAAATATCTAATTATTGTGAATAAAATGACTAATGAATATGAACAAGATTTTAATATTTCAAGGAAGGACTACATCATATTATATTGACTTATATTTCTCTTAGAAGCCCTATAGCTTATAATTATTTAAAATTTTAGAATTTTCTAACCAAGTCTAATTCTTTTAAATTTTTATTTTCTTAATTCTCTTTATAATTTTGAATGCTACCTTTCTATATTCATCAACAAACATAACAAATTTGTATGTTTTTATCAAAAATTTAGTTCTTATTATATTTTTTCTTTTCCTTTGGCTTAAGCAACCTAGTATTTGTAAAAATCTGAGTTTGGTTTGATCTCATAAAACATCAAGTTAGGGTTGAGCTCGTAAAAATTAGGGTTATTATTGAACCCATAAAAGCTAAGAGATTGAAAGTGAATTATAAGAAAAAATCTCAAGTAATTAGATATGAAAAATAAAAAATAATCCCAAGTTATAACTCTTTTACTAGTAGCATTTTTCAAACCAAGTTGGGGGTGGACAAAAATTCTAGTTTAAATCAAACCACCTATAAATTGAGTGCATTATTTTAACTTTTATTTAATTTTTTATTCATAAAAATTATAAATTAATGTGTTTATAAATCAAAAGTTTTATAAATATAAAACTATTTTTATAAATAAATTTAAAAAAATAAATATTATCCTAAATTAGAAAAAATATTTTAAAACTCATAATTCACTAAGGATTTCCCTACACAAAGTGATAAAATTACTAGAACGATCTTTATTTCTGTGTGCAAATTATTTATGCTATTAACTATAATTATTCACTATTTTTGTTATTTTATTAACATCAATTATAATATTATCATTTTTATTTTATAATAAAATTACTTGATTTGATTAATATACTTATTTTATCTGATTTTTTAAGGACGATTTTACTTGTAATTGGTAATTATGAAATTTTAGGAGAAGGATTTTAGTCATGTCATACTCCATTATTTAAGGATAAAAATTTCTTTTTTGAAACAATACCTTTAAAAATTTTATTAAAAAATTGATGATAATTTATGGGATCTCTTTATTCATTATCTTGTACTTTCTAATGATAAAAGTAATAAATCAAAGATGTTAATTTAATTAAATGCTAAAGGAATAAATAACTTTTTTTGTGCATTGCCTCTAGAAATTGGTGTGAGAATGTGTTTGGCTACAACTTATTTTGAGATGATGCAAGGATTAGATAGATTATATGATGAGAATGAATCTCTAGATATTGGTTATGTCAAGCACGAGAAGAACCATAAAAAGAGAGAAGAGAAGAAGAAGATGAGGAAGAAAAACTTAATTTAGAAATAAATCATAAAGGTAAGCTTGTATTAAGTACTTTTAATTCTAGCCATGAGTTTACTTTTAAATCTTATGATGAAATATCAAATTTTTTTAAAGTTATTGAGCATAAAAAATTAATTAACATATATGATGATCTTAAGAAAGTCTGTGTCAAACATAAACCTAGAATAGTTGGATTACATGAACAATGTGATGCACTTAAAGAGAAAAATATTTTTTAATGTTTTTCATATTTGAAAGATTCAAATAAAGAAAATGAAAATGAATTATTCAAATATATTACTTGTAATGATACTTTAAAAGTATATGATGATAATTTACGAAAAGAAAATACTTTGCTTAAAGAAAAACTAAAAAAAATTGATTTACTTGAAAAAAAAATTCATGATCTAATGTCAAAGTATGCTAGTTTATTTTTTCATATATATACTTGTAATCATTCACATGTACTTCATATGTTCATTTAATATATGAAAAATAGTAATTTTCACTTAAATGCTTCACATGTGTTTAAAATATTTCTTCTTACAACCATGGTATAAGAAATAGTGTATGTTTTCATGAAAAGTATAGATTAAAAAAATCATATATCCATGTGTGCAATAGATCACATATTTCTTTTTTACATACATCTAATTATCAAGTTAAATCTTATATTATGTGTAATTATTATTCTAAATTTAGACATCTTATATTTGATTAACTAATTAAGAAATCTATAAATCTAAAGTATAATAGATATGAGTGGATTCATAAGGGAACAAACTTTAAATTTTTTTTGCAAAGTCACAACATCCACACCCTACCACTATTGAACAAAAAATAGTTTAGATTCTTAAATTTAAAACTTCGATAATTTTGTAAGTGTGTCTCCAAGTTTAGGACCTATGGAGACAAGCATTTCTTTGTGAATTTGTGTGACTCACAAAATATTTACATATCTTAGCCTATTTAGCTTAGGTTAGAAGATCAAATTTTTTAAACTTGGTATTAATTAATATTAATCATTTAGAACTTGTTAATAAATATATATAATTATTGCATTATGAATTCAAATAGCACTAGCAAGTCCATACCATAATTTCTCCATAATATGCTTTGATGAAATATGATTAAATAATGATATGATTTGTTATTAAGAACAGAATTATATTAAGATTTATAAGATTATAATTAAATCATAGTTGACTTAAGAATTTAATATAAAAATGAGAAGGAAGACTAAGTTATGTTGGTATTCTAACATAAAAAATAAGCAAGTTAAATCTTCCTTTAAACCTAAAAATCAAAGTAAAATTTCATAAAAATATAAAATGAGACTAATACATGTTTTGTAGAATTGATTAGAGAATTATAAAGATAAAATAATTTTAATTTAATAGTAATAACTATATGATTATTTTGATGAATAAACAATATGATATCAATTTATATATCCAATTTAGAAAAGCATATAAGAGTATACAAGAAAAAAATAATAAGTACTATATGTTTGGAGATTATTTATTTGATTTTTATAAATTAATATAAATTTGATATTGATCATGATTTTTTTAGATTTGCATTAGTTATTTTCGCTTGAATAAAAAAGTGACAATTAAAAATTTTGTTAATTTGATTTGAAAATTAAATAAATAGGAACATGTTTATTGTGCTTAATGAGTCAATTACAAAAATAATTAATTAAAAATATTTTAATGATTAGGTGGAGTAGTTGATGAACCATGTCTTGAAAAGAAGGAAAAGTAAATTAGATAAGAAAACATATGGAGAAGAAGCTAGTCAATAATTATCATGAGTTTGGTAGTATCAAAATCCATAAAAATCAAATAAATGATAAACTAATAAAGGAGTTAGAATATAAGTTTTTATGAAATAAATTGATTGTAGTAGATTTATATTTATTATAAGAATAATATTTGTTAAAGAAGTCTTAAAGAGTGTAGGTTCAATTAAACACCACATATGTACAAAAAAAAAAAAAAGAGTGTAGGTTCATGCCATAACTTGATAGTTAAAAAGACTTGAAAAAAAAATTAAGTATAAGATTTTATTCTTAGGCTTAGTATTCAATAATTTATTAGAGCTAAATAGGTACTTAAAAATAAATTATATGAAAATAAAGCAATTATTGAAGATAAGATAAGGCTTGTTACTAAGGATATATAATCAACTTCATTATTATAAGAAGAAATCATAAAAATATAAGATTTCATTATATTAGAGATTATGTTGTTAAAGGATCAATAGAATTAGAGTATATACTTTTAAAGTAAGAATTTTCCTATGTATTTACAGAACTCCTTCAATGGTATAGTAAAATTTATATAAAAAATATCACTTTTTATTGGAATCAAAGGAGAGGAGCGATCATGGTTTATATAAGATTTAGATTAGTCATAAAGTGAGGGGGAGCATGTAGTAAAAGAGAGCAAAAAGTAAGGAAAAGAATATATATTTCTTTTTAATACTTCTTACCATTTCTTAAATACGTATTTTTACTTATTATATTTTTATCTAAATATTTATGTCTTATCGTCATCAAAAGAAAAAGATTGTTAAGTCACTATTATGTTTGATGAACCAAGTTTAAATATTTAACATTTTATTCTAATAGACTTATTTAGTATGAAATAGATTTATTTGTAAAAAATAAGTCATGCACTTTTAAAGACGTTGAATTAATGATCTTTAAAATATCTTGAAGTATTCAGTAAGCTTTAAAGATTAAAGTCATGCATATTAAATTTGAGAAACATATTTTTATTTTAAAATAAATTGTTAGCTTGTTGATTACAAGGCACATTTATATTCATTTTAGCTTCAAATTCAAACATAAGCATTTAATTATTCAATTATCTCCTTGATTTAGAAAACAAATAAGTTTTAATTTTTATAATCATTTAATACTTTCAAATCCTAATTAAATAATTCATTGATTTTAAAAAAAAGATTCTTGTTTTTATTATTTTTTTCTTGTTTAAATTTTATTTATGCATTCTTGTTAAATTTTATGTAAAATTAATTATTAAACTTTAGTTAAATAAGAAAAAAATAATTTTTTTTAAAATTTTTATAATTAAAAAATAGTTTAAACCACATCTGAAGCATGTGCCCAAGTGTAAGGCTCAAGTCCAAAAGAGCACATGCAAATTTTAGGTCAGGAGATAAAATAGTTGAAACAAAAATTAGGTCAAGCCCAATCTTGGCCACTACAAATTGGATTGGATCCATGACCATTACAGGTGAGCCTAGGTGACAAAATTTGAGGAGCACAAGGGGAGACAGTCCTATGTAATGTAGGATTAACATTTTGGTGCTTGTTTGCTTCCAAAATTTAGAGCGACTCAACACCATCTGATCATGCAATTTCATGATCACATGATGAAGTTTGGCACTACCTTTTAAATAGTGGTCTTGATCCATCCAATCATCAATTTGATGAGAAGATGTAATGGTAATAATTTATTATACCTTAATTGAATTGCCTAGATTTTTCCTTTATTTAAGATAATCTATCCTTGAATCGGATGACTTAGATTTTTTTTATTTTTTAATTCTACGACTATGGTTGTTCCCATCTTTACCCTCATTTAATATAAAAATCTAGAACTCATCCGATTTGATCGGATGGCCCAAATCTAATCCGTCTTGATCCAACTGTTCATAACTCATTTGCTTCTAAACTTTCTGATCTAACAGCCCAGAACTTTACCATGTGGATCCAATGGTTTCAGTCTATCTCGTTAGATGGCTATTTTACTAATCGTTACGTGTGTCGTTGAGGGTAGCATTTGGAAGAATTATTTACGTAGTTTGGAAAAGCTTTTTAAACTGTTTAAAAGCATCTTTAGAAATAGCTTTTCTTTTACTTTCTAATGACTATAATTAAAATTTCTCTATAAATATCTAACTATTTGTGAATGAAATGACTAATAAATATGAATAAAATTTTAACATCTTAATGAAGGATTGCATCATATTCTACTAGAAACTTTAAATTTTTTCAACTAAATCAAACTATTCTAAGCTTTCATTTTCTTAATTCTCTTCATAATTTTGAAATCTTTATGTCTTTATATATTCATCAATAAGTATAAAAAAAGCTGTATATTTTTATTGGAAATTTAGTTTTTGCTTATTTTTTCTTTTTCCTTTAGGTTGGGCAACGTGGCATTTGTAAAAGCTCGAGTTTCATTTGATCTTGTTAAAAATTGAGTTGATGTTGAGCTTGTAAAAGATTAGATTATAGTTGAACCTGTAAAGCTATTACATTGGAGATGAGTCATAAGAAAAAAATCTCAAGTAGGGTTGCTTTGAATCGTAAAGAAAAACCTCAAGTTGTAGCTTTTTATTAGTAGAGTTTTTTTTAACCTTTGTTGGAGGAAGACATAGGTTTTATTTTGAATCGAATTACATAAAAATATGCATCATTTTAAATTTTATTTTTATTTTTTAATAATAAAATTATAAATTAATATATTTAAAAATTAAAATTCTTTATAAACATAAAATTATTTTTTAAAAGAATTTCTGAAAATAAATACAAACCTAAAATTAGGAAAAATATTTAAAGGTCATAATTTATCCTTTTATTATGAGATTTACATACTCATTTTTACTTTATTTAGCCTTATCTAGAATCTTATCTAAAATGATTTCTCCTATTTAGCTACCTTTTAATCTCTCACTCAAGTCAAATCTTAGTTTTGCCCTTAAGCATCTTTCCCAAACATGGTAACTCATTAATTTGGGTTCACACAAGTTTCATTAATGACTCTTTTATCAGTAAGTTTAATTTGAGTCATTATGCTCATCCAAGGTCTCTTTTTAGCCACTTATATAACTCCTTAGTTCACCATCTAGGGTGCTAACCCATGGACCAAGAAGCTACAAGGTTACTTAATATCTTACTTAAATCAACAAAGTCATGCATAGGGTTTATCCATTATAAGAACAAGCAATTTTTTTTCTTTTATTGAGCCTATCATCGTCTTGTAATTCTCCTTTAAGGCTTAGATTGAATCTTCTTCTTCTCATACAATATTTACTTGAGAACATCTCTATCTCATGGTCTTATTTTAAGCATGCATAAGACTCACCAAGTTCTATTATCCATAATCAAATCTAACAATTGGTATCTAAGATGTTTCTTCATATAATCAAGACCTAAGTATAACTAATCTTATCTTACTTAGTCTATTTTAATTCAATTCCATATTAACCTTTGATCACAAGATATTGAAAAGATGTATCACACATAATTGATCTCTTAAGAATTTTTAATAAGATATAAAATCTATATTTAGGAATTTATCTCAAATCATATATTAGTCAATTAGGAACTAACCCTCACCTAGTCGAACATTACTTAATTTTTGCAAATCTAAACAAATTCTTAACCAACATGGTCCTTCTTTAAGGCATTTCAGTAAACCCTACTAGGTTTCTCCACTAGAAGAAAGCAATTCTCTTAAATTTTGAAGCCATCTAGGTCATTCCAAAGTCCAAATGGTGTCTTATCATGACTTAACAAAGGCTTTCTAATAAATTTAGGCCTAATAGTTCTTGGCCATAAGAATACCTAGGATTTTTTTTGCTAAGTTCAAGTTTTTATCTTAGTATCCAAAGTCTTAATCTATGTTCAATTACATAAAAATTGTTTTGAAATTCATTATAATGATATCATATATTAACTCAAGGATTCTCATCAAGGCATAGAACAAATTGATGCTCATCGTATCCAAATTAATAGTCTCTATAACATGAAACCTTTAAAGCAATACCAAGTGATTAATTAAAAATAACTTTTTTATAACATGATATTCTTGCCAAATTTTGAAAATAAATAGAGTATGTTCTAAGCCATTCTCAATTCATAAGTTGTTTAAACAAAATTATCAAAATCATAAGTCCTAAATAACATATATTTTATTCTTAATTTTATATAATTACTTCAATGCTAAAACATCAATTATAATAATTTAAACATATGACAATCTCATGTAAGATTATCATGCTAATTAAAATCATCTCAGAATTCACAAATTTCATATATTACATGCATTAATAATGAATCTCTACATTAGCAAGTATCTAAGAATAAAAACCTAATAATAGCCTCTTAGGTAAAGAGAAAAAGTTAAACATACATTACTAATGAGCCTTTAGAAAGAGATCAAATAAGTGATAGTTAAAACATGCTACTAATAATTACCAAAAGTCTTGATTAAAGAAACTTTTACAAATCTATCATCAAGATTCATGAAAGGTGAAAAGTATTCAAAGCATAACACAATTCCACTTCAACCTCGAGAAAATTACTTAGCAAAATAGCTAATTAATTACTCTTAAATTTGCTAAGTTTAATCATACAATCTTAACTTTTATCCTACCTTATGATCTGAGAAGAGAACTTCACTAAGAGTATGCTTTTCTTCCTTTAAAACTAGTGATCCTTCTTCTCTTTCCTACTCATAGGTAGTTCTTCTTCCCCTCATCTTGGTTATACTTTTAGGTTAGAAGGATAACCAGTTTTTTAGGTTAATTAGCAAAACATCTTATATAAAAATAATCACAATCCTTAATCTCTCTCTTAAGATTTATGGATATGATTAAATCATGATAATCTAAAGATTTAAATTCTTTTAATCATAATATAATTTTCTTTAGTCGAGTCATTTTCCAAACTTTAGATATAGGGCACCTTAATTTTAATGCCTAAGATTAAAATTAAACAATTATAAAATCTAATTTAATTAGTATCTTTGTATCATATTAGTATTATATCTACATCATATTATATGATGAGCTGAATCCCTTTTATCAATTAATATTTTTGATCATAAATGTATGATCTAATATTCATACTCATATGATACACTTCTCACCACAATCACATGTAACCTGATAATTCTTGTGTCTAACATTTTTCTTAACTTGTTTATACTTATATAATTGTGTTAATTGTACTTCATGATATATTAACTCTTCTAACACTCAGTTTATTAGACTTAGGATATTTTTCTTCTTTTGTTTTATCATACTACCTAGTATGTTTATATCATATTTGTATAATACAAAAACTTCTTCTTTAACTTATTGAACACATATGATCGTTAACTTTCATGACATTATCATACTTGTATAACCAATGATTCATACCTTTACAACTAAAAATCTATTTTAATGGCTAATTCATAAAAGATTTTCTAATCAAGTATTAGTATTTTCTATCATGTTTGGATTTTATATACTTTTAAGAATGCTCTCTAATATCTATGTTAAAAACTAGTTAAAGTAGAATTTACTCATATCCTAAGATGATCATACTTTACAATCGTAATGATCATACAAATATGATATATCATTAACAGGACTATCTAACCAATTACTAATATCCAACTCATTCATTTTCTCGATGCACATTGATCATATATATATATATAATAAGTACATTGTAAATATAATTAAAACAAAACTACATAATATTTAAATTCTGAGCTTTTGAAAATGTTGTACGATGCAAAATTGTAAACTATAATAGGTCATTCGATAAGCTCATTTTTGTTAATCATTATGTATTATATTAGTAGGATAAGGAGATTGTACTCCTATAATACAAGTTTATTTAATATATGACTAAGTCTTAATACTAGGCTCTTGAGTGAAATGATATTGCACAAGTGTGAAGGTAATATTGTATATGTATGATAAAAATCAACATACTTACAAAATAAATCTTAAACTCTTATTAAACATATAAATGAATCATATAATTATGATAAGTATCATTAGAGTATATGAAAACCATCAACTCCTTATATCTTTTATGATAACAAGTGACGTACTAGTACAATATAAATATTGTACATATATGACAACGTAACAAATTTCAATTTCTCTCATAGCTTGGTCTAATCCTCCTAATCAATATATTATACTAGCATGAAAAGTAATATTATACTCTAAGAAGATTAAGAATAATTAACCTTGAGTCAAACCTCTCAAGTACATTATTAATATATTTATATGATAAGTGTACTATATTTGTATGATAATATAACTTATACGTATACTACATGATCTCCTATGATAGATACTCTGTCTAATCTTATAAAATAACTACTCATATTGTAACAATGTGAGATTATACAATTACAATTAGTATTAATAATGTAATCTTCACTCCACTCATTCACTTTTTAATTTTTACTTAATTTAG